>VXBP01001196.1:0-468062 GCA_013400115.1 Rhinopomastus cyanomelas
TGATGTTAGGTCATAGGCTGGGTTTGATGATCTCAAATATCTTTTCCAGCTTCGATAATCATAGAATCATTAGGGATTGGAAGGGACCTTGAAAGATCATCTAGTCCAATCTCCCTGACACAGCAGGATCACCTAGACCAAGTCACATAGAAACACATCCAGGCAGGTCTTAAACATCTCCAGAGAAGGAGACTCCACACCCACCCTGGGCAGCCCCTTCCAGTGCTCCATCACTCTCACCGTGAAGAAGTTCCTTCTGATATTGATGTGGAACTTCCTATGTTCCAGCTTACAACCATTGCCCCTTGTCCTATGTTCCAGTTACAACCATTGCCCCTTGTCCTATCACTAGATGACACTGAGAAGAGATAATTCTGTGATTCTATGTGAATAGGACTGGAAAAGATGCCAAATAAGTTGTAGGCTTAACCTTTGCTGTAAATACTCTGCTAAAACATTCTTTTACACACTGAGCCACAGACACATCACAGAATAATGCATTTTATGCAGGTTTACCTCAACGTGACAGAAACACCTCAGACAAATTGTACAGTTGCAGTTTCCCCAACCAAGTAACATTTATCCTAAACATACCTTAAATTATTCAGTTTTACTCTGTTGTGTTTTGAAGGGCTGTGTAATTTCTATAAACAGAACAGCTTTTATACATAATTTGTTTCATTCCAAATGGAAATCTCACTGTAACAAAAATTTACAATTCATAAAGAGTTCTGCGTAGCATGCTACCTTTTATTTCCTAATCTAAATTTATTTTCTCATAAAGGAGTAAGAATGCTTTCAAAGCAGTCTAGGAATAAGGTTAGTGCTATTTATGGAAAGCAGTCACAAAATGAAGTTGCCATCCAGCCTGTAAACAGCCAGCCTGAGAGGCTCCATGTAAATGGACACAAAGAGGAAACCAATAAACAATTTTGTTTGCAGGCTAGGTATTACTTTGGGGCTCAAAACACCTGCATTTTGAAGAGTCCAGATAATGATCATTCTTATTCCTAAAGAAACTTAATCACACACCGTCCACTGAAAGGCAACACAGAGTTCAGTCATAGGGAGGTGCCAAAGAATTTTCCCAGGTGTCTCTGGAGAAGTTTAAAACCCGCCTGGACACGTTCCTGTGGGGCTTGGTTTAGGTCATCCTGCTCTGGCAGGGGTATTGGACTAGATAATCTTTCAAGGTCCCTTCCAATCCCTAATGTACTTAGAGACTGTGTTACTGTGACCATGAAACAGGAGGAAGGAAAGGACATACAGATACCAACTGCCACGCTTAGCAAGAGGGTGGCACCTTCCAAGTTCAGCATGAGGTTCTCCTCCCCTTCCTGCTGTCTTGGTTTTTTGCCAAGGAGAAGCACTGAGCTTGGCGGGATAGAGCACGGCAAGAAGAGCAGACATAACCCATGAACACTCCATGAAGTGGCCAAAATGAAGGAGAAAAATCCCAGATCACAGTTGTGTTTCCCACCACCTTGAACCAAGAGGCAGAATCTTTGCCCATGAGGTTCAGCAGTGTTACACAAAAGGGTACAGATTTAATGGGAAGTTCAAGCATCTACTCTAATTTTTTACCAGCCAGTTCAACCAAAGTGCATCATTTGCAACCATGGCACACAGACACACAGCATCTTGTCTTGCAGAGCTACTATCCCAGGAAGTAAACTTCAGTTTGACCATTAAGAGAAGTTGGGAGTGGGCATGACACAGTTTGGCATCAAAAAGCACATGATACTTAATCCAAATGCATTTACCTTCTGGAGGAGTTGCAACACTGCCCCCAAGTCCCAAAATAGCAATCCTGTGATTCCTTGGTTCAAGCATTACAGCAAACTCTTCTCCTCTTTCCCAGTGTGGTACTTTCACGGGCTCCAGATGCACATTCTCCAGCCCATCTTCCTGCAGGGCACTGAACATATACTTGATGGCAACATCCAGATTTTTTGAACCACTAAGTCTAGGTCCTGTGGTATCAGTGAAAACTGCTAATCTTTCATAGGACCTGTTCTGAGCTTTTCCATGAACAGCAAGATCAATAATAGCTTTAGCAATATCAGTATAGCCAGCTATCTCATTTTTAATGTCTTCAAATGTTTTCTGGTAACTGTCATTTCTTCTCAAAGATTTCCCAGCATACTGTGGTAATAAATTCATGAAAACTATTAAGAGTATGTACTTCATTTCGTCTCTTCTTTCTGTTCCACAGATGGCCTATTGGAGGAAAAAAAAAAGAAATCATAGAGCTATCAGCAATACTTTTTGGTTATTTGGATTGGCAGACAGACCAAGACGAAATCAGTTTATCATTAAAACGCTTTGATCAGAACTGGCAGCAAAGTAAACTCTGCTTGGAGACACAATTATTGAAAGCAAATGAAAAAGATACTTAGACCACTGGACACAATCTTTGTTGTGGTCTTCAGAAACACCACTGGAATGCTGCATCTTTTTAAATAATCATATCCTTTACTGAATCCAGAGCTACTCCCATCCAAGAGGAGATTTGAATCTCCTCTCTGTTAGGAGTGTGATTTGCCAGAATTGCCAAATCAATGCTGTCTTCACACAAAACGTGGACAAAAACATTTCTTAAACCACTCATGAATAAAATTGCTCCTTCAGCTCCACTTTTATAATCAGGAGAGCACATTCTACTGCACTAGAAAGAGATGAGAGCAATTTAGAGCCAATGCTTCCAGGAAAAGGGTAAAAACTTCTGTATTGCATAAATCCATGATTCCCATAAACACACATTTTTTATTAACTGATGTATCCCTTCAAGACTGACTCCAGCAGCACTGAAGAGAGGTACAGCACTAGGGATGCTGATCCTGTGCAGAATACCAAGAGCCATCTTTGCTAACACTTTACAGGTTATCCATTTTGTCATTAAAAATACTCATTTTACAAGATCATACAAATTTTCAATCTCATAAAAGCAACTGTTTGCCTAAACTATTAATTGAAGAGATGAAAACCCTTGTGGAAGCAGTTGAAGTAGTTGCAAAGCTCTTTTATAACATAGGAAGCACGATTATCCAAACCCAAATACAAAGGTCTTTATTTAAAGGTAATTGTTTCATTTTCCTTTGAATTTAAATCAGGCTGCAATTCAAACAATAAAATTTATCAGTAAGAAACAAAGTATTTAAATCAGCCTTATAGCTACGGCTATTGTAAGACTTTAAAAAGTAGTAATTAGTTTCAGACAAGTGAAGTGACATTTACTAGAAGCCCAAAAAGATTTTAGTTCAGCATATTTGCTGTTTTCATGGATTTACATGAAAATACCAGTATTTTTGAAAAATAATGTAATTCGCCTCAAAAATTGGTAACACTAAAGACAAATGTTACCTCCTACTGTACAAAACATGCTTTTCTTAGAAACATTCTACAAATAGCAAAGGACTAACTAGTTAGCCAACAGTGACAAAACACTGGTAAATCAGACCGGTGTGGCAGATTATTACTAAAGGTTTTTGCTGGTAGGATTTCCGTGTTGTTCTTCTTCCCTGCTTGTACTTATTTCCTCTTTCTGTGCATTCTACTCTTTTAAAATCATCAACTTGAGGAGTCATGGCCATGTACTTACCTTGTACTTTTGGTGATGGCTACGGGCATACAAAGAGCCAGCACAAAGGAGAGTATGAGCACGCAGGGGGCTCCAGACACACACGTGTGTTTGCACACGTTATATCCACAGGTGAAATTCACATGCAAAAAGCTCCTCCTTGATTTTCAGACAATTGCACGCTACAGGAGCTTTAACACAGCATTAATTCTCAGTGATTTTACACAGTAGGAAAATTGCACAATAACCAAACAGCTTTGTAAATCATAACACCACAAGGGACCTGAGTATCCACCTCACCTGACTGCCATGGAACACTGATTGCAGAATATTCCTGGATTAAGTCCCACCACTAGAAGCCACACAGCAAGCCAGCAGCTGAATCAGTTCCAAGGAGAGTAAAGGTGAGATTACACCAGTTTTCTGCCTTTGGAACCACATGCCCCAGTTGTATTTGAAGCCTCTGCAAACTCCATTCTGAAGGACCTAAGCTAAAAAACCATCCTTCCACTCACACTTGTTACAGTGACCCACAAACAGACTAACTCATGTTCTCACAATGTTCACTCCGAACTATTTTTCAGCATTTGGTAAAAATAAAGATAAACCTTTGACATACTGAAGTGACTTTAATATACACTTAATTCTGACATCACACCTCATATGTTTCTGACCCATTTCCCCTCCTGTCCTCTCTTAGTTTCACTGTATTTATATTTTCACCTAAAAGCTGTTTCACTGGAGATTGCAGGAACTACTCACCTGACTTCCCTTCCTCAAGAAACATGCTGAGATAAGCAAGAATCTAGGAATTTCAGACATTACACTGGTAGTTATAGTTGCTGTTTTAATTTTAATTTTTCTCAGGTTTCATTCACCTTATTCCTTCAAACAAGTTTCATTTGAGCACTGGCAGACCACAGTAGGAAAAGTTGAATTACCACCCTCAGCAAAGAGTCTCGTTGGTACTAAGAATGTGAATCCTTAGCATTCCTACGTGTTACTGTAGGAAACCACTGTAAATTTAAAGCCTAACTTCTGAGAAGTCAGCAAAGTGTGCAACACTCACAGAAAGGATGAAGTTGGATGTGACCTCAGGAGCTGTGATCTCCAACTCCTATTTATTCCCCATATTGCACACTTTAGGGTACAAGCTCTCAGAAGCACAGATCCATCAGTGGAAAAAAGAAGCATGTTTGTGAGAGGTGTTTGATCAGCTCCCAGGCTGATTACTCATGAGGCACGTATATACAAGATGCCATCTGAAATGCTGGCCATGCAGAATTTAAGACACAGAAAGAGTCAAAGGATAAAACCGCATTCCTAGGATCCATAAACCACTGGAACAAGAGGAAGCAAAACAAATCTCCCCAAAAAACATACACACAAACATTTGGGAGTCACCAAGCCCGACTCATATGATAGTCAGAACATACTGCCAGCCTTTGTGTGTTTTTGCATAAACAGCAACTCAAACAATAGCTTTAGCAATAGAAGAATATTAAGCTACTCTCCTTAACTATTCAAATGTGCCCTAAACTGGAGCTTAAGGCAGCAACCACTTCCCTGCAGTGTAGTGTCACTTTCCCAAAACGACAACAAAAATAGTCTGCGATTTCATCTATGAAAGGAAAAGTCTATCACAAGGATTTCTGTCTGCTAGACAGAGGGGGCAAAGGTCTTAGAACCAGGAGCAGAAGACACAGGTCATCCCAGGACACTGTGAGAGAACTGTAAAATGCCTTTTATACTCTGAGTTACTGTTTATTTGTGGTTGTACTACACAGAGAGTATTGGTATATTTTTATTGCTATGTTCAGTACTTTCTCCATGTTCCTTCCCTTTGGACGAGTTAATTACATGCTCACAGACATCCTCTGCTAGAGACATCAGTAATTTTCTCAGGGTGACCACACTGATTCTCTGACTTCTGCCAAGCTTGTCATCCACAAAGAAGCAAGCAAGGATGATTTCTGCCATTGGGCAATTTTTGCTGAGTAGAGTAAGACAAAATCTCTGTAGAAAAAAACCCTTAAAGTTTGGGTTTTCTTTGTTTAAGAGTTTGCAAAATCAACCAGACAGAGCTGATACAATTAGTTGTTAAATAGAAAACACAGGGGGATTCTTTAATTGGTATTGGCCAACCCAAGGAACTGCCAGCTACCAACTTCATGCAGTTTTTAATGGAGAAATGAAACCACAGTTATCATATCTCCCTTAACTGAGAAATGCTTCCTTTGCTCTTCCTAGCCACTTTCAAAATCAGCAGCACCCTCACTCCAAAGGCTGCCCCAGAAGCATTTAAGAGCCACACTTTCCCACTGAATGTCCCACTGGACACTGGGAACAGCCATGTTTCCCCAGCTTCGGAGAACGTAACAGACTCCCATCACACACAGTGCTTTACTACTGCCTCTGCATCGCAAGAGGAACATAACTGAACTCAAAACCTGGGCAAGGACACAAGAATGGAAATATAATGCACTGTGCTTTCCTTCCACAGTCCCGCATAATCTGTCCAAAAGCTATGAGCATCCAGAATTCCCTGCTAGGTAAAAGAACATCACACTCACTTGGACTGTGATACAGGAATCGCTGCACTGCTAATTCAGGGGAAGAACAGCAGGCTTGCCATCCCAGTCTGCAATATTCGCCCCAGTGAATCATCTGGGAACAGAGATGACTTGAGAAAAAGTTTTTATACTAAAACAGTAGTTAGACATTGGAACAGGCTGCATGAGGAGGTGGCTGAGTCACCATCCTTGGATGCTTTTAAAGATCATTTAGATATGGTGCTTAGACAGCCGGTCTAGTGGTAAACTCGGTAGAGTAGGGTTGCTGGTTGTCTTGATAATCTCAAGGGTCTTTTCCAACCTGAATGATTCTATGATTCCATCACTCTATGATTTTTGCACATTTTGCTAATTAAGACTCAGCAAACAAACATCACAGTTGCAGTCAAATTAAGAAAAAAAAAAGATGAGTCACAACTGTTAAATGTATTTAATTATTCTCTGCATTTCTTCAGTAGAAGTTTAGAGCAAAATGAGATGGGAAGAAAATCCACTTTCAGGAAACACAGTCCTTTCTCCCAGCCCTGGTTCCAGTTCTTTTAGCTTCAGGTGAACTGGCCAGAAGGCATCAAGCCATGACAGTACCTGGATCAACACAGAATGAAGAATGTGGTCTGAACACAGTCCATAATGGAGAGAATTTCTTCTTGCCTAATCTTAGCAGAACATTTATAGGGAGAGTCTGGAACAAGAAAGACTTGCAGAAGACCTCCTTTCTGGAAGAAGACTGTTCAGCCTGGAGAAGAAAAGACCTAGGACAAGTTTCATCACAGGATATAAATACCTGATGGGAGGGAATAAAGAAGGCAGAGCCAGGCTCTTTGACAAAAAACCATATGAGAAAATGGGCACAAACTGGGATCTTCACCTTTTATTGTGCCCATCTATAAAAGAGCTTTAGCACATCCAATCTGTAGCCAGGCTAACCGAAGTTATCATCATTAAATCATTACAACACAAATTGCTTAAAAGTAGCAGATGGGAAAGCAAGCAAGAAAGAGAATAAAAAACCTTCTCGGATGAGAACACTGTCTACAGCAATCAGATAACTGAAAGAGGAACAGAGGGAACATAAGTAGGATAAACCAAGCTAGAGCAATGCTGCTTCTCCAGTGTGGCAAAGTTTTCCCCAAATCCCAGTTGAAAATATGGACTGAAGGATACAGCAAGTTCACAAGAGTCATAGTTATGAGAAATGAGGAAAGAAAACAATAAATTGAGGAGATTAACCACTTAATTGCTAGAGATCTGGTAAATCTGCAGAACTTCTATTAGTTTCCCAATCATATACCATTTGATTTTCCTTCAGGGAATGTAGGAAACCTTGAAACCACACAGTGGTTTTGATAACATGAGAATAGACTGAAAAGCCCCAGGGTAACAAACTCACATGCTGCAGAGTGATGTCTGATACATTTAATAGCATCTGAAAGGAAGTTTGTTGTGACAGCTGTGGAGTAGGATGGCTGGAAGGCTAGGTGGATTTGCAAAATGAGGAAATTTCTGCCTAAAAATAAAGTCACAGTTCTTCCATGACTGAGAAAGATAAGGGGGTAGGGGGCAAGCTTTATGATCTTGAAGAGTGAAGCAGAAATGCAGACATTCCTCAAAAACTGCTTTTCCAGAACTGTCAAGATTCATCATCTCGGAGAACAATTAATGAGTTGGAAAATGGTGGCTTTGAGAACAAATCAGTCACAATCAGCTACCAGTTGTATTTGGAAGTCCTTAAAATGAGCCTTTTTTACATCTAAAACTAAAGAAAGGAGAAGTACAGCACAACATGGATACAAGACATGGAATACAAGAAAAAATCTTAGCACTTGGACACTAAGCCTAAAACTCCAAAGGAAACACCTGACTAGTTTAATGTTTAACAGCTTCAGAAGAATTATCTTGATTTGCTGCAACTAGAGACATATTCTGAAATTCCTGAAACAAAAGTGTGACCTAGAGGTGTATAACCACGTAAGTCCAGGTAGTGATATTGACTTCTGCGGACAGAACAGGCAGTGAAACATTGAAAAGACAAGGATTAGCACAGACATAGCTCAAATGTGCCCAGAGAAACTGCACTCACAATTGCCCATTTAGCAAAAGTCCATACCCTGTTTACATTCCATGTGGTGGAAGCACTATAGCTTAACATAGGAAAGAAGTAGTAAAAGGAACCAAACTTTCTTCACCTGCAAGCCTCAGAATAGTAAGAGACTACCTGGGTATAATTTCACTTGGTAGTTGCTGCTAAAATAGAAAGCAATAATCCAGAAGAATAGTAATCCCTGTGCAGAGAACTGCATCAGCAAAGCTACAGAAACTATCACTCTTCTACTTCTCTAAGATGCAGTGACAACCAAGACAAAAACTAAGTATAAAACCACCCCAACCCCATGGAATGGTGCCTGGGATGTGCAGCAGCTGATACCATTCCTAATGAGCTTCAGAACACAAACAGTTCTCATGAGGCAGTACATTACCTTCTCAGAGGCAAACGGCAGGAATTCAGTGGGGTTTTTGGATGAGAACAACTGAACAGCAGATAAATATTTAACGAAAGGAAGGCAGTTAGGAAACAATGACACTGAAATACACCACCTTCTTCCGATTAGAATGAATGCCAAAGCACACCGCTAACGCCAGCTGACGGTGCTGAAAGGGGGGGGTGGCAAAGATAACTTTGCACAATTCAACCAAAGCACAACAGGATAGGGCTGCTATTACATTAGCTGGTATTTTGATGCTTCACTTCAGAGACTCTTTGTTCAAGTCTGTGGCTATTGCTCTACTGTAAGAAACAAGACAAGTTGCCTTCAGACACAGAAAGGCCAGCTTATCTAAAAAATGCAATATATTGACACTTACCTGTTCTGAGACAAAATAAAAGTGGCCTCTTAGTAATTTAGGGAACGTTTTTTATTTTAAAGGCCCTTGAGATAGACATATATCTTGTGTCTTTCCACAAAGAAAGATACAAGTCCTTCAGAACTCCATACTCTTCTTTCAGCTTCTTCTATAGGAGAGAAGCACTGCCCTTTCACTGAGGCAATACAGCTGCATCACCTCTTACAACCTCTTCTGTATTTTCTTATCTGAGAACTTCTATTGGGCTATGGAAAAAAAATGAAGTAGCCAAGAGAGAGAAACAGGAGGCCACAAATTAACAGCTGTCAAAGACAAGGATTGCCAAGAAGGCCCTACTTAAGCATCTATCACTAAAAACTCTAAATTTACTTCTAGAAACACATTCAACGAGACACCTTATAGTTTGCATGTAGTTAAAGTATTCCCTCAGTTCTGTGGCTCAAAATTTTCTTCCTGAGTTCTAATTGAAAGACTATCAGACTGCATCTATCCAAATGTGAAAGCCTAACGCTGAAGGTATGAGCCATTAGCAAATGATCAATACACATCTCTGGACACCCAAAGCTGCTAAAGCTGATGGATGGATGTTGTAACAGGACTAAATTACGTTTCATTAGCAGTCAGTGCAGGGCTGTGACTGCCACAAACTGCTCTGCCACGCTCCTATGAAAGCCAAAAGGAATCAATATGCCAAGCCTGTGGAAGTCACAACCACTTCTTGCTGCTCCAAGCAGTATTCCAGTATCAGTGTGTTCAATCCTACTGAACACAGAGATGCTCTATGTTGCTCCAGTCTTCGGCTACAGACACTCCAAGTGTCTCCTTACAACAATTAAATCTCAGTTTTAAAGGTGATCTGTACACTGCTAAGGGTCAGGATATTTGCCAAAACGAGCCACCAAAATAAGAAACCTTAATTACTAATTACGTAATTGAGGGCAACAGGCCAAGTTTGCTGATGAAGTGACCTGTCTGGCCTTAACAAAAATTATTGCAGATTATAATCTCACCTACACACATTATGCAACACTCTAGAATTAGAATCTCTTCAGTTAAATTCTTAGCATGCCTGTACACGACAAGATTCATATTCCTCTGTGACCACAGACCTACAAAGCATTTTTTGTTTTGTATGTGGAGCAGACTTCTACATTTTAAGTCAACAAGTGCAGAGAAAAGTTATGCAGGGTATTAAACACCTCGATGAAAAAGACGAAAAAAGACAAGGCTTTTTCAAAAGTACCCAACCACTTCAGCTATTTACTGCACACAGCTACGATTTCATTTTACAGCCTTTAATTTTCTTTTTTTTAATTTTCATTTACAGTAGCACCTCAATTCCAAATACAATCATTATCCACCAATGTTGAATACAATTGGATATTTAACATTAATAAATAATATTTCACAGAATCACAGAACATTAGAGATTGGAAGGGACCTTGAAAGATCATCTAGTCCAATCCCCGTGCCACAGCAGGGCCACCTAGACCAAGTCACACAGAAACATATCTAGGCAGGTTTGAAATGTCTCCAGAGATGGAGACTCCAGAATCCCCCCAGCCAACCTGTTCCAGTGCTCTGTCACCCTCATTATGAAGAAGGTTCCTTCTTATATTGACGTGGAACCTGCTCTGTTCCAGCTTACACCCCTTGTCCTATCACTACATGATACTGAGAAGAGCCTGGTCCATCCTCCTGACACCCATCCTTCACATAATTATAAACATTAATGAGATCACTCCTCAGGTTCCAGATTAAAATAACTAATTCTTCTGCACATCTTTTTTTTTTTTTGTTATGGTTTTTTTCATACAGCCTTTTCCTATAGCCACAAGGAAAGGTAAGTGCCTCATACCCACAGAAACAACATTCAAGTGGTTTGTGAAGCCAAGAAATCCACTGAATTTGTTCTGAAAATGGATAGTCTTTTGCCTCCTTACTACCCACCAAGTCTTCTCATTCCAGAGCAACAAAGAACGAACTTTTAAATATGACTATATGAGAAAGCACAGCATCAAGAATTTCTCATTACAACTGACAGAAAAAAATGATCTTACAATGCACTCATTTATTTATTTATGGTAAGGGTGGGCAAGAATACTCATTTCAGTGAGATACTTTACAAAGTATGTAATTTATTATTTCACCATGCTCACTGGGGCATAACCCTGGTACTCAAATATCATGCTGTATTCCAACATATTGACATGAGATGCTGCAGTTCAGCATCAGTGTACAACTGGGGCTACATCCCACCGCAGAACGCGGCTAACACACAAACAAAGCAACCTAAAGAAGTTTCAACATAAGGAGGCGAGGTGAAGAACGGATTGCAAACAAGATAAGTAGACTTTACTTGAAGAGCTTGATTTCTCAGCCAATTCTGAGGAACAAATTAGCAAAATCAGACCTCTTTCTGATGTTAAAGACAACTCCAGCACCACATATCTATCAAAGCTACGCCACATGGTAGCACACATTTGCTCATGGAGCAGACACTATGTATAGGTTCTGATTCTGCATTTAACTCACAATTACTTTTTACTTTTGTCTTCTTAAATGGCAGTAATCACACAGTTTTGCTATTGGAGGGAAATAAAAGGCTTTTATAATTGCAGACATTTACCAGTTTGGGGTTTTTTTTTAAATTACAAGTGGCATCCAACAGTCCCAGTTAAGATGAGGCCACACAGTGCTACCTACTGCACAGATAAACTGAGATAAATGTGCCTTTGGAGCTTTACCACTACAGACAGACAAAATGGACAAGCAACTGGAAGAGGAGGGACTCAGAACAGGCACCTCCAAGTGATCAGTCGCCACGTGAGAGCCATTTCAATTGGCATGACCACCCAGCCACTTTCTCCCAACCTTACCAAGAGGAGCTGTTCAAAAGCTGACTGCAGCGAAACAAGCACGTTACAAAAAAGTTAACTGAAATTCAAAGCAAAATATATCAATCAAACAAACAAAAACCCCAAACCAAAGGACATACCAAGGAGTGAACACACCAATTACATAACAAGGGCAGTGACAAATGTTGACACCAGTGAGTCTGGGCTAGTCAATTTCTGTTTTTCTGATCCATGCAACCCCACTCCTAAAAGCAACTTTTTAAAGATGTGTTGAATTCTTAGGTTGTGTTAGTACTCTCTTAATAGAGGAGAGCAAGAGTTATGAATGCAAACAATTACTGTATCTGTGCTAGCAATAAACAGCTGAAAATTTCTATTCTCAAATTGTTTTAGTTCACATACTGGCAGGCTTCTCTCCAGAATTCTCACACCATGACTAAGAAGATCCATCATGCAGGCAGCCAGTGAAGTAGCTCACACTGAGTTGCTGTAAGTTAGTTCTCTGTGTAGATACAATATATGTGGGAAAATATGCACAGGGAAACCCAGATGTAGAGCATTTTTATCTGAAAGTACCTCAAAGCAAAATTTAGAGTTCATTTTGAGTATTTATTTTGCAAACATATGCCTTGCTACTACCAGCTACAGGCCCTTTGCTTTTTAATATAAAAGACAGGATCACACTGCTCAGAACCAAAGAATGACTGACACCTGAATGAACACTTATTTCTTAATACCTTTTGATGAATTACCGTTCTAAGCAGATGACTGAAACGTCTCTCTGAAGCAGCCAGAAAGTGACAGCATAAACCTGAGCACATGTTCAAAGTGGAATCAAGTGTCTGAAGCACCTTTTAGAAGACTGTGTTGATTTCCCAGTACACAGAATTATCCAGCAAGAGTTGTATTAGCAATTTTTGTGTTCAAATCCCACTCGTGCTCGTATCAAAACAGTTGAGTTAGTAGCACCAGACTAATGGCTCTATAGTAAGATGCTTACACCATGATCTATAGAGTCAAACTTAGAATGTGTCTACAATAGTTTTCAGGTTTCAGCTTTGGCTGTTGGCCTTGATCATCATATTTCAAGGCATCTGAAGGCAAACAGTTTTCAGAAAGTTGAGGGGTTTTTAATTTTTCCATCAGGGAAAGTCTAGCAAAGGGTCAAAAGAATATTGAGTAGAACAGATTTTAGATACTGCTGTTAATACAGACAAGCAAACATAAAGGCATTAAGCTGTGCCTACAGAGACACCGTAGAACAAACAGGCACAACTACCAATAGCAACCTCAGAATAAACAAAGTACCACTGCCAAAACATTTTCTGGAGCTGTACTGGTGGTAGTTTTTAAAAATTGTAAGAAAATTTTTATGAGAAGGAAAGGAGTTTGACAAACTAAGAAACTGCCTTTTCTCAAAACAAGTCTTGTTAGAATACCAGGGCACTAGAAAAACACATCAAAATCTATACTTTAAAAAGTCATCACAGGTCCTTTGTTCCAGTTGCCAAAGTATCCGTGGTACCATTTGGTTGATCCAGATGTTTTCTAGGGTCTTGAATGTGACAACACAAATGTTGATACTGTACTTGAGTGTTGTGTTAAGGGAAGATATAGACTTTGGCAAACATAAGCCAACTACGCATAGGCACATGTCATCTTCTGGCACTCATTTACTGCATCTGGCACACAACTTACAGCATCTACAACAGTACTGTAGACAGAGTGTGGTCAACCCCCTCCACACAAATATTATGTTAAGACGCTTCCTGAGTTTGCACAGACACGACCGGTAATGCTCAGGCCATTAAACTACACCAAGAAAGTACAGGAAGAAACAAAAACAGCCAGAAGTTTCCTCCTACATCTTAAATACAGTTCAGACTGCAGAAATGAAGACCACACAAGGCAAAGCTGACATGCAGGTGTCAGCTCCTAGACTCTAGAGAAGTTTGCACAGTGGCCATTGCTGAGAACACTATTCACCACCCATGTCAAGAGCACACCAGGGCCAGTTGAGGAACAGCCCCTTCTGCCAAACAAATCTCAGACAACCCATAGCTCCATTTCCAAAAGTCAGATGCTCAGCCTAGCCTTCTGCTATTGCAAGTGACAACCACAATCTCCTCCTGGGTCTGCTGGAGGAGTTATGCCTGAAGCACCACAAAAATTAAAGCTATGAAGACACCACTGTTTATACCAGTGATAGCAAACTGGGAAGGGCCCCCAGGTATTGGGACATCTCTGCCTTTTATGGCTACCTGCTAAGTAGCCTTCTGCCAGCACAGCTTCAGGAAAGCGGCCTTTAAGCATTTCTAGCTGCAAGTCCAATCATTAAGGAGACAAAAGCTTGCAGAAACAATCCAATAAGAGCATCTTAATTTAGTTATAAATGGTAATCACAAAACGAGACATTTGCCCTGTGGAAACTGCAGAAAATTCAAAGGGTTTTATCCACAACATGAGCAGAGACACTATTTAATATTTGGGGCTCTGGTGGTACTGGTATGAGGAAAAAACTGAGTCTCTCCCTCCTTCAGTAAATGCAGATGTTGCAAATCTCAGTCTCTTCATGAATTAAATGCATTTCCAAATTAAAATGGAACTGCTATCAGAGAACTGAATCACTGACATTTGGTTTCAATTTATCACACGTATCAGTTTGCAAGCAGGGGATATTCCGTGGTAGAGTTCACATGAAGTTACAACTGCTCCTTCACTCAGCAGCCAAAAAGTCATCTTTCCCTTCTCAGTAAAGAGCTGAACCTTTCAGGATGACAGTCTCAGCACATGTGCCCACACTTCCATGTGCCCACAGTAAGTCCACTTCTCAGAGAGCTCTTCTTAGAAACTGTCTGAAAGCCCAGCGAGGGCACAAACAGTGCTTTGGGCAATGAATTACAGATCAGTCCCGTTCCCCAGTGACAATGCCTTTGCAGTTATCCACTGCAACAGATCTGATGGCAACACTAATCCTACGCCTCTCACTCTGTGTGTGCCAACCAGCCCTACCTGTTGAGTACAAAGCACTTCGATATCAAGAGCTGGAGATTTCTTAAGTTTACTATCCCATTTAAATCCTAGATTAAACCTTTTCCTACAGCAAAGTTAACTTCTGCTTCAAGAATAGCAGTTGACCCACAGTTGCAGTGATGCTTGCAGCTAACAACCCAGCTGCTTACCACAGCTGAAAATGTTTTCCAGGGAAAAAACAAGTATTAGCTGACTTTAATCCTTCCTATACTGCTTGTCTGTAGGGACGGGGGATGTTCGACAGCATGTTTTATTTTGATAATTTTGGGAAGATGCACTAGACAGATGCCTACTGTAATTACTATTTATCCAGTGTGCATCTGGGGTTTTTTTTATATATAGTTCACATACAGATAAACTCCCAACAGTTATTTTTATGTAACATTCTTCAAAGGAACTTTCTCATGCTCCCATTCCTGCTTGCACATTGCTCATCAGGCTGCGCCTTCTGGATTTTCAGAAAACAATCACAAAATAAGAGAATTATGGAATGCTTTGGGTTGGAAGGGACCCACAGAGGTCATCTAGCCCAGCCCTCCTTGCAATGAGCAGGGACATCTTCAACTAGATTAGGTTACTCAAAGCTCTGAGGAGCTTGACCTTAAATGTTTTCAGGACGGGGCTTCTACCACCTCTCTGGGTAACCTGAGCCAGAGTTTCACCACCCTCCTTGTAAAACAGTGCTTCCTTATATCCAGTACAAATTTACCCTCTCCCAGTTTAAAATTGTTACCCCTTTTCCAATCCAAGAGGACCTGCTAAAAGTCCCTCTCCATCTTTCTTATAAACCCGGTAAAGCACTTGAAGGCTACAATAGAGTCTCTCAGAGCCTTCTCTTCTGCAGGCTGAGCAACCCCAACTCTTGTCTGAATACATTTAGTTCTAATACCAGCACATCTGAGAATAGAAGCAACAGAAAAGCACCCTATCTTCATCTTCCAGCATCACAACAACAAGGAAAAGCCAACAGAGATAAAGCAGCATGTGAAAGGCACGGGGGAAACAGAAAACTTTACTACTACAGAGCATAACACTCTGAGTTGGGCAAACCTGTGAAAGTAGGGCTGGTGAGAGTGTGGTGTGTAACATGATGATGAGATAGGTGAGCGGGAGCACCAGAATCAGAAGAGAATGTCACCGGGTTAAGAAACCAAACCAACAAACCCTAAGCACATAAACACCAGAGATGCTTTGCAGACATATGTAGCATGTGGCCTTTAGCGGTGACTTGAAGTCATCAAAACAGGATTCACTTTGTACAGGTTTCTTTATGCTACTTTAAATAAAACTTGCTATATCATCTGGATCAAATAAACACATGATAAATCACTACTCATAATGATAGCTGCTCCAATAAAGCTTAGAACATGCACTGGCTTCTTCCAGCCTGAAAGCTTAAACCATAAAGCAATCTTCATAAATTTGTTTCACCAGTAACATCAGATTGGAAAGTAGGAGGTAGGGAAAAACACACATCACTTCTAGCTGTGCCAAAATTGCTGTATTAGAGAAAGCATAAAGCCTTGTCTGCTTACAAAGGCTAAATAGCTCACAACTCAAATTATGCTAAGAAGATCGTCAAAACCGACTTTCTGGGCCAAACAAATCAGGCCACTTCGAGTAATGAGAGGACTGCTAACAGAAACACCACTTAGCACTGGGAAAAATACCTTTTCCTTAAGGGAAAAAGACTTGTGAATGAGGTTTTAGCTCACCTACTGTCAGATGTGACCACAGAAAGATGATATTGTTCTGAACACCTGCTCTTCCAACAAAACAATTCACCATCCCAGTCAAAATTCAGGTGGGAGGCTGAAGACACCATTGTCACCTGCTATGAGCACCACAGACTTTTAAGAGATGTTTTGACATTTGGTGTAGGCTGTTCTCCTCAAGTTTCTGTGAATCACAGACCATGGCTGCAGTACTAAGGTACATTAAAACTAGTGCAGGTCTATTTGACCAGCCTATGGACTGGGCAACTGAAGATTTGGATAGGTTGTGGCTTAAGTCCATTTCAGTAGCTGTGCCCTCCAAATTGCCATTCACTTGCACCAGAACCTTGTCCATATAATCCAGTGGTTCTGAGTGGTCCTGGGAACCCATCCAGTGAAAAACATTAATTCTTTGCCAGAAGCACCCATGAAAATTAGTATCAGTGTGTTACTGCCAAAGAGAAAATTGAGATCTGCTGCTCAAAGGAAGATGCATCCTCAAGCTGCACCAGGGCAGGACTGGACTTTAGGAAAAAAAATTTAATGACAGAGGAGTCAAGCCTTGAGACAGGCTGCCCAGGGAGGGGGTTGAGTCATCATCCCTGGGTGTGTTTAAAGATCACTGTGGTGCTTAGATATCAAGTCTAGTGGTGACCTTGGTAGAGTAGGGCTCTTGGTTGGACTTGATGATCTCAAAGATGTTTTCAACCTGAATAGTTCTATGATTGGAGTGGAAAGCTAATAGCTCTACTCCTTCCATCACCTCTGTTAGCTGGGTGAGAATCACCCACAAAGTTACGGGCAAGAGGCTGAGGTGGAAACCTCTGCAGCAATAGCAGCAGGAGTAGGGAATTTAGTGAGGGGCAGAGCCTGCACAGAATTTTCTAAGCCTATCCCTAAGACTTTTCTGCCTCTGAAAACTCTCTAGAGATTCCTTACCCAAAAACTATTTCAAGACAACAAAACTGAACAAGTAATCAAAATCAAGTTGACTTTGTTTTCCTTCTAGGGTACCCACAGTCCCTCACTAAGGTAGAAATTGTCTGTTCTGTGTATTTTTTTGGCAGCACTGAATACATTAGCTAAGATTAGTAATGTGCTTTTCTGCCTTGCCTAGTTGCCATAAGAGAAAATACCAATAGCCCACTGCAGTATATGATCAATCTTAAAGAAATTAGGAGCTTAACAATTCTTCCTGCTTCCAAAGCAATAAAGAATTACATTAAACTAAAACTTCAAGAAGAGTTTCCACAGTCTGTCACAGAAGAGCACTTGTGTTTTGCATGGGAGAATGAGAACCAGAGAGCACTAGAAGGTGAGCCCTGCAATTCAGGACGGTAAAAATCAACAAGATCAGAAACACTAATCTCTAAACCTGTGGAGCGTAGAAAGGGGAAACCATTACACATAAAACAAATTCATGCTTTGGTCTTCAAAAGTTGCAGATAAAAAAGTGGATGCTTTCCCAATGGAGTCCATTGGCTCAGATCTCATTTTAAAGCCTCAAAAAAAGCACATTTTTTTCCTCAAAAGTCTGTTGGCACACACATGACATTGCCCAAGCCCCTTTCGTGGGGCTACTTGAAACGCAAAATTACTTTTGACTGACTTGTCTTCTATAAATTCACAGTCAAGTGCCGCCTCTGAAACAACACGAAAATTAAAGGCACAGGATATCAATATACATGCAGCAGATGAAAGCCAGAAAAATTGGGGGAGGGCATAAGAGTGATTTCACTCCCTTTCATACAGAGTGTTCTAGCAGGAAATGTACTATCACTGCATTTAAGTAAAAGATCAGACACCACAACCAGCAGCTGGAGAAAAAGAAAGGGAAAAACCCCAACAAACCACAACACAGATATACTTAAAACAGAACTGTTTTCTCACATCACTAGTAAAACAGGCTTCACAAAGGTGGCAAAACAATTCTCAGTTGCACGAGGTGCTGCTGAAACCATCCGTGTCGTATTAAATTCAGGAGGGTCACTCAGGCAAGTTGAAAACAGCAAAAAAATGTCAGCTTTTACACTTCTTCTGATGTAAGAAATGCCTGTGCTAGGCGTCCTGAGATTAACCTCTCCTCACTAGAACATCAAGATCATTGGTTTAAAATTTATCTTACAGAACAGAGATTAAGTTGGCTGGAAATTTTATTTTCTAAAAGTTGTCTAAAATTTTATTTTCTACAGTTGTCTAAAACCAGGTTATAAGATCACACGGAACCACAGAATGTTAGGGATTGGAAGAGACCTTGAATGACCATTTAGTCCAACCCCCCTGCAGAGCAATATCACCTGGAGCAGGCCACAGAGGAACGAGTCCAGGTGGGTTTTGAATGTCTCCAGAAAAGGAGATCTCCCTGGGCAGCCCGTTCCAGTGCTCTATCACCCTCACAGTAAAACAGTTTTGTTATATAGGTATGCAGAACCTCCTCTGCTCCATCTTGCATCCATTGCCCTTCGTCCTGTCATTGGACGTAACAGAGAAGAGCCTGCTGCCATCCTCCTGACACTCTCCCTTTACATATTTATAAACACCTCTCCTTCTCCTCTTCTCCAAGCTGAAGAGACTCAGATCACAAGTCTTTTCCCATCCCTCTGACTGCAATGGTAGCACAAAGAACCATTTTGCCAAAATACATAAATACCATCTCAGAGATACGTTTTAATCTGCATGACTGTTCATGACTGTCAAATCCCTTTTGGCAGCAACATCAATTTTCTCTCAGCCACCATGGCAAAAATTCAAACAGATCTATGCTAATTAGTTTTTAAAGAGTCTGAAAGAATATTACTATTATTAATATCAAGAAAGGGGGGAGAAAAAGAAGGCTAATGGGGGGAGGTGTCTGAACACTCTCCTTAAAAAGAAAAAAACAAACAAAAACCCCACACCTAAATAAATAAACCTCTACCCACCCCCATCCACTTGTAAGACCAAGGCACCTGAACTATCATTTTTTAAATCTACAGGCTAACAAGGCTAACACTTTTCTCAAGCTGACACAGTATTTTTTCTTCTGTTGTCAAACTGAAAGAAGAAAGAGCAGAGCATTCTGCACAGCTCTTGTCAGAAATACTAACTTAATCAAGGAGCTGGCACTTAAGAGATTAGAAATCAGAGTTGAAAATTCACTATTGCCATCACAGTGAAAATATAAGTGGCTGGGGGCCAACTGAAAAACAAACTTGCATTTTTTTCACCATTTGAGATTACTGCAGACAGTTCTTAACAAAAAAAGTGAAAGATTACTGCAATGCAGTTCTGCACAGATACTATTTTCTGTTGAGACAGAACAGAAAGAACTGTAGAGCATCAAGATTGTAATCATTCCATACATTTCTATGCACCAAGTACTTTTTCTAAGCAGAATATTTCACCCCTGCAGGTGCTATCTCTCAGATGTACTGCCATCCTTCATCTTCATCCACCCACAAGTGGAATGGAAGGAAGAAATGACAAGACAAAGTTTCCAATCTTAAAGCAAGGAAGTTTTATACACTGTAGTAGGAACAGATAGAAACAATCCCTTCTGCAGGATGAATCCACACAATCACATCAACAATAAGACTCTAAGTCGCTTCCTTTCCCAATCTGGCATTAAAGACATGCAGACATTTGCAAAACCACACTATAAAACAAGTTAAGAATTTATATGAGCTTTTACTGACAGATGTCTCGCAACAGGGGTCAATGCCAGGTTGCTCTTCCCCAGCCCAGATTTGCAATCTGTTCTTATCTGATTTTGTATCTTATTGTTCTGTTGTTCAAAAGAATTACATGTATTTCAAACACCAAGAAGAAAGATTGGGTAAGACAGAGGCTTTGAATGAATCTCTAAAGCTGAGGTGGCTCTGATCCAAGTTTTAATTCACAGACTCCCTCTGAAAGATTTCAGTCTGGGTAAAGAGAAACTAATTGCAAGGCACAATGGATAGATGCTATCCAACTAGGATGTCTGCAGAAATTAGTCCAAATTTACAAGGGAACAAGGGACTTCAGAACTCTCATGGGTATGGCAGGCTACCTAGGGTTTCTTTAGGAAAAGAAGCCTTTGAAGTTGTATCCAAAATAATAATCTAACAGAGGGAGCACCAGACAAGACTGGAAGGTGATTGTAAGAAGTGATGGTAGGAAAGCATGAGAAAGGCTCTTCACTAAATGCTTTCATCCTCACAGCACAATAAATACAGACAAATGCAGACCTAGCTTAAATGTGACTAATGCCTCTAGCTAAAGGATAGACACAGGTGTAAGCAGTTCTTCCAATCCTACACAAAGAATCTGTTCTACAGTCATAGAATCAGGGTTGGAAGACACCTTCAAGATCATCAAGTCTACCCATTGACCTAAGACCACCAACCGTATTTCCAAGTCATACCAAGTATTGCTTTAGAGTGAGAAGCAACCACACACTTGCTTCCCTTTTCATCAAGAGAGTAAAACACTCTGACAGTCTTTTGGTACAAAAGGGAGAGTCAGTGCTGAATTAATGCCTGAACCAGTAAAAATTAATCTCGTTTTGGAAAGAGTGAAAAGCACAGGCTGGCAGCATTTTTAAAATGAAGGCTTACCAAAAATGAAGCTGGGATTTCAGGTGATGCATGTGCAAGGCCCTATCTCAGCAGGCACTTTGGCTGTTCATGCAAGCACTTAGAACTAAGTAAGGTCCCAAAATACTAGATGATCTTTCGAGGTCCTTTCCAATCCCTAATGTTTACATGAAGAAAGAGCAAGCCCACAAAGAGGAACACAGTGCTTGCGTTTTGAATTGTCAGTAGATCTGAGCAGACTTGAAACTTTAACGTTAGACACAACCACTACGTTCAGGAGGCTTCTCTGTATGCAGAACATAACTTTTTAATGTTTAACACCTCAATTTTCTATCCCTCAAATACCCTTAATCTATAAAATACTTGTATGCACATACCCTTATATAACAACTGCACACCCATATACAGAACCACCTCTCCTCCTACAGGCTTTTCCCATCGCATCAATTTCAAAAACACAGTAACTGAAGACCAGAGCCCTGTCAAAACACACCCGTGGGTCCCAGTTACGAGCTGGGGCCGCCTCACTGTGAACTGTGCCGTAAAACCTAATTAAACACCGAAGGGAACTAGGGGCTGGACCCCCGTGCAGCAGCAGCTCGTTGTTAGAGGAGCAGGAGGGGCTGTGCCCGGCGGGGCTGGCAGTCTGCGCGACCCTCCTCACCCCCGGCACCCCGAGCGCTGCGCCCCACGGAGGGACACGCGGAGCCCTGCGACGGGAGGATGAGGCAAAGGAGGAGGATGAGGACGGGAGGGGAGCCGCGCCGAGCTGAGCGAACACGCACCTTCCCCCGGCAGCACGGCGCCAGCACGCCCCCAGCTCGCCCCCACCTTTGCCCGGCCCAGGACGAGCGAAGGGCGGAGCCGCTGCCGCGGGGGCTGGAAGGAGAGGGGGGGCGGGCGGCCGCCGCGTCCCTGCTGGGGCCAATCTAGCCAGGGCTGCCCCCGCCACCGCAGGGCTCGGCTCCGCGTCGCGGGTCAGGTCAGGAGCTCTCCTGCCCCCGGGCCGGCCCAGGCGCCTCGGAGGCCCCTGTGAGGCAGGCGGACTCGGAACCGGCCTCTCGGTGGGGGAGACCTAAAACGTCCCACCCATGAGCAGTCCTTCCCGAGGAGCCCGCTGGGTGCGAGGGGGCTGCCCGGAGCGCGGCTGTGTCAGGCGATGGGGATGCACGAACACAGAGCGCACAGAGGAACCGTGAGGGGGTTTAGTGGTCTCCAAGGGTCCACAGGCACAGGGCAATGGTGTGGTCTTAGTTGATGGTTTCCAGCGTGCCGAGGTCCACCACTACCCTCACACTGCTGCGAATCATAGAATCGTTCAAGTTGGAAAAGACCCCTGAGATGAAGAAAAAGTTCTTTAATCTGAGGGTGGTGGATCCCTGGACCAGGTCACCTAGAGAGGTGCTCGAGGCCCCATCTCTGGAGACATTCAAGGTCAGGCTTGATGGAGCTCTGGGTAATCTGGTCTGCTGAGTGATGTCCCTGCCTGTTGCATGGGATTTGGGCTAAATGACTTTTGGAGGTCACTTCCAATCCTGTGATTCTATGTTCATCATAGAGTCGATGATCATCCGACTAATAACCCTACTCTACTGAGGTTCACCACAAAACCAAAGTGGGGCACAGCAGCCTCCTGCACAAGTGACATTTCACTCATTTAGAGGTGTGTTTATAAAAACACTTAGGTAAATGAATGCAATTTCTTCTGTAGGTAAGATCTTGAAATACAAACATAGGTCTTAATCTGCAAGCACTTGAATCTCTCAATTGGTTCTGTTTAAGTCAATGGGGCTACCCAGGTGCTTACAGCTAAGTGTTTTTAGGATCAAAGCCCTTGGTCTGTTTAAGAAGAGCTGCTCTAGCAGTAAGACAGTGAAGAATTCAAGACAGTGTTCCAATATTCATGAACTTTCTGCTTAAGTGAAAGGACTAATGTGCTTCATGGGTGTATACCTTGAGAAGAGATTTGAAACAGAAGCTAGGAGATAATGGCTGTCCTTGCCAACCTGACTCCTCCAACCATTTACTTGAGGTGACTCATTTGTATTTTTTTCATTTATATTTTTCAGTGCACAATCTGCTAAATCGCAAGAAGGAGCTGCACAAGTAGTGGAAGCAAGGATAGGTGTTGGGAAGAGCACAGGGACACTGCCCAGTGCTGCTTATTAACTGTGCCTTTTTGGGACCACATCTCTGGAAAGAGACTGTACACAGTGATTAAATAGTTATCAGTGTGTTGGTCTAACTCATGCAGAAAAGTGTTCCATCCTGAAAGGTTGGCTATTTGTGTTAGGTTTAGCTAGAGTTGATCTTCCCCTTGACATCTCTCAGGGGGCTGTGTTTGTGGTGGTAGCTAGAGAGAGCAGTGTTTTGGCTCCTTCTGAGCAGGGCTTACACAACACCAAGACTGTGGGATTATTTCTTTCCTAACATCCTTCTCAACCACAAGCTGAGAGGTGGGCCAGGCCAGCTAATCCAAACTGACCAAAGGGATATTCCAGACCGTATGAGCCCAGATACAAAAGCAGGAGGAAAGAAGGAAGGAGGAGCATTTGTTGATGGCTTTTGCTTTTTGTCCTCTGGAGCAACTGCTACATGTATCAGAGCTCTACTGCCTCGAACAGTGGCTAAACATTTGCTGGTGGGAAGTAGAGAATAAACTTTATTATTTGCCTTTTCTTCCATGCATGGCTCTTGCTTCTGCTTTATTAAACTGTTTTTGTCTTTACCTACTAGACTCTCATATTTTTCTCTCCCCTGTCCATCTAAGAAGCGGGGAGTGATAGAGCAGCTTTGGTGCGCATCCGGGCTCTTGCCAGGGTCAAGCCACCACACTGTTACAGCCACAACATCCTAATTTAACCACTAGTGTATGGCTTTTCTTCATGCTTCCAATACAAGAGAGAACAGGGCAGGCCTGCATGAACAAGCCTGTGTAAAACTACCTATGGTGTTTGAATTTAGGATTTGGGTTGATTCTTGGCAATGATTCCCCTTTCTTCTTTTGTTTCCTTTACAGCAAACTCATTTCCCAAAACTGGATTCCCATTACATTTTTTCTGAATTAGCTTCATTTGTTAATCCTTCCACAACCGGGGGGTCAGAAGGATGAGTGACAAACTGCCATCTTCTTTCCTGTAAAGTGAATAACTTGAAGGGCAAGGACATCTTGCTATGGCTATCATTAATCCCAGGTCAGTGGGAAAAGAACAGATTGCTTGTGTCTTTTGCTGTCCTTGCCTGAGAAGCAGTAAGTAAGAGCAAATAAAGAGACCTAACAACAAAAACTAGAGCTCCACCCCACAAGCCTCTTCAGCCAGCAATGTGCAAATTTGTCCAGGGGTTTGAAACACATCAATACCACTTAGCCTTGGGGAAGGTGTTTTCATCACACCATCTCTTAGATTATTTTCTCATATTTTTCTCATGTTGGATGTTATTCACTAAATGCATCTTTTTGTTTTATTTTAGTTTGCAGCTTCAGCTTTGCTGTTGTTCTCTCCTTGGAATTGTAAATCAGGGAGCCTGGAGCTGAGACAACCTGTGCTCAGTTTCCCTGACTTTATAAATTGCTATGCTGGGCAAAATCCTATCCCTCATCCAGAAATCACCTGTGTGACCCATCTTGCATACTTGTGCACTGACTCAGACTCCTCAGGTGCTGAAGGTCCTAGTTTGGACGTATCTTTCTATCCACGTTTGCTCTGATGACACTGGTAGGAACAGCGTCACAGTCAAGAATTTAATATTAAAAAAGGAATACATGTGAATGTTAAAAAATTGGAATTATCTAATTGTATTAGGGAACTATTAGAAGTATCTAATTGTTACTTGATGCTTCAGAGAATAAGCTGGAAAGAGGAATGAAATGCAACGTGAAGAGAGATAACACCTCTTACTGCTGGCTTGTTGGTTTTTTTCACCTTCTGTTCTACAGTATATAAAGCAAATGGTGGAGCGTGCTGTTGGGTACCGGACATTGCCTGAACAGATCCTGAATCTACTCTGACAGGACAGTCACTTGGTTCCACTCTTCTCCCTGCATGAGTGAGGATGATGGATGATGCTATTTGGCTGTGCTTTGTTTTTCTAGTCCGTTTAGGCTGTGTGTTTTTTTGGAGAGAGGACTGCTGTGGTGGAGCTCTGAACTTTACTGAAGTCTCTAAAGTATGACTATGTTAAAATAATAAGGAATCACAGGCATGTTCACATACTAATTATTATGCAAATTGAGAAGGAGGAGGGAGGAAAGTACAAGATTCTTTTGAATAAGCTGCCAGCACAGGTCCAAACACAAAAGGTGTTTGAAGTGGGAGCACTGTAGGAATTACCAGTCTGTCAGCTATCCCTGTGCAGGAGCATTCTCTCAGCTTTCCTTTTATGGCATTTGTTTACATTACCAAAGCATTTTCTATTTTTCACTCAGTCTCCCAGAAGTCTCTTCTAGGTCCACATTGTATTTCAGTACCTCTAGAAGGTGTTTTCTTAATTTGAAGTTTTCCTTTGTTGCTTTGCACTATAGGCAGGTAAATATGGGCTGCTAATTAATGCAAACTTCAGCTTTTATTTCCTCTCTCTCAGTTTAAGGAGCTGAAAAGAAATATTCCCGAGTTTACAAGCAGCACTTTGTTTCAGTCCCTAGGAAGAATTGTTCAAGCTTGACCCTGACTTTTATGTCTCTCTATTTATGCAGCCTGGCAGCAAATAAATATATCCTGGTAGTGCACAGAATGGGCTAAAAGGTAGAGACATTGAGAAGGAAGAACAGCAAGCTTCTCATGGCATGTACTCTTCTCCACAGTTGTGCTCGCTTTTCTGCTGCAGTGTCAGAGACTCTTTTTTTTCAGGCACCAGGAGCAGCATCAGCCAAGAGCAGAATGGCTGCCAGCAGTGGGTTGCTGGGGTGTGCTTCTTTGGGACATGTCTTAGCTGGGACCTTTGCGGTGCTGTACAGCTTTACTGTCAGACACAGCACTAGTTGCCCTGAGTTTCTGTGCCGTCTCATACTAAGCTGCTGTAAGCCAACAAAATTCAACCTCTCGTGCCACAGTGAAGTCTCCTGTCTGGTCAACACAAGCCAAGACGCAGCTGCTAGTGAAATGCCACTGTATACACGCTGCAAGGACACAGGGATGTTGGCAGCTGCAAGCGCTTGATCCTCACCCAGTGTGCAATGCCCTTCGCTGCTACAGCCCCTTGCAGCACCTCAGAAATGCAGCGATGAGCACACAAATCCCCTGACAGCTTAAAACAAGCAAACTGATTGGGAGAGGTCACACGGGCTAAGCCCCTGTAACCAGTTTTTCACATGATAATGGAAGACTTTGACAGCTTTTCAGTAGGTATAAAATGATCTTTTTAAAAATCGTTGTCAGATTTCTTTGTAAAACCACCTAGAAGCTGAAAAAGCAGGGAAGCTTGTGCTCTTACAACCTACGGGAAGAAAGATGAAGACCTACTGGTTTAAAAGTCTTAACAAACACTGTAATTGGAATTAATTCAATTCAATAACTAGCAGAAAATCTTTGGCCTAATACACACATTACTTCCAGGAATTACAAAGACTTTCAAGTCAAAATGTTTTTATTAATCTTTGCTCTGATGTGCTTAATGTACTGAACTTTGTAAGAATGCATAAACCTGGCACTTCTTAGGGAAACATCAATTCCACCAAAAAGCAAGTTGAAATGAAGAAAAGCTACAGACTGAATCAGAGTTAAACAAATATTTATTTACTGTTTTATCACAACGGAGCTAGAATATAAAAATGGAAGCTAAGGTTTGTAACGTATAAATATGTAAATGGTGGGCACTCCTGCAGAGCGAAAGGGGGAATAAATTCACTGTAAAGATGATAGGAAATTACCAGTTCACAAGTCATCTTCTTTACTGGCCAATGAAAACTAAATTTCTTTAGGAAAATATGTGAGCACCCCCAAAAGAAGGTGAAAGCTGATGTAAACAACCATTCCTTGCTGATGCTTTGATTATGGTCAATAATTTAAGCTGACCTGAGTCTCAGGGCAGGTTTTTGTATGGGATGAAGGTCAGATAATGAAAACTTCCCAGAATTGTTCCCAAAGCCTTGTCTCACCAGCATGAGGGTGGCACAGCCACTGGCCTGTCAGTGTGGCAACAGGTCAAGGCAGGTCCTTCATTCAAGCACTCTGGTCCCAGCAAGAGTTAAGCTATGCCCTCAGGCAGCTGAGTCTTGATCCCAGGAGCTGTTCCTTCCCAAGAAGAGGCTTTTCCCCAAGTCAGCATTAAGTCAGCTGGTGCTGGGGGCTAGCCCAGAAGGAAGCACATGCTCCACTTCTCTTTCTTTCACAAGAGACTCTTCTGTCAGCTCTGCGGTAACGAAAATTATAGGGATGAATGATGAAAACTGAACTTTGAACTGTTTTACATTCTTTAAGTACTATTTAGTGTGACAGTTAGTGACTTCTCCTCTGCTGTACGTAGAAAGAGCAGAAAGGAGGAGATGAACACTACTATTATGGGTTGTGGTGACAAAAATAATCCAAAAGTCAGTCTGTTCTCCTTGGTATCCCCTGGAGAAATGCAATGTGTAGAGAAGAGCCCGTGTTCCACTGCAGGAGTTCAGGAAAACAGGCACCAAACTTTCTTTAGACTCTAAGACTACATATGGCCCCACAAGGTGGGTGGGTAACTAGGACACCGAATTTTTTTCCTCCACTGAGCTTAAGTTCCCACCACTAGCTAAGCTTAAAGTAGCTTGCCTGGTGGAATTATTGTTCTTTATACGTCAGCATTTGGGTTAAAAATAGAAAAAAAATCAGAAACTTCCTCTGCCTTCAACAAATCAACAGAAGATCCATGGGAAAAAAATTTGCATAATGCCCCAGAAGAAATCTGAATGAATAAATCTGAAAGTCACTCCCTGCAGAGGACTTGAGCTCTGTTTATTTTCAACAAACTATTACAGGTTCTGCAGCATTTTTCTGCAACTTTTTCACAGGCATTCCTACTTCCTCTCACTCTGAACTGCCAGGCTGGAGAAACTCTTTGGATCTGACCTTCAGCTGTGAGAGACAGTGGCCCTCAGCCCCAGCCTAATTACAGAACAGTTTTTAAGCTGCAATATGAATGAAAAACCACAACAGTTCTGCAGGCTACACCATGAACACATTTGACATTGAAGGAATTAGGGCTACTAAAAGTGTCATGTCTCAAGCATGTAAAAGAAATGGAATGTTGCTTCAAAACGCAACAGCTTGTCTCAACTGCAGAGCCCTGGTTTCATGCCATGTGTTTCTTCCCACCTCTCATGGACAAAAGACAACCTACATCCTTCCAAGTGCACCCTTCATTGCCCTTCAGCACCCTAATCATTGCCTTCTGCCTTCCTTCCATGCCCCTCCTATGGGCAGCAGAAGGTGTGTAAGGTCACCACACTCCAGGTTCTCCAACCATTTTGCCACAGCAGCTCCTCTGCAAAATCGTGGGGATAAGCAATGAGAAGCTCAGTTTGGCAACATCTGAAACTGGTAGCACAGATCTTCAGTATGTTGAGAAGCTGGTGTACAACCACAGTCACGACACCAACACCTGCCTCATCCCCTGCCTACAAATCCTCTCTGTTAAAAGCAAAATCATTATGATGGCAACAACTCAAGAAAACAATTGCTTTGTAACTTCCAGTGGAGGATGTGGGCTGTCAGGACAGTTTTCCTTCCTGCCTTCTTCCATTCATCCCAAATCAATGTCTGTAGCTCTACGTAAGTCCTGTCTCCTCCCTCCCTGCTAGAAGATAACTCAGATACTGCAGGCTCCCAGAGGGTGAGTGGGTCCCCTGCACATGTAAAATTCATTCACAGGGGCAGGAGCCCAGGTTTCCATTTCTAGCTCTACTGAGTTTAAGTTTATCTTTTATTTGTTTTCAAAGCAAAAAAGAGTCAACTTACTTTTCTTCGCACAAGAAGGAACCTTGGAAAGCTTCTCTTTCACTGGCAGGGTTGGGTTACAGCTGCCCAAGTCCCACCCACACAGTTGAACCCAGTGCCTGGTCAGCCCAAGAGGCAGGAGGAAATGAAACGCACATGTCAGCTTTCCCCTCTGCAGCTCCAGTTTCTTAGCAAAACCACTTTTCTGCTCCAGCCCCCCACCGTCCTAGGACCAGAAGATGTTTCAAGGAGAGGGATATTTGTTGTATCTTTTCTCAGCCAAACTGTACAGCTAAATCATAAAGTAGTTTTGGAAAGGTAACGCTCTAGAAGTTCACAGCACTGAGCTTTCACAGCAAGGTTCAGAGCTGTGATACACAGGCAAGAGCTCCAATGGAACTTCATTAATATTAAGCTCATTCCAATAGGACAACAGTAAAGGAATGACACCAGTCTGATTAAGCAAGTGCTAAAGAACAAATATAACTGATTGCAAGTTAAAAAAGGAATTGCTCCATTATTTGAATCTGTAAGAACAACAGTTTCCTTAGAGATCTTTTACCCCTCAGATTCCTTTATCCCCACGTTTGCTTACTTGAACAGCGAATGTAATACTTAGCACATTATCAGCATCTCCCTTATACCAACAGCTTTTGTTTACTGTTTATCTAGAAACTTCTTTGCTTAGTAAAGTTTCCTGTGCTCCATATGTTGCTCAGAAACAGTATCTGTTACCTAATAGCGCACTTCACCACTTCAGCGCGGCAACAGGGGGGAAAAAATAGAGGTACAATTAGCCAAAGCTGCAAACACGCTGTTCTCCTGTATAGGAGATACAAGAGGACAACTTTGGTTTTCATTTGTCCTATGTCCACATTCACAGCGAAGAAAAAGCTAGCTATGCAGCCTGTAAACACAAGCTACCACTCACTTGTAAAGCTGGCAAGCAGGGGAACCAGGAACGTCACTCCTGAAGTGATTTTTCCATGAAAAAGGCAAAGGCAAGAGACTTGTGTTAGCATAAGCTTTAGATTACTTACATTGGGCTTCATTTGCAAAGAATCCAGGAGGAAGTAGCCATTTATAACCCAGGGTAAACCAAAGCAAAACAGCTTTTTCATAAACACTAGAGCCTATCAATCACGAGGAGCCACCATATCAGGTTGCTGAGGAATTTCAAAGCTGCTAGAGCAGCAAAGAAGCACCAAGAGCCTCCAGGAAAAGCTGTTTCAGAGGTAGAGATGGTGCTTCTAGATGCAGGAAGACGGTGCAGCATCAACAGTCTGGCACAACTCCCAGCTGCCCAGCAACAGCCACGAGTGGCTAGAGCATTGCTAGAAACACATCCAGGAAGCAGAGAACAAAAGGGAAGCAGAACTGAAAACCAACTCGTGCTAGGAAGCCCCAGTGCAAGAGAGGCGCATTCAGCGGCTAATTTCTTCAACGTTGCTGGAAGCTGGGTGCCTGCTTCAGCTGATGAAAACTGAATTGATGTTTATAATGAAGATGATACCTCTGTTAGGTTTGTGGGGTTTTTTTCCCCGTAAACGGTATGGTTTGGCACTGAAAACAGAAAGGCAGAGATGGCAAGATGGTAAGTGCAGCTCTGACACCTCCTGCATGGTGAAGAAGTTTTGGGTTTTTGTTAGGGAGGGTGGTAGGATGACAGTGATACTTACTGAAGCATTAAACCTCTTCTGCATATAAGAGAGCAGATAATGCACAAGTAGGGGGAAGATGGTGAGTGTTGAAACAGAGCTGAAATTTTACCATTTCTTCTGCTTGTAGAGGCAGGAGGAACCGAGACAAGCATAACATTTGGTAGCCTGCATAATCACAACAGATGTCTACACTGGATAAAGCATCATGCACGTTAGACAAACAGGCAGAGTCTAACATATATGAAAAAAAAAAAAGCTTCTTAATACCAATTTTCTTATGAAGAAGGAGGAGACAATTTATCTGGCAATTAACATTTATAGCTATACTTACAGCAATAGCCATTGCACCCTCAAAGAACATTCAGATCTACTACTTTAAGCACAGTGGGCTTCGAAAAACTGGATGGCAGAAGTAAAGTATTAGTTTAGGCATGGTAGACTTTATTTTGGCACTTGAACAAATGCTTTATTTTACAGCAGTGGCACAGCATTTGCCAGATATGTTCTTTTCTTGGCACAGTTATTTCAAGCAGTTACTTCACTAATTGAATTTCACTAAATATTGCACAATAAGATATACCTGTTAAATTCTTACCCTGTTTTTACTTGTTGAACTTGTATGGCTTTGAAAAACCTGCCAGTATGTATAAGTAATTTTAAAAGCAATATATTAAATATTTTAGCACAGGACAGCATTTGTTTGTTCCTAAATGACCACTGAACTTGGGACAGCAACAAACACAAGTTGCGCAACTCTTATCTGAGAGCTACCAGGTCGTTATTTACAATACATCGCCGTTTCTGAGAAGCGGTTCAGCTTGATGTCCTGAACACCTATGTTCTGGAAATCTCAAAAATAAGAAAAGAGGTTAACAGAGCAGAAGACGAAGCCATTTGTCTGTTACAAAGCATAATATAAGGAGGCAGACTATCGTCTTCTCCATGTGCCCCTCTATCCAACACCTATCTGTGGTCTAAGCAACAGAGCCTTTTCTCTTCTACTTGGAATATTTCTTTCTTCTCTTATGAAGACATTCCACTTCTCTTCACTGAAGTCCAAGCAGAACACAGTAAAATTCTCCAAAAGGACAGGGAAAAAACAAATCAAACCCCAATATACACAATAAATGAACCGTGGTACTCCTTTCAAGTTTACAGTCTGGAAAACAGCATTTGCAGGAAGAACAGGTCTGTGTCAATACCACCTTTAAAACGTAAAATGAAGGTCGAGTGACTCATAACTCATACACCAGATGCAAGACTTAAAAATTCCCACTTTGCTACTTCAGCAATAAATCTAGTCCAAGGATCAGCCTGATCAACTGCCTCTTCTTTTTTTTTTTTTTAAGGTCTACTAGATGTACTCAGTGACATCAAAACATAAGGAAGCAGACATAAAAGGAAAAACGTAGAAAAGTATATCACGATGGAATTCTCAGTATTAGGCCACATGATTTATTCAGTAGTGTTTATGTTCCCAAATTACAATTATGTCTATCCATGTAAGACTACAAAAGTTACCATTAGAATTGTCTGTGCTTATAAAATACCAACATTGTCTTTTTACTGTAATATACTCATTAACACCGGTCTGCGACGAGTTACATATAATCATAGGCACTTCAAAGGCTTTAAAAGACGTTTACAACTTAAATGCAGTTTTTTTAAAGAACAAAAATTTCACCCCCTACTTGTACCTTCAAATTGCAAATAATTAACAAATACAGTGGCCATAGAAATCTGCAGCAACTTCTCAAAATACTGTTAGAGTCTTTGGGTTTGCTTAGGTTTGTCAGTAGCTTACTCCAAATCTTCCTTCCAGGAGATTTGTTTAGTAAGAGTATGACTACACAGTTTGTAGTAATAATCCAATTTTACACATTAATTTGCTGTTACAAATCTCACTGAAGCTACAGGTACGCTGAGAAACAATGCAAAGTGTAAAATTGATCTTCCGACACTTAAATTTATACAAAGTGGAGGTTAAAGTTTACATAGCTGAAAAATTACATTTACACTAAAAGTTACCGTTATCTGAATTATCTGAAGACAAATTGCACCATGACAACTACAAAAAAAGGCATTTTTTGGAAACAGATAAATTAATGAAGTAAAAACTAACTTGTAAGATCAATCGGAGACATGCTGACAAAAAAAATTAAACAACTTTCATCGAACCACTGGATAAAACAAATAATTTTCATTATTTTATATTTATGCATAAAGTTTTAAAAATGACTCAGTGAAAATCAATGATTTTATAAAATAATGCTTTGCCACTGTTATTCACAGAACACTGCAAATGTTAAGTTTTAATTTTACATTTTTAAAGGAATACATGAAAAGTTTTAAATACAATGGGATTTTATCATAAAGGTGCCAGAACGGCTCTTTAATGGAAAAACAAACCAAAAAAAAAAAAATCTTCATTATTCTATGCAAAAGCTTTATTTAAAAAAGTTCAGTGATCTCATAAATAGAGACACTAAATAGGAATTTTATGCATAAAACTCCTTAGTAGGTGCCTTTTGATAGGCAGCACAGGATGGTTTACGCTCACCGAGGTCGTAACTGCCTTCATCCTTCTTTCTCATGCGATATACCAGCAGCAGGATGAGGAAGATTGCGAAAAGAAAACCGATAACTCCGCCAGCAATAACAGCTGTAATCAGAGAAACAGGAGATTCACAGTGTGTCAGAAAACCAAGCTTGGCACCACGTTTCTTGCTCATCTCATGCAGGCAGTTTGCCATTATTTTCAAACAGCAGAAAAGGGCTCCTATTATCAAGGAATCATTTAGGTTGGAGAAGACCCTTAAAGACCAGCAAGTCCAACCGTTAACCTAACTCTACCACACACACCATGCTCCTGACTCTACTAAACCATGCCCCTGATCTCCAGATCTACAAGACTTTAAAGACATCCAGGTATGGCAATTCAACTCCTTCCCTGAACAGCCTGTTCCAAGGCCTGATGACCCTTTCAGTGAAGAAGCTTTTCCTAATGTCTAACCTAGACTTCTCCTGGTGCAACTTGAAGCCATTTACTCTTGTCCTATACCTTGTACTTATGAGAAGACACCAACATCCACCTCTCTACAACCTCCTTTCAGGTAGCTGTAGGCAGCTGTAGTCTCCTTTCAGCCTCACCACCTCCAGCTCCTTCAGCCACTCCTCATAAGGTTTGTTCTCCAGGCCCTTCACCAGCCTTATTGCCCTTCTTAGGACCTGCTCCAGCCCCTCAATGTCTTTCCTGCATTGAGATGCTCAAAATTATGAAGCTGTCTTATTAGTATCCTAAAATATCTTTTCATTTTGTTTCTGAAGGCAGTAATTTAAAAGGACATTCCACCTACAAGCCAGTGGAGAAACAGTAGAGTTGTAAAAAGGCTGTTAGAAGCTTTCCAGCACCTCAAGCAAGAAAGTCACCAATGCTGCAGGAGAATACAGTTAACTTACAATAATAACATTTTCATTTCTTTCAAGTTATTTTTCAACAGCTAACATGTGCAGACTTAAAAGAACTATCCTGTTGCACTAGCTAAGCAATGGGTTTTCCCTTTTCTCCGTCAGTTATTACTTTAACCCTAGACTGGAATGAATTTCCTATTGATGGGAAATAGGAGAGAACACTTTGTGGAGCTATAGGCACAGAGCCTTTACATTCACCACACACTTGTAAGTGTGTACAGTATCAACTCCAACGAGACTTCAAGAGCAAGCCCATGTGCTTATGCTGATGAGCACATTAAAGCTATTTCACATTTGGATGCGTTTAGGAAGATAATGTTGAAAACTGTGTGATTTTCACAGCTCCCAACACCTGCGAGGGCACAGGCAAAAAGTGTGCTGCAAAGCCTGTTCTTATGCCAAGAATACTTTCACATGTAGTTAAAACACTGGGGGCCAGCCTGTGCCTCCCTGGACTACGTGTGGAAATAGTCCTCTGCATGCTGAGGACAGAGTTCATCCATCCTTCTCCATACACCCACCCCTGCCATCTGCACCAGACGGATCAGACTGCCCTGTGCTCTTGGGACTATGGGTGATGAATACATTTCTGCACTGCAAACATCAATCCCAGTTGCACCTCCCCTTCTAAGCTGCTGCAGCTCCAGGTATTTAGCATCACTATTTGACTTGTGGGTGTCACATCAGTTTGCAACAGACTTCCCTATTAAATAATTTCAGAAGATGCCCATTTCATTCTCATAAAATCAGCCACTGACTACCTACTGTGAATGTGTTTAAGAACATCCCAAGAAGATACACCCATTTATTTTACATTATTTTATATGGATGCCCTGTTTGTGGTATTTCTCAGACACATCTTTGCAAACACCACCTCACCTGCCAGAACCTCTGTTCTCTGGAAGAGGTTTTCTGAATGCTTCTCGGTGAACACATCAGTATCATCCCCTGGTTCATCACTCTTTTTCTTGGCATCTGTCTCAGGCCTTTCCTCTTTATCGATTTCTTCTGGTGACTGTTGCACAAAGACAAACATCACTCACTGAGGGGCTGTACCTCAAGTCAGCACCGTCACCGCCTGTCACAGGCAGTCACGATGCTGTGACTTAACACACATGACACAGCACCAACATACACTGTATGCAGGAAGCCTTTTGACTGCAGAACATGGTGCTAGACATTTACCTGGATCTACTTGTTTATACAGTGTTGGTATGAAAAGCACTTTCCACATATTTAAAGCCCCCAAAATATATGTAGGAAACAGCTGCTCAGTACTGCCCAGGCTTATTGGAGTAACGGCCTCTCAGTGAAACATCGATTCTGAGCTAACATATCAGGGTAGTGTATTCAGAAAGCCTTGGAGGGTAGCTTGGACAATATTACCTCCAGTGGAACAAAGGAGAACTGAAATAGTAAATGGAACCTGTCAAGTGTTCAAACTACAGCCAAACAGAACATTCTGCTTTTAGAAAGGAAGTGTCCCGTAGAATTTTTAAAGAATTCTTTGAGATAGATAAAAAAGGTACAGAGACTCACAGGTAACATGAGAAACTGCTTTGTGCATCATGAGAGATTCTTTCTCGTATCTCTCGTTTCATGTGAGTCCCAGATGACTGTACACAGACCTTCTAACCAGAATGAAACTGAGCATCTCTGTATTAATTGAACAGGCTGCTGGAGCATCAAGTAAAGTTTGTGGGGGCTTTTCAATCCATATAAATCAAAGTAAGCATCAAGCCATCATTGGGGTCCAGTAGAACCATTTGAACTGCTATTACTCTTCAACCACACACACCTTTGTTTGTGCTGGCCCCTTGGTCTGCATTTTCACTGTGCTGGTCTCAGCCCCAGATGAATCACTAGTTGTTCGTAACTTTGGAAGTGTCCTGGATGTTGTTATCACTGCACTATCTTCATCTTCTTCAGCACCTGGGGAGGAAAAAAAAAGATAATATTTAGCTGACTTATGAAACTCTCCTGGGCTACTTACATTTTTTATGATGACACCAAGGTAGGGGTGTCACAGTGGCCCATGCTATGTGAATGACCTAGATGGGGCAATGCCTGCAAAGGTGAAGGTGAGAGTGCAAACAGTGCCCCAGACTGTCAGGCAAATATTTACCCCAGGTGATCCCATGAAAGAGGAAGGGGGGCCATCAGCTGGACTAAGCAGTAACCAGGAAATGACTTCAGTATTTTTGAAATCAAACTGGCCTCAAAAGAAGTTAAAAAAGAGTGAGAACACATGTAACAGTGGGGAGAGACCCTGGACTGAAAGCAGCAGCTTTCAGGACTGGCATGACCTTCTCTGACGTGGCCTCCCATGGCACTGGGGACTCTGGTGGGGCTTGGTAGTGCCACCTCCAAATCCCCCATGGGTGCTCCCAGCACCCACCTCCACGTCCCCATGGGGGCACCCTAGGGGCACAGGGTCACCTCCTGGGAGTGGCAGGAGATGGCAGGACGCTGGTCTTTCTCAGCAGGGAAGTGTTGGCAGGGGATCCTGCACAGACAGAGGCGGGGAGCTCGCACACCACAGCCCACACTCGAGAGCGGGATGTGTGGGTGGGCACAAGCTTTTTTGTGCCTGTAGCACGCACTGGGGTCAGTTATGGAAGAAGGGCTGGATGTCTGTAGTTGCATATTAACATTTTTAAGCAGTGGTACCTTGGTGGCCATTGACTGCTGAGCCAAATGACTGAAAATTAGTCGCATGTGACAAATGAATCAATAAAAAAAACTTCTTTGATCCTGACTTGACTTAAACGACACAAACTAAACAGTTTTTCCCTGTAACACACTGCTTCATCAGAATCTCTCTTATACAGAAAACCTGTTAAACCCTCCAACATAAAAGCCTTTCTATCCACAGGAAGACTGCTACCGTGTGTTTCCGTCACTAAGAATTCACATATTTTTAAACTCCACGTAATTCAGAAGCATTTTTCTTTTGAAATAAAGGGTAAGAGGACAGAAAATTCCATAACGATTACTTGAATTTCATTTCCTCCACATTGAAAGCTCTGCTGAAGTATAAAGGCTCCTTTAGAAGAAGATAATGGACACGTATAATAAATATCTTTAGTGATAACTGGAAGGAAGATGACACAGACAAGGGACTAAATTTTTACAAGATCTGAAAGAGGAAAAGAATCAATCTCTTGGACTGCTCCTTGTGAATCTCAATGTGTCCTACTCATTACAGACACCAGTTAGCCAAGCAACTACCGGGTAATAAATCCAGCAAATGTGCATCAGAGCAATTCCTAACAACTAAAAATATATATCATTTTAGAACAGACTAGCATGACTGACGTATTTCAAACTGACTTTTTATCTTAACTTGATAGAGGAAAAAAACCAGCCTGAAATTAAGAGGTTTGAACTCATGATCCAGAACTATCTACATCTGGCACTGTAAGAAAAGTGTTAACAATGCAGCAGCTAAAACAGCTTCTGTAATGTAGAAACTAAAATGTGAAACCATTAAACAAGTACTACATTAAAGCCACCAACAAAGAAAAATCCTGAAAAAAATCTTCAGAGCTACCAAAATTACAGTGCAACCTCCAGAATAAAGACCTCACAACAAGAATTAGGTATTTTCCTGAAATGCTGCTCAAAGACAAAAAATAACCCAACATCCTGCTTCAAAACAGAGGTAAGGAAAGGAATCCAGCAGGAACAAATCTCTGGCTTTGCCTCAAGAGTTTTCTTTGAGAAATAAGGGCCCAAAGGATAGGCTCAGCCTGCTCTTCCTTCCAAAGTTCCTTCAAGTTACAGAAGACTTCTGCAGTCAAGGAAATTAAAGCTGGTGATCAGATTAGAGATCTGATGAAACACACTTTGTGAGCACAGAACTTTTATTTTCTTCTTTTTATGAAATGGAAAGTCCCATTTAATCACAACTGCTCCTTCAGATCCTTTAATGCCACCTTCACTTCAGGCCATGGTTGTGTCTGACAGATGAAAGGGTGTTACAGGTCTGCTCCTCTCTGGCTGCAGAGCCTGCACAGCTCTGCTCTCAACAGCCAGGTGACTAATCCAACTGCTGGACTAGTTGCTAGATTTGCACCAAAGGTACCCAGCTCCTCTTCTGTACGACCTCAGAGGAGTCCTGACAATCTGCAGAACACAAATGCCTATCATTTAGCCTGGACTCAGGCTGTGACTCACACACATCCCCATGGCTCGTGCTTTCGAATTAGCAAGTCTCTGCTTGGCACGGAGTAGGTCTAAACAACAGAAAGGCATTTCCCTTGCTAAACAGACTGTAGGATTCTCAGGACTGCACGTAAATATAACAGAAGGATCAAAAATAACTCTCTGACCCTCTCCAGAACACAGCTATAACATTTTTACACAGCACCATGTTCCCTAAAAGGTTAAGAGTCACATAAATGTTTAGGTTAGAAAAGACCTTTACAGATCACTGGCTCCAACCATTAGCCTAACTCTGCCAAACTCACCACTAAACCATGTCCCTGAACTCCTGATCTACACCACTTCTAAATGCATCCAAGGATGGCTTCCCTGGGCAGCCTGTTCCAAGGCCTGATGACCCCTTCAAAAAAGAAATTTCCCCTGGTGCAACCTGAGGCAGTTTCCCCTTGTCCTATCACTTGTTGCTTGTAAGAAGAGACCAGCCTCCACCTCTCTACAAGCTCCTTTCACGTAGTTGTAGTCAGCAATAAGGTCTCTCCTCAGCCTCCCTTTCTTTAGACTAACCAGCCCCAGCTCCATCAGCTGCTCCTCATAAGGTTTGTTCTTCAGACCCTTCCCCAACCTTGTTGCCTTTCTTGGAGAACCATCACCTTGCCTGAAGGGCAGTCACAGTGTCTTAGAGCTGCTTCCAGGAACTTGCAAGATCAAGGCTCTGTTAAGATCTTTTATGTCAGAGGGAAATACAGCAGTGGGTATTTGTTTCTACTCCCAGCCTATTTCTACTCTGAAACGTGTCAGGCTTGCAGTGATATTTGTCCACGTTAACGCTGCCTGCAGAAACGCAACGGCATTAATGGCAGTGCTGAGAATTCCTGTTTACCTCTGGTGGCAGCTAACAATTTTCATGCCAAGGAAAGGATTTGGCAAGTTGTCATCTTTAAATGTGTTTGCCTGGAGTGGGAATTACATAGCACTCTTGAGTGGGAAGGCTCTTCCTGCTAAGAACACAACAACAACTAAGTACAGGGAGAAGACACATTCAACACAGTATGAGGAAAACTGATGACTAGTACATCTGCAGGACACTTTCTCCACCATAAATCAGAGTTAACTCGATGCGTGGGGTGAAGCAGATGCTGATTTGCTTCTCTTGAGATTTTTTATTAAGTGAATAAAACTCAACCCAAAGATTGTTCAGAAGATTATCTGAACTTATAGGTCCTTCCTTTGTTCAAAATAGTAGACTTTGTACAGTCACACAAGGTCTCTAGAGGGGCACCCAGCTAGTCTCAGTCTACAGTGAGACCTCTCCTGTTGTAGGAAAGAAAAAGGAACTGCCAGCAGGAGCAAGAGCGAATGTTATGCACTTCATCTTTGACCCATGGGGCTCAAGGCTGAGCACAGGAAAAAAAAAAAAGAAGGCCGTGGTGTTACTGTTGAAGTCTAGAGGTAATTTCTGTTCTTTGTGCTTTGCTTTCACCACTGAGACGGGTTAATGAAATTTGAAGCAGTTCTTGCATAGTCCTTTCCACTTCCAAAGCAGGGCTGCATTTTGAATCATCTGTATTAAAAATACCTGAACTCCACAGATGGACATGAAAAACCCCCAAAACACAAGCAGACAATTCTCCATATTACTATTTACTGCCAGCCTAGCTCCTTTCCAAAAGCTTACAAAGTCACCACCATTTGGAGGTGTGACAGAACAGGATGCTGAGATAGCAATTTTCATAGAGATCACAATTTTCCCTACCAGACCTGGGAACTAGCTGAAATCACCAAGCTGTTAATGTAATTGTGGTTGGGGTTGTTTTTTTTTCAAATGAAATGTTAAATTTCCCTTCAGATAAGTCACAGAATCAAGAGTCTACAGTAGGAAGTCCAATTAAGACTCTGCAATGTCAAACTGCCCCCACGGAGGATTCCCAAAATGCAGGGTATCACCCAGATGCCAACGACCATGGTTCTGGATTTGCCTGGCAGCACCATCACAGTGAGGGTGACGGAGCACTAGAACGGGCTGCCCAGGGTGGTTGTGAAGTCCCCTTCTCTGGGGACATTTAAAACCTGCCTGGATATGTTCCTGTGTGACTTGGTCTAGGTGATCCTGCTGTGGCAGGGGGACTAGATGATCTTTCGAAGTCCCTTCCAATCCCTGATGTTCTGTGATTCTATTCTATGATCAGGGCTCTGCAGATGTCATGTTAACATATCCTTGAAACACCACAAGGAAGGAAAACCAAAAATTAACCTGGAAAAAATCTCAGCTGTGGCTGGCAAGGTGACAAAGACAAGATGCTACAGCAAGTGCTCATCCTGTAAAAATCCACAGGCAAGTAAAAACATCAGAAGACAAGATTACAAAAAGTGCTGTAACAACAAACAAGTCACACACTTAGCAAATAAATGTGATTTCCACAACAACTCAACAAATACAACAATAAGGAAACGTCTCTTCCAGAACTACTGTAAAATCCTGCATTTAACTTTTAATGGCTGAAGCCTCCTAGCTAGACTCAGAGATACTTCACAAACAGGCTTTCGAAGAGAGATTATTAATCAGGCTTCACGGACAGTCTTCTGAAAAATGATGAGCTGGCTATACACCTCTAACGAGTGCTTTAAGTCTGAAAACTCAGGGTGGTACATGTAAGAATTTCTTTATTCACTATATGGATGTCATTACCTCGGAGAAAACATGTTTTTAGCAGGATCTGTGCTTCTAAATTTAAAATAACAACAACAAATGAACGGAGAGCATTTTTACATGAATTTGAGTACAGGTAAGAAAAAGGAAGATTGCTGCTGCTGTGTTTTCCTGCAGACTGCTAAATTAGCATCAGGCCATGGGAGAAGGGAGACTTCTCTAATTCTTATTCCTAAACTCCAGAGAGACATACATGTAAACCAGTGGGATAGCAGAGAGAAGATAATGCAATGACATGATGCAACTAAGGAGTAAGAGAAATGAATATAGAGTTTGTATTTAAAGTCCATCCCCCAGGGGTGCTCACTGCTGTGTAAATAGAGACCCAAGCACTCATGATTCTCACTGAAAGTACCATCTCCAGTTTATAAAGGAAAACTGCACAGCTTTTCCTCAAAGCATTACTTCTTATGCTTTTAAAAAATTAAATTGTGACATTTTGTCTCACCTGAACCTGACCCAGAAGAATAATCATCATCATCAATTGGATAGACGCCTGATGCTTCTTCAACAGAGCTGTTGTCAAGGTATAAATCTTTATCGGAGGTCACATCTGTTCTCTGGAAAACAGATAAAAGGGAATGGTTAAAAAAGATAGCAGTTCTCTAGCACAGCAGTCTCTTAATCTTCACTCCTATTTCTGAGTTGATGAGAGCACAATGAACAGTTTCTACTTCCAGCTCTTGCAACACATTCACCCAAAACACTGAAGAAATTTGTAAAATTATAGCATCAAAAACCCAAAGGCTGCACAATGAAAGCTAAGAATTCTTAGGAAGCAAGTTCCCTTTAAATCACACTTCACCTCATTAAATGCATGAATGAATAAGCAGGATTTGCAATGTACTCTGCAGAGGTTCTGAAACTAGAGAAAAGCAAATCCCAGGATTGAAGCCCACTGTCAGGATCTCAAATGGGAAGCAACAAGAGCACGTATCAAAAACTATCCCACAGCTATATTGAGCCAAGCCTCACAGAACTCTTTGTAAGCTAGAAAGAGCAGCTGAGACTACAGAATACAGATGTTTCTGAGACAGTGCTTTGGATTAAGGATCATGACATTTCCAGCCACATCAGAGAGCACATCTCCAAAATCCTGGCAAGATGCTCCGATACCTAAATGAACGCTTCTCCTAAAATTTAGCTCAACAGGCTAAAACACCAGCTTCTTGCGACTGTCACCACTCTTTTCTGTCTGTATTTCCTCACTAAAAGACACATTCTGCTAAAATGAGCCAACAATGGAATAAGGTATCAGTCATCCTCTTAGACTGACAATTCAGGCTTTCGGAGGCTAGAAATTGTCTTCCTCCACAGAAACATCTGCTTTCTCAACAGAGCATAAATTTCCTTCCATATAGATGGAGAGGAGCCTGCACATGTGATGACCGAAGGTAGCTGCTGCCATTACCACTGTTACCTTCTCCAGGATTTCTGTGCATGCCTGCTTGCCATGACTTGTACACAGATACTCGTAAAATGAGTTTTAATCTGAAAGCCAAACACTAAAACACCATACCAAAACCTGTCTGTTCCGTATTTCACATAGAAGTGCCCAAACCTGCTGCTGAGCCCAAAGGGTTTCCAACTTATTTTTAATTGCATGGCAGTGGCTGCCCGTTTATCCTACACAATGTTCAGTGCAGCTTTCCTAGACAGTAACAAGTTGTGAAAGGGGTAACACCCACACTGCTGAGTTTTCAAGGTAAATTTTTCCCAGGGACCTAAAAAATATTATTGAAGAAATTTGTGACTTTTTAAGGAGGTTTTTGGTGATGGGTTGCTGGCTCTATGCGTCTTCCCAGCATAAAACTGGTCTTCAGTTTGACCTACAATAACAAAAATAATGTAAAAAAAAATAAATAAATCACAGAACAGTAGGGACTGGGAGGGTCCTCAAAAGATCATGTAGTCCAATACCCCCACCACACCACCTGATGTAGGACCACCTAGATCAAGTCGCACAGGAACGTATTCAGACGGGTTTTAAATGTCTCCAGAGAAGAAGACTCCCCAACCTTCCTGGGCAGCCCCTCCCAGTGCCTTGTCACACTCACAGGGAAGAAGCTTCTGCTCATATTTATGTGGAACCTCTTCTGTTTCAGCTGACACCCATTGCCCCTTGTCTTATCACTAGATGACACTGAGAAGAACCTTGCTCCATCTTCCTGACACCCACCCTTCACATATTTATAGACATTAGCGAGGTCACCCCTCAGTCTCCTCTTCTCTGAGCTAAAGAGAGACCCAACTCCCTCAGCCTTTCCTCATCAGGTAGATGTTCCACTCCATCATCTTTGTGGCTCTGTGCTGGACTCTCTTTCAGTAGCTCCGTGTCCTTCTGCAACCGAGGGACCCAGAACTGGACACAACACAACAAAAGTCAGTTGCCTTACACCTGAGCAAGCCCACTTGTCAAACTGTTTTAATGAGGGGGAACTTAACTATTTTCTAAAGAGCTCTGAACTAAATCAGTGTTAGCCTGCTTTTCAGCCTTAAAGGAGAACACGGTACTTGGTCAGCACTCACTCTCAATACTGCAGCCTTCATTTATGGGATATGTAGGACAAAAGGCTTTTAAGACAGGTTTACAACAGCCCTGGTCTCATTTGCTGCTGCTAGTTCACAGAGTCTGCCTTGAACTGGCTGCAGTCCAAAGCAGAAATTCAAGATGATGTCTGGTCACCAGCAAAAGACTTAATTCCTTTTAAAGATGTCTCCAAAGGAAGGCCTGAAGCACCTCGATACGTTGGTGAGTGCTATTGCAATTAAGGCACAGCTGAGGCTGCTTCCGTATAGGAAAACGACTCCCAGTCACAGGACAAATATCCTGCTGTTGATCAGGCTGCCACAATGGGCCACTTTGCCCCAGTTGGTTCAGCCACAGCCATGGTACAGTACAGCCCACTCCTCAGCAGCAGGCAGGAAAAAACAGAGCTTGAAAGGAAATGCAGGTGGCTGACCATGAGCCCAGAAAAGGCAGACAATACTCAGAAGTTACTAGAGATAGTAAGTATTACTCAGTGCCAAGCTGGGAAAAAAAGTTGAAGACTACCTGGAGACATTTCTCAACAATGAGAATTGCCAACCGCTTTTGGAAACAACAGCCTGAGTTTGTAAATACTAGTGAATGAAAACTAGTCTGCATGAGAACAGAGGCATTCAGGTTACCAACACATCCACCCCCGCTGCTAAACTAAGAGTCCTGTTTTCTTGCTCTTTCCAGGCTGGCAGGACTCAGAAAAGACAGGAATGATCCCGGACAGCTCTTGCAAAGACTCATTTTCTGCAGAACAGCTGAGCAGCTAACCCAACCCAGCCCAAGCTGCAAACGCCTGGTCAGCCAGGCTCCCCACTATAATATTCTCTCTCTTTCTTGGATGAATTATGGCTTTTCAGCTGCCAAAAGCCTTTGTTTCTAGCTACACTGAGATGTTCTCAAGATTTAAACCAGCTGAAAACAGAGGAACAGAAACGGAAGAAAAGCCTGAGTAGTTTTCAGCAGCAATTTGAGCATCCATTGTATCTTATTCCAGGGAAGCAAAGAATACAATGTGAAATAGTATTTAATATGTAGTGCTGGGGGTGGCACAGCTCCATCAGAATGAGAAAACAAAACTCTTCCCCACGGTCTTACAGGTCCAGTACAGTATTCACTGCAGGGAGAAATATATGGCACAGGGAAGTCCACATACATTCAGATCATACAACAAGTTCCATCTGGGGACGATGCTTTACAGCTTCTCTGGGGAAGACACCCTACAGCTTCTCTGGCCAGAGCCCCTTGCTTCACCCTATTTTCAATACAAATGATTCCTGTCTAGCAAAACCTGGGCAGGGCATAAGCACACTGTCAAGCCAAAGGCACAAAGCAGCATGCTCTATCTTAAAAATCCCCACACATCTGCATTAATAAATCATTGCTCTCTCCCCAAACAGGCTGTCTTTCCCAGCTTTCCCCAGTAGACTTGGGGTAGTGGCACCCTCTCTGCACCCACAGCATTGCACCTCTTTTCCCAGTTCCTTGGAAGCACACAGCTGCCTTAGGCCACTTGTAAGGAAAACTGCCTTCAGCTTAAGAATCAAAAAAGAAGAGCCAAAAAAATGTACAGTTATAAAAAGGATTTCATGCAGATTAAGCTTAAGAAACTGAGAGGCAGTTAATGAAAATAAAACTTTGTGGTGCTTCAGTGGGTATCACAGAACATTAGGGATTGGAAGTGACCTCAAAAAATCATCCAGTCCAATCCTGCCACCACAGCAGGATCACCTAGATCAAGTCACACAGGAACATGTCCAGGCAGGTTTTAAACATCTCCAGAGAAGGAGACTCCACAACTCCCCTGGGCAGCCTGTTCCAGTGCCCTGTCACCCTCACTGGGAAGAAGTTCCTTTTGATACTGGTGCAGAACCTCCTGTGTTCCAGCTTACACCCAGCGTCCCTTGTCCTGTCATTAGATGACACTGAGCAGAGCCTGGCTCCATCCTCCAGAATTCAGTATCAAGCACTGAAGTCATGTTTTGCAATTTTATGCTATACAAAACCAAATTTGATTTAATATTTGCTCTAGAATTGTTTCTTGTCAGGTGGGAAGCCATGAGGGCCCATGGACTATTTCCAGGGTGTTCACAAAAGACAAGTTGGAAAAACAAGTCTGCTGTCAGTAGGCTTGGACAGAGAAAGGTCTGTACTAGCACTTCAGTGTTCTTGGAGCAAAAACTGAAAAGATTGTGAATTCTAACTCCATAAACCCAGCTGTAGTTACCAGGAAGGCTAAATATTTAAGGGACTACTTCCTATGGCTAATAATTGAAATGAGGGTCCTTATGTCACTTTTACATAACAGCCTTATTTTCAGATCTATTAAACACCAGGCAGGAACACCAGGCAAGGATGTCTCTGTTATCAGTCCTTTAATCTGGCCCTGAAGCCACAAAAACTGCTCATTACCTCTTGACAGAGATTGCATTCTCGTCCATCATTGTTATCCCACTTACGTTTTTATTCCAAGAATATAATGCTGCAAAATCCTGTGACCTAAATACTTCACATGCTACATGCCAATGATCACTGATTCCTGTCTGGTGGCTGACTCCACTGGCATATATCTAAATTTCATGGATGTAGTGTAGATTAGCACCCATTAAGCACTAGATGAAAGACAGTTACGTGTTGAATTTGAAAACTCAAAGTCTTTGTTTTACTCAATTGTACATTTTACATTATTTTAAATTTAATAAATTCAGATCATTCAGGACATACTTATAAAAAACCCTCCCTCACTCTGACACTAAGAGAGGAAACACAGAAAAACAACCTTGTTCTGACTTAGTGCTTCATGAAAGGTGTGAAACATTCATCAAAATTACAAAAGCAAAGAACTGAAAATCTTCAGACAACTGGAGAGTTAGGAGAGAGAATGATGTGTTCAGCAGACACAAAGCACCCTGTCACAGCCATTCCCTTTCCAGTGCTGCTGTTACAGTCAGTCCTCCCATTAAGTGCTTCAGGAGTAAGACATTAATTAAAGACTTTTATGCCACATGGATTAAGCTAAGAAAGCTGGTGTGTGGAGCAGTGAAGAAGTGTCGTCTGCGGCTGTTGTAGCGTTTGAAACTCAGCAGGAAGAGCTATGAGTAACTGACATATGGAAGGAAACACTTTATTACTTACAGATGCACTCAGATTTCTGTCCTCTGCCTTTTTGGGTACATGCATGGGACACAGAAGTTGAGCTTTGCAGCTGAGTTATTCATGGTACATTGCCTCCCTTCTTCTCCAGATGGAAGTCTTTCAGATGTAACCCGTTTAGTATGCATAGAACCAGAGACTCATATTTTAGAAGTGATGTTATACCCGAAATATCCAAGCCAGAATGCTCTGAAAATTTGGTAGTGTTACAGCTGTTGATTAGGCAGTGATCTGGTATGTAAGAAGGAGAAAGAAAACAGATTTGCCTCTTCTATCAACAAATTGTGCTGAAGGCTGAGGGAGCTGGGTCTCTTTAGTTTGGAGGAGACTGCAGAGTTACCTCAATGTCTAGAAATATGTGAAGAGTGCGTGTCATGAAGATGGAGCCAGGCTCTTCTCAGTGTCATCTAATGACAGGACAAGGTTGCTATGGGTGTGAGCTGGAACATGGGAGGTTCCATATAAATATCAGAAGGAACTTCTTCACAGTGAGGGTGACAGAGCATGGGAAAGGGCTGCCCAGGGAGGTTGTGGAGTCTCCTTCACTGGAGATAAGTTTAAAACCTGCCTGGATATGTTCCTGTGCAACTTGGTCTAGGCGATCCTGCTGTGGCAGGGGGATTGGACTAGATGATCTTTCAAGGTCCCTTCCAATCTCTAACGTTCTGTGATCCTACTAGTGCTCATAGTGCGTGATAAGTCCGAGTTCACTGAAGTGATTTATTCCTCATTTTCAGAAAGCTAACTATCTGAACCCATTCATCTGATGCCCAAGGGCCACTGCAGTGATTTCTGCTGAAGGCTGGAGAAAAGGAAGTTATTTGGAGGAGAAGCTGTCTTTGCATCTAGGCTTCCTGCAAAAGAAACATGATCTGCCACCAACAGGGGTTAGTCCTAACACACCTCAGCACTGCTGACCCAAAGCCAGCAAAGGTGATTCTGTGATATCTTCCCATTATTGCCTTCCATTTCTTTGCATCCCCTCATTCCACCAGGAAAGCTCCTTCACTGGTGAGACTGACCCATTAAGAGTCCACTAACCTTGTCCAGAAATAAGAGTCAAGATTTAACCCAAAAATTGACAACATGAAACCGGATTTATACCACAAAGCACTAGAGAAAAACACTAACCAGAAAACCACCTACCCTTGATTTCTCATCACACCACTGTTTCTCAGAGATGAGCCTTGGCCAGTGCTCGCTGACCTCCTTTGGCTGACACATCCCTGCAAAGCTCCCGTGTACCCTGTTACACAGGTGATTTTGAAGGAGGATTTTACTTTATGAGGCTTATTTGACCTTTGTCTTAGCAAAGATGCCTTTCTTTCCCTACACTGATAGTGGCTATGGCTGGGCAAAGAAGCAAAGGGGAGAAACAGTCCCTATTATTTCCTTGCAAGATGGTGGCAGCTTGTTTTAAGGACTCACAGGCCAAACTCTTCCCAGTGAGCCTCACCTTGGTGCTCTGTGCCAGCTGTGATGGGACCTTCAGAAGAAGTGGTGGGGAGAGCAACAGTGCTGGCAGCTGTGGCATTTTTTGAGAAGTAAGATGCTAGTAATTAGTGACATAATTTTAGCAGAAGCCTCTACAGACTCCCCATTTCCTTCCTTGGAGAAACGGTACTGCCTGCGCAACGGCGATGTCAGTGGAGCGGGTATCGACTGCAAGAAGGCTGCCCTCGCCACAGCCTGGGTAACTGTCATCACAGCAAAAATACTCTTTCCATAGCAACAGGCCCCAGATGGGTTTTTCAAAGTTTGGGAGCAAGGCTTTCACAGAGAAGCCAACATCTGCATTGCTCATTTCCCCAGATCGTTTTGAGACTGTTACCATCTCCGAGTTTTACCTGGAAAGGACTTAAAACCCTCTGAGCATTCCCACAGCTGCTGTCTCTCTGTGCCAGTCCTCCTGCTCATCCACGTGCCCAGTGTGGAAGCCAGCCTCATGGTGCAACTGCCTGGACCGAACTGGCAAAAGCCACAGCCTCCCCCATCGCTGGCCTTGGCCAGTTAAAGAACAAGCTGATTGCCCTGACTCATTCTGGAGAGCTGCTTTCCAAAGGTATCTTTAAAATCTCCGAGGATGTTTGGTGGTCTTCAGGTAAAGGTGGAGAAGTTCATCAGTTGTACAAGGGTGTTCCTACTAGTGTTCTAAGTCGGGTGCTCGCCTGTAGGGACAGTGCGGGGGCAGGCTGAACCCCTCTCTGGCTCAGCAGAGCCACCAACAGGGCTGGAGCACATGCCAGAGACATTATTCATGCTCCTTGTACTTCATGCAGAACTTCCTGATGCTGCACTAAACTACAGCTTTAAGCCTTCAGTCTCTCTCAGCAGATGAAGAAAAGGCTTGACCACTCACGGCTGCCGAGGAAAGGCGGAGAGCCCAAAACAAACAGGAGTAGTGCACACCGTTTCTAGTGCCGCTAACATTCAGCTGCAGAGGAGCCTACCAACAGGGCTGATTTGCAGAGATTGCCTCGTGTCAGAGCCAGAAGTCAAAATACGCCGGCTTTTAAGACACACACAGTCTGTTACACCAGACTAATTACCGACACAGAGGCGTGTTTGACAGGGGCTGCATTAATAAAACTACTCTTGCTGGTGTCAGGCATCTCAGCATGGCTGAGATGTGTCGTGGCTCACACTGGAGGAAACACACCGCAGCCATGGTGCTCTCAGGGAAACCCTCCAAGTGCCACCACCAAGACGTGTCAGCTGCTCTTCATTTGTGGCCACACACCCCAAAGAAATCACAGTGTTGCAGTTAATAGATGTAAGTTCACACTCTTCACAGTGTCACAGGAACTCGTGTGTCTGTTTCCTAACAGTCATCTGTGCCTGTAGAAACATTCCCTACTGTCTAATTGTGTGTTGTGTGACACAGAACTTAAAACTGTGATAGGAGAACACGTTCAAGCTTAATTGAACATGTTCTTCTCATTATGAAGGCTCACAGATCTGTTCAGTGGATCTTTGGCTGGCTTATAGCTTTGTGGCTGAGGCTTGTCCTGCACTGAAGAGAATCATAGAATCACTAGGGATTGGAAGGGACCTTGCAAGATCATCTAGTCCAATCCCCCTGCCACACAGGATCACCTAGACCAAGTCACACAGGAACACATCCAGGTAGATCTTAAACATCCCCAGTGAAGGAGACTCCACAACCCCCCTGGGCAGCCTGTTCCAGTGCTCTGTTACTCTCACCGTAAAGAGGGATTCACATTCTCTAAAATTCTAGCCTGTCTGAGGTAAATTCCAATGGTGAAAGCTTCTGTCTCTCCACTTCTTTGCACAGTCTTATTTCCAGTTGTGCATAATTTATCTACTATATGTACATACAGACCAAACTTCAGCCCACTAATCTAATCCCCTAGCCAGAAATCACAATGTCTAGAGTTGCTCTATGAAGGATGCCGGAGGGTGGTGGACAAGCTCAGCAGCAACATCAGCCAGAGCTTTGTCCTTAACACACTGGTACCAGTGGCAGAGTTTATCACAGATGCTTTGCAACTCCAACAGGCATGTAGGAAATAAACAAAAAGATTATATCCTCAGCAGTTACCCAACAGGTCTCCTAGGCTATCAAACTAGGCTCAAGCCCACATGAAGCAGTACTGAGGGACTTCTAGCTAAGCAACATCATAGTTGTGTCTGTCCCTACAAGAGATGCCTTCACCATCTAACCTGCAGAATATACCAACATCTTCATGCGGTTACACAGAATTTTCTAGAACAACAACCGTACACTTGTGTGGATCTCTGTCACTGCTGTGTCCGAGTCCCAGAACCTCATCGCACAACTTGGCAAGTAAAAGCTATCTGGATCGCAGGACATGAAACTGCAACTTCTTTTCTCCACCAATGAACGTTTCCCAGGATTCTGCAGCAGTTCATGCTGAAAACCCACACTCAGAGAATCAGACCCAGAGCTACTACTGGGGACCTACATGGCCAGATCACCTCCACAGAGGCTAGAGGTCAGGACCAAGGGACCTTCCCAATCCAATGACCACATAAGCTTCCTACAACTTTAAAGTGATCACTCAGGAATGATAGAGGGGCAGGGCAAATCTGACATGCCAAGCAAACAGAACTGCTCTGCTGCTTACGCAAACCCCCCGACCTGACACCAGTATCCACACCAACAGCCCTTCCTTGTGCATGAAACCCAGCACTGAACACTGCAGTTCAGTTGTCTCCTTTAAGTTAAAAGCCCCAAGACAAAACTGTTTAACAGAAAAGGCTCAGTACACACCAAATCTCCTTTTGCATGTAGAAGAAGTTTAGTAGCAAAATTTCTCCGGGAATTCCCAAATTAGAAGATTCAAAGCCTTTCAGCTTTCATGCCAAGCCATCAATTGGTGCAAAGAACAATTTATTCTTCAACTCTGCCTTTGACATAGTTACGACACAACAGGGAAACTATTTTAGAAGGGCTACAGCTGAATCAACTTCCAAAGTGCTGCTCCAGACTGAAATACTAAAGGGCAATGTGCGGGCAAAACAGCATCAGCAGCCAGCGATATGCATCACAGATAAGTTTCTCTCAATTACCACAGCCATTTTCTGCATGTTTTCCAAAACTCAGTGATTGGTTTCACCAAAAATAGGATCAAAACCACCATGCAAATCATTGTCACAGCTGTAAATGCTACATGCAGACAGGTTAAATTTAAGGCACAGCTGTCACCAAGAAGCTAAGAGTGCTCCTTTGAAAATGCTGAATGAAGGTCATTCCTGTCTCCGAATGACTGGCTGCAAGCTTGACAGCACCAGGAGAAGCAGGTAGCCTTTGGTCTCCAGATCATAACTACACAGACCCGCCCCAGTCGGAGCTTTTAAATCCAACGCGCTCTGGCTCTTCCACATATACCTCCCCTCTCCTTTCACGCTTTACTGATCCTCTTTCCCAATCAATCAGAAGAACTAACACTTATATTTTCCTCCCTCCTCTTCAGAATGTAGATGAATGATTAAAGCTGCCAGGGTAACCTCTTCGGCATGCATGCCAATAACTCCCCACCTAATAGCCTCTGCTCTGCCTTGCTGCCCCGGCCCGCTGGCCATTACTGCAGTCCCTTCAAGTAGCCAAATTGCAGGGCAGCCCCCATGGAAACCTATTTGGAGCTTCCAATCTCATAGCAAAGAATGATGATTTTAATACAGATTGTTCTTTTTAAAGGCATCTAAAGCAGCTGTAGTCAATTGTAGTGGAAGCACTGCAAACCTCCATCACTTTCAAAAGCCCCATATCAATTCCTTTCCACAAAATAAATCCACGCGAGGAACATAGAAACAACTAACAAAAACATTTAAATTCTTTTTGCCATTAGTAGTGGGAATTAGCAATAAACTGTTTCAATCAATCGCATAAACAGGGAAAACACATATAAACCAACTACCTCATTAATGTTACATTAAGCACCAATGAAATACTACCAGCAAAGGTTTTGTACGTCCACTGAGGGTTGTCAGGGGCAAGGGGGAATCAGACTTTATGGGCTAAGGAATGACCATTTCCAATTCCTGAATGAATAATCTGTTATCCAAGTGGGACTTACTTGTGGAACAATAAGATCTGTGCATCTCTCGGTGGTCACTTTTGTTTGCCACCTGCAGTCAACAGATCCTTGGTGACATCCCACCAAAGCTTCCCACAGGTGGAAACAGAGTCATTAGTAGATCTAAAAATCTGATTTATCTTTCTAAAATTGTGTGCTACCAGCTGAAGGAATCTCCCTTCCTCCCACAAACACATACAAGCTATTTCAGAAGATGGTCATAAACTGCTCTGAAAGGAGAGGAATCTTGGATCTTTTACAACTGAAATTAATGTTGGTGGCAACACATTCATGTACTAGATTCTTACTTAAGGAATATAGGGCTCAAATAAGCTTAAGTAAAACACCTTTGCACCAGGACTCTGCGTTTCATTACAACAGAATATGCAGGCTGTGTATATTCAACGTGAGAGGAAAGAATCACCCTTTAAACAAATACCTTAAGAAAAACCTAGAAAACAAAAAAACTGCTTCAGATGCTGATGAAGAATTTGCACTCAAAGCTGGTACTGTCTAATGGTGCAAAACGCAAACTGGGCTCCAGATCAGTGAATTTTGTGTTAGCCCCCAGAACGTGCCACACATGCCAACTTCTTTCTCCAGACCATGAAAATGATCTGGTTTCAGAGGACAGAGATCTGACAGAGTCCAACGGAGGGCCGCAAGGCTTATTAGGGGACTGGAGCACTTTGTGTTATGAGGAGAGATTGAGAGACCTGGGACTTTTCAGCTTAGAGAGAAGAGGGGTACAAGGGGACTTAATCACTGTCTATAAACACGAGGGCTGGGTATCAAGGAGAAAGAGAATCTCTTTTCATTTGCACCCTGTGACAGGCCAAGGGACAATAGGTGTCTGTTGGAGCACAGGAAGTTCCATCTCAATATGAGACAAATTTATTTGCTGTAAGAGTTACTGAGCACTGGAATGAGCTACCCAGGGAGGTTGTGGAGCCTCCTTCTCTGAAGGCTTTAAGACCCACCTGGATGTTTTTCTGTGTATCCTGCTCATGCATGGAGGTTGATGACCCTTCCAACCCCTGATGATCTGTGTCTCTGCGTACAGTCTTCTCAGACAGAAAGAGTAAATACACAGAGCCGAGAGCAAGCACATCCTTGTGAGAAACCTCTTCGTATCCCAGATGCCTGAACACTAAGACTGTTGAACAGATGAATTCAGTTCTATTTCCAGGAGCCAATTCCCAGTCATCTCACTGGTCTAACAAAATTAAGTTGTTGGTTTTGATCTGATGCTGTTTAACTTTACTGAATTTTTGCTCCAAAGGTTCATCTCCCCTTTGACACGCATGAAGGTTAGAAGAGAGTTTACTTCAGACAGAGTAAAACATCACTTTAATGACTTCTCCTATCAAAGCTGCTGACTGAAATCAGCGATACGGCAGCTTCCGCAGGTTATGTGGCTTCAGGAGCAGACTTCTGTCTGGTATGCTGCCCTTCAGGCACGACACCCCTTCTTCCACCAGGGAGACGGAACTGGCGCGTCTCTGACACAAGCCTGGCTGTCTCTGCAGCCAGAAATGACAGACAGGTTGTGCTGGGGTGGAGGGGACAGCATCCCGCCTTCAGCACCAGCCAACTCTCTAGCCTGGTGGAGTTTAGGCAAGAATGAAGGGTTTTCTCTCCTACCCTCCCTCTGTCTTTGACTCTCCTGCTGGCTCCCTGTGGCTTGCAGTGCAGCATCGGACTAAGCAAGGGAACCCGGGGGGACAGCCTCTTCTGAAGACAAACACAGGTCACAGTTGCATTAGAATTTCTCTCCACACAGTTTTGCAGCTGGTTGGCCCTGTATCAACTGTACAGCAAGAGAAAAGGCAGTGAACCCCAGCAAGGCCATCTGCTCTGAGCCTCCATACCTGCTTTAAGACCCTTCCACGCACCGTAACAATTAAGAAGCATTTGGATTCCTGAGAAGGGCCATCTAACATACATCTGTTCTTAAAAAACCCACAAATGCACACAGAAAGCACCGAGTGGAAACCACATCCAGTGACGTGCACTCAAACGAAAGGGCTACTCCACAAGCAGTGGAAAGGCCTGACACCTGCTCTTCTACAGACCTTTCCCTCTCCACGACAACTCCAACTCCACACCCCTAGCCCTGTGCTATTCCCTCCCTATGAGCTTGGGAGGTGGATGTGACAGAACACAGATCAAACATCTCTGAAGCGGAACATATAGGAATTTCTCAGAAGTTCCCACATTGAATTACATAAGGGATTAGCTTCAAACAGCATATTACAACTTTTCAGTTTAAAGCACTGACAAGAAAGCTGCTGCTGTAATTGAAGGATTAATGAACTGATAACTTAATCTCTCCCATTTATCACGAGTGGCTACCTTTAATGGAAACTGGCTGAAACAAGGTTCACACTGATCACCTCAGACTGATGTTTTTCAAATGATGCTACACAAAACTAGAACAAAAAGAAACAGAAGACTCATAACGAAGGTAGGGTTAAATTACAGCACATTTGATAAATTAGCTTAACTCGATTTAGAGGAAAGAAAAGCAGGTGAGTTATTTGACAGCATTTTTAACAGTCCTAGATCTGACTGGAGAGTCAAATACAACAAAGACTTTTAATGGTATTAAGTGTCTGTTAACAAAGGACAACCCTCTCTTTCTAGTGTTCATGCTTTAGATCAGAGTTCTGCTGAAGGGAACAAAGATTTCAGTATTTCTATAGCCAAGTTCTGAATCTTCATTAGATGATCCCAGCGCCAACAATACAAGGTTAGCAGCTCTCTATAATCTTTACTGCCTTATCAACGGTCTAAAGCTTTTAGAAATCCATATGCCCACAAAACCTCCTGGAGCTGTTACACATTGAGGATTTCACAGCATTATTGACCTGGGCAGCCTCTTTATCCTCAGTAAGTTATTTTAAGCAACTTTCTGCCAGCAAGCAAGTCTCTTTGTTAGTCTTTGTCTGTTTTATTGCTAAAGCACTGCTTACAATACTGCACCAAACAGGGAGGTACCAAGCAGAAGACAGAAAGGAGCCTGTCAGGTTCCCTTTTTACCTCTTTATCCCGTTTCCCGATGTGCTTTTAATGTCCTACGGACCACTGCCCTGCTGCCAGTAGTCTGGCTGCACACCTAGGCTACCTCCTGAGAGGGAGCAACGTCAGGGTACAGCAGGCAAACCAGAGCAGATGCCGTTGACCCAAGTGCTGTTCAATTTCCATGCCTTTTCCCTCCCTTGTTGGCTCTTTCATATAGATAGCAAATGCATACGCACGCATTGGCTTCGGAGGTGAGGAAGGGAATAAGAAAAAGGAAGGTAAGTTTCTCACACTTCAAACCAAAAACCTAACCACTCTGCTTTATTTTCAAATCCCTTATTAGATAAAGGCCTCCAGCTCAAGGACCATATTGCTGTGGTGTAGTAGGAAAGGCAAACCCCAATCTAACAACATCTGCACACACGAAAAAGCAATCTCATGGTCTTCTGTAGGCTCAAGCCTTGGAGGTATCAACAGAGAAGGCCAGCGCTAGGCTAGCTCAGCAGTCTTCCTTAGACTGTAGCTTATGAATAACCACAGTCAAGCAGCCACATCCAGGCTTCTGCTTTACAGCTTATCAAAAACACGTATGGGGTGATACTGTTTGAGAGGAAACAATTCCTGCTTGTCCTTTTACTTTGATGTTTCAGATCATGCAAGTCTGTACTGGACCTTACTACTCCCTGGTGTCATCAGACCTATTAAGACCTACCCTGTCTAATCTGAGGCCACAATGTACTCAACTGACAGTCCACACAGGCACAGAAAGGTTTAGGTTTGGTACCAACTTCTGTATCACACTTCATGTGTCAGCTGAGGGCCAAGGTATACAGAGGAAACTGCCCAGGGAGACAGGTAACAAAGATTTAAACTGATATAAATTGAGTCCACAAAATCTCTGCTAGTGGTATTTTAGTTCTGGCTGTTAGATCAACTTCCCTGTTAAACTTGTACCTTGTAAAGCGAATAGAAAGAACAGATTTTTCTAAGTTATGAATTCAGTAAAGTTTGAAAGCACCAACAAAACATCCTTTAAGCAATATCTTAAGAAAGCTTATGGAAGCAACTAAGTCAGCACTGGCATCTTTATCTTACTGAACGTGGTTAAGTCTGGCAAAAACAGTGGACAATCAGCAATTAATCTGTCAATTGTGAGTTAGTCTAGATAATGGATTCCCACCATTACTTCTGACAGTAATGCTTCAAAAGCACAGCATACAATCTGCTCCATACAGCTGTCAATCACATGGACAAACTCTCGAGATTTCAGTGCAGATACATTCAAAGCAATTGCACTTCACAAGGCGATCCCTGGATTAATAACAATAGTTTAGTGCATAACATGGTGGGTTTTTCTCTGCAAGGCATAAAAAGGTTGCTATGTTGAAGGGCTAGAAAGCTTCTTGTGCCCATTTCTGTTTGCTTCAGTGAAAGGGTCACTTGGCACTTGGAAATGGAACCAGCAAGAAGAGGTTTAATCAGCTGAGGTGTTACAGAGGTCATCTGCTTAACAGCATGAGCCTCGTGCAAACCTGCTCACCTCCCCGGGTCCTGAGGGCTAAAAAAGCAATCAGGACACACTTTTGTGTGGGAGGTGTAAAGATCTGCAGCAAGACAACAACTCAGAATAGTTTTGCAACTTACTAGTACAATTCTATGTGTATAAGGCAATTGAACAGTCAAGGGCTGCGTCTCAAATAGGAGCAACGCAGTGTGAGGCAACTTCTGACACAGGCATTACACAGCTAGAGAGGAGCGTGTCTGCGATGTGGTGCTAGTAGAAAGAACAAAAGAGTTTTCTATCCCACAGGAATACTCTATGGGCATTATCTTCTCAAACTGGCATTTTGGACAAGAATGATCATAGACTCATTAGGGATTGGAAGTGACCTCAAAAGATCATCTAGTCCAATCCCCCTGCCCCAGCAGGATCACCTAGACCAACTCGCACAGGACCATGTCCAGGCAGGTTTTAAACCTCTCCAAAGAAGGAGACTCCACAACCATCCCTCCTCATAGGGCAGAGCATGTAGTGTGTAAATCTGCTTTTCTTGACAAACACACACGAGCAGATCAGATCAAGAACTTGTCAATAAATAGAATTCTGCTAGTAACACCAACACAGGCAGCTCTTTATGGCACGCTGAGGAAGACAGCTGTATGGAGGCAACTGCAACATGGCACATCATGGCAAGCAGCATTTGTTTACCCGCTTTGACCAGATGGTGGAGACCAGAAAGATGCTTTCACATGCCATTTTCAGGGAGGCTAATAGAATGAAGGCAGATGACAATGAGGAAGCATTAGTGAACTGAGAAGGTAAATATCATTGCTGCTGAAAACTCAGTTCGTGTCAGTAGCTGATGTATCTTCCTAAAAGTCACTCAGAAGTTCATTCAACTTCGTAATGACACAATAAACAAAGACCATTTAGGCAGAAGAACAACACAACAGCTACTGGCATTTTGACAAAGCAGAGTCATCGGCTCATTTTATTTCTTTTAAAAAAAGTGAGTCCGTGCTACACACATCCCATGAAAACTAATACTACTTGTCCAGCAAAATACCAGCCAGGAGCTGTCCTTCCTCCATTAATTACATGTGTGCACACACAGACCTGTGCTGCAGTCCCCTGGGGAAGCCTCTGATGGGCAGGGAGAGCAGATTACTACTGGCTTATGGCTCAGATACAGCATGTTATGCAACCAAAGGCTTAACAAGCCTCTATTTCACTCTTTTAAAACTAGTTTGAAGGGGGGAAAAAAAAAAAAATGAGCGGTTATGAAGAGCAGCAGCAAAGGACATGAACCCCTGCAAAAGATGGTGCAAAGCTGTGGGGTAACGCCTGAGCTTTCATTGCCATGAAGCCTGCCGGAAAGCCAGGACTCATTCTTTTATTTTCCACACAAACAGTTTCCTTTATGAGCTTGTTTACAGTTTTAAAAACAAAGAGCTGACCACTCTTGCAAGTCTAATACTATTGAAATCTGCTTTAGAGGTCACTCTAATTTATACAGCTGGTCACGGAGCAGGAAGAAGAGGTAAGAGACTATCCCACCTGCTCTGCTGTCCACAGCACCAGCCACTTCCAGGCACTGGGAATGCTCCTCACATGTACCAGCTTGACAGCTGCCATCCTCGAGCAGCAGAAAATGGCATCAGGAGCCAAAGGAGGCAAGCCACAGCTCAACTTTAGAGGCAATGCAGTGTTTTCCTCATCACTTTCCCAGCAGGGCCATTTTGAAGTGGCACACCATTTGCATTCAGAGCTAACACCCCTCATTTTTTCATCAAAAAGCTGAGGAAAGGTTTCCAGAGAGCTGTCCCTGGGCTTGCACTCGCTGGACAGGAGCTGCTCCCGGCCCCCTTTGTGCCGGCTGTGCCGCAAGTCCAGCTAGTGCTGACCAGCCAACAGAGCCTAGGTTTTCAAAGCCCCATTTTGTGAGGATGAAAGAGGATTGTGTGCTGTTCTGCACAAAATGGAAAGTGCTTGGGTTTGTAGCAGCCAACTGCAGTCCTTCAGCGCTTGCTGAGATGTAAAACTGGCACTCTAAGATGTAACCACCAAGTCCCAGCATGTATGGGCTGCATGCTCAGGGACAGGCTGCAACACTACTGCTTTTTTGTCTTTTGTTTTTAGACCACACATGAAAGACAAATAATTTAACTAGGATTTAATTTAATTAATTCAAATGTCATTTAGGATTCCTCACACAATTTCTACACTTTATACTATCTTAATGTCCTACTATTGAGTTATAAACAAGATATAGCATATCCTATGTATCTCAGTATATATCATATCCTATTATCTGTTGATAATCAGCCCTGCCATCTGAGGGTTAAAGCTCACATTCACCAAAATTCTCTAAGAAGAGCCTCCTCCACTGGATCATGCAGCTGAAGGTTTCCATTTTGCTCGAGAAGATTGTCATCCATGACATTATGCAGCATTGAAAGAGCCAAAGAGATTAAATGGACATCTGCCTTTCCAGGCTGCTAGAAAAGTGGTTTAATACCAAGCAGTGTTTAAACAGTAAAAATGTCTGCAATTGCTGCTCTATAATCTGTGAGTAATCAATCCATCTCAGCACTGAGTTGCGTTACTGCTTCTCTGCAAGCAGCTGCAAGAGTGTCCAGGGCACGCGCTCCGTTTATACTGCTGTGCTAAAGAGGAACTGAATACAAATTCACTCTGCATTTACACAGATCCTGGTATGCGTGTCACCCTAGCTGGCTGCTATTTTCAAAGCAAAGCGCAGAAAATACCATAAACCTCCAGTTATGGCAGACAGTTGCCATATTACCTCTCCCCTGAATGCATCCTTGCAATAAACAGTCCAGTTGTTTGCTAAAGCAATGCTAAAGCATCAGAACTCTGAAACCTCAGCACCTCCTCTTCTCTGAATGCATCCTTGCAATAAACAGCCCAGTTGTTTGCTAAAGCATCAGAGCCCCTCATCCCCTACTCTGAAACCTCAGCACCTCCTCTCCCCTGAATGCATCCTTGCAATAAACAGCCCAGTTGTTTGCTAAAGCATCAGAGCCCCTCATCCCCTACTCTGAAACCTCAGCCCCTCAGAAGAGCGCACAGGCTGCAGCTGTGGTCCTGTACCACCCATGCAGCTTGGCTGCTCCAGCTTGAAGCCATCCCAAGCAAGAGCATCCAACTCAACATCTTTTTCAGACTTGTTGCTTGATGTTGTAATGACTGTGGGATTACGCCTGTCACACTGAGGACTTGGAGCCCTACTTCTTCTAACAGTGTAATCTGTGTTGACACATTCTGATAAAGACCTAAGTGTTCCTCGCTCTCGGAGCAACGGGACCCTGCCAGCAGCGCCGATGCATGCCAGCGGTTGACATCCCTGCTGAAGAAAAGTAAAAGTGTTTCATTTAAGCAGAGGAAGGCCAAGAAGGACATGTGGACTCTCTGGCTCAGGCACAAGACCCAGGTTGGACTGTGGCCAGAGCTAAAGACAGGTAGCTCCCAGAGGCTCAGTACACCTTATGATGGGGTCACACCGGGATTACCCGCTTCCCCAGCTGGATGTCCAGAGGCCCAGGCCATCCTTCTTACGCAAGAGATGGCTTTCAGAGAGGATTAATGCTAAGCCTTCTCACGTTCCTTTATTGTTGTTGATAGGTTGCTGCACAGTGCTCTCTGACGTGGTACATAAAGTATACAACCAGCATGCACCATGTGTTCACCCCTTCGTCTCCTCCCCAAAGCCAGGATGTCACACGGCAGAGCCCCTTGCTATATCTGGAGTGGCAGGCTACCCCACAAATGCAGGAGTTTCATCGCTCAATTTAGATGCTGAAAAAGCGAAATTAGTTCTTTGTACTGGAGATCTCAGTTGTGGACAGTCTACCTTTCAGCGGACAACTACCTCAGTAGTTAAACTCAGTTCTTGTCCCAATTATTCAACAATAAATTCCAAGCTTCCAGCTTCCAGCAAGTGCCAGGCACCGGTGGCCAGTCAGGACAGGTTGCCCAAGAGAAGGGCACTGCTCCTTGCAGCTCTGGTTCTCAGCCCTGCTGCTGACTGGAGCAACCCAATGGTGCCTGCTGCAGAGGCTGGGGACTTCAGCTGGTCCGATGAAAAGTTCCTGAAACACAACAGTAGACTTGGATGAAGCCTGAAGTATTCTTTCAACGCTATCTGCATCTACTCCTGCTCCCTGTGTCCCTCTCTGCTTGGCACAGGAAGGCAAAGGATCAAAGTGAGTCGCCAAAATCATAGATGCACATTCCTTTCCCTGTCGATATCTCTGTACAATCAGCATAATCACTACAAATAGACTTGACTTGTAATTTTGAGCCCACTGGCCTCCTGCTGGATCATCCAATTCAGGGCTTTGATGCAGTGGAACTGTTAGATGAGACCAATAAGAGAGGGAGACAAAGTCACAGTGCATTTCAGGCATCTAACTTCAGTTCAAAGTAGCTAGGTCTAAGAGGTCTAAGATATCCTCCTAGAGAGGTACACTTCTCCAGAGGGCTGCTCCCCATCCCGATTTTGCATCTGAGCTCAGACTCAGTGAGCGGGTAACAGCTGACCAGCCCTTCCAACATGTTAAGCAAAGTAGTCCCTTTCTGACTGAAATGGCATCTATAATGTCAGGTTCCAGTAGGTCTGACTGGGTTTTGGAATAACACAACAGAGAGGCACATTGCAAAGCCAGCAGATCTGCATTTTCCATGGAATAAGTGCTGTGACAACAGCACGTTTATGAGTCTCAAAGAAACCTCAGTACGGGCATGAGATGCATTAAGAAAAACCCAAATCCCACAATGTCATAGTTTTGCAGCTGATGGTTCCAGTAAGACATCTGTGTTTATTTGTAATGACACAGTATAACCCAACCCAGTAGGTGACTTGTCCCTGGCCTGGGACAGTGGGTACTCAACTGCTCTGGATGCTTTACAAGGAAGAGAAAAAAGAGGCAACAGCAGCCTTAATTCCTGACTGCTGAGTTGTTCTAGCAAGAAGCAGCTGTATTTCTCTGCCCATGTACAGCAGCATCTGTTTCAGCTCTGAAGTACACAAGCACCCAGACATCACAGTCAGGCAACTAAACATGAAGACCTGGCTGTATAGAAAACCAATCCTGCTGGATAATTAGCACAGCACCATGTGCCAAAGAAATCCTTCCAGGTAAATCTCTCACCTCTCGTGCTGCCTACAGTTACCGAGTGACTGCTGTTTCCGCACGCGCAGCACTGAGCTCTCCCGCAGTTGTTGACTCTACTGTGCAGTCATTCAATGCATGGTAACACATCAATTCTTTCTTGGTGCCATCAAGTGTGCAGACAATGTATGCTGAAGCTAAGGCTTTAGAAATAAGATTCTCCACACACCACTCAGTGGAACGGAAACCACTAGCTGCGTTACAACACAGCGATCGACATCCGTGACACGCATCACTCTTCAGACTTGCGCTGTTGTCCTGGCTGAGTTACAACAGAACTAAGTCTGTTCAGCTGTTTGACTTTCCCACGTACCTGCACTTTCTGCAGTTAACAGCACATTTATGCAGACAGTGGCTGCTTCTACAAGTGAGAACACTTGAAGTTACTACTAGGGGTTGGTGTGCAGAAAGGCTCTCCCCTAGATTTGCTCCTATGGAGACCAAGGTCTAAATCTTGTGAGCCCTGCTGGAGTACAGTGAGAGGCTGCACCTGCAGGGAGAAATGGACAGGACAGATGACCCTACACTGACCAACAGGGTGTTCCATCTCATATGTGTCATATTGAGTATAAAGCTGAGGGACCGTAAGGGTCAGTCCTCTTCTCTTTGGTCTTCTTCCCTTGTGCCTGCTTTTCTCTTTGCGTCTCATCTCCAATGGCCAGTGTCCAAGAAGAACTCTGTTTTTCTCCTCGACCCAAATCTGCACGTTCCTGAATCTAGCTCCTGCATCTGGTTCCTGTCTCCTGCTGAGTCCAGCCTAGGACTTCCCCAGCATCTGCATCAGTAATGACAGTGATGTAATTGCCAGCAGGGGGTCCAGGTTCAGAACTGGGTACGTATGTGTTTCATCTTATCATTGCTTTCATTACAGTTGTGGCCTCTTGCTGTTCCAGTCCATAAGTCTCTCCCTTGGTTCCTTTCTCTTCTCCATTAGGGGAGGGAGAGAGGCTAATAGAGAGCATCTGTCATTCACATCATGGCCAGCCCAGCCTCAGCCCATGACAGATGTAATGGTTTGCAAAACCTGCAGACTCTGCTTTTTACTTTATTTTCTCATGCACAATAAGAATGAAGTGTAATCTATTAAGGCTGCAAACAAAACATCCCATCACTGTCATGCAGTGAGACAGAAACCAGTCAAACCAGTCCAAAATGCACATTTCTGTGTACAAGAGCACTGTACACCTATCAGTTACAGAACAGCAGAAAAACTGACCTAAGGCCACCCTGTGAATGAGAGATATGTTTGACATGTCTGCTAGTCATACATCTCTTCTGCCTGCAGACTATAAAGACCTATTTCCTCAGCGTAAGACAGCAGTTCAGCTTCCTATTCCTGTGTTACCTTCCTTGTGCCTCGCTTTCAGCTCAGACTATTGATAGATGCCCGTGCAGTACGAAACCCCCCTGAGGACACTTGCATATAATGCACTTACAGACACCGGTGTCCTGGGCAGCGAGATGAAATTACCTTACACTGGCTCAGAAAACCTTCTCAGAGGGACATATTGTCCTTGTGTAATAGGAGGCTATGGGAACAAACAAACCTAGAACAAAACAAGACAATCGCACAAAAGCAACTTCCCAGCTAACGACTGAGAGGCAATTCCAGGATACCGGCAGCTTCCTGGCCCCAAGCTGAAGCACCACTGCTGTTCCACAGAGATAGGGGGAAAGGAAAAGGCAACAAGCACAAATCAGCTTGGAGAATTTCAAGCCCATTCCTGGAGAGCCAAGAGCCCAGAAGGCCAGGTGTAATGTGAGGGATTCAGCTCCAAAGACATCTACACTCAGGCAGGCATTAGCATTGAGCTCCGTGTCCCAACTTGTCCCCTATTGTAATCACTGGAAGTCTAGTCACTGCAGCCAGGAAAGCCCTGTTGGGCTGTTGAGCTTCCTAATCACAAGGAAGTAGTACTGCCTGGCACCCTGCCATGTCCCAAGCTCCTGCTCCAGATGGACATGTGCCTCCTGCAGGTCCCGTCCTACCCTGCAGGACTGCACGGAACTCCCAGGGCCAGCAGGTATCTCAAACGGCACAAGAGTTAAGACCATTTGTCCTCTCTCTGTCCCTGCTAGAAGGGCAGTACCTGCAGGCAGAAGGATACTGTCTCCAAATCAGGACCTGGTGTGTGGCACAACACAAAGGAAGCGGAATGAAGGTTGCTCTGGTATCTGGAATAGTTCTGGAGCGTTCAGCTTTTCAACCTCCACACACGCTCTTCTTTACATACAGGTAGAGAATGAGCGAAGCCTGGCTTGTCACACTTCAGTGACAGCAGCTACTGCACAGCAGGGCTTTGGCTCCAGGGTGCCACCCAACAGGCCTCCTCAGTGTCCACTTACCCACCTAGAAACTCCTTGGATAACAAAGTCCAGGCTAAACCCTCAGATACTCCTCACAACAGCAGATATCAACAGACCTCTGCATCCCATGTGTGTAAGATGATTGTGTGGGAAGAACAAGAACTGCACTCCAGAATGTTTTCTCCCAGATCGCCTTTTTTAACTAAAAATGACAACCACAGAGTTTCCAAATCTTCAAAGCTAATCTCATTAACTTATTGCTTATAGAAGTGAGAAGAACACAAACACATTTGCAACACAAAACTAGTAGATAATTTTCTAATAGTTAGAAAACCAAGAAGCCAAGAACTTCAACCTTTGCTTTCCTCCAAGTTCCTTTACCTGGTTCCCCTTGCTGCTGTGGGAAAGACCCCAAGAAGCACCAATAGCTCCTCCACCAGTGAAGGAGCAGTTCTGAGCCATGCAGCACCTTGCTGAGCTCTCCTACAGATGACTAAGTTCCCTCATCCCCTGCCACCTGTGACACAGCCATGTCAGAGACTGGGAGTGTAGGCTGCTGCAGGCTTCTTCCAGACGGAGCAATCCTTCTTCCTTTTGCCACGTGAAAAGTGAACGGCGCAGAGAGAAAGAGGAGGGCACCCTTCTCCACAGGCTTAAGCTCTCCTAGCCCCACAGCAAGAGACCAGTGTTTCCACCAGCTCTGGGCTCCACAAACACACAGAAAATAATTTTCAGTCTTCTGCCTGTAGACACGGGCATGGGATTTGAAGACGTCACATCAGCTGTACCTCTAGCATCAGGGCAGGGGAAAGTGTTCTGATGTGGAGCAGGCTCTACTGTGATTTCAGTGCACACAGCTACAGGGGGATTTGCAGATTCACACGTAGCTGGTCAGCAGTTCTCAGCCACACAGTCCCTGGGCAAAACCAAGGCAAGTCTTTAAAGGACATTAAAACTGACTTGCAGGTTGCAGTCCCGAACAGGATCTTACATGAGGTGGGCAGTCCAAGACAGCCAAGTGAAACACTACTAGCCTTTCTAGAACACTTTACTTCCAGAGTTCCTCATTGTACAGATCATCAGCCTTATTTATACAGAAATTAGCAGAAAATATTAGCAAAATCTCACTCCTTCTTCAGAGCCAGAAGGACAGGTCCAGGCAGGATTTACAAGGGCTGATGCTTTATTACTGATGTTTTCCTCTTGGCTGGATTAAGCCAGAAATTGGCCAGGCAGGGATGTTGATAGCAGCTCTCCCCTCCTCATCAAGGTGTTGATGAAAGTTCCAAATAAAGCTTCCAAAATAAATGCTACTACGACATTTTTAGGGTGTAGGCACACCCCAAAACCTCATAAACCAACAAGAGAGCTTTTGTTCTCTTGACTGAAGGCCAAGCATTTCAGAGCACTCCACTGAAAGCTAACCAGAAAGGCTACCTACTGGCTTCCTTTCTTCCCAAGCTCTCAAAACCACTGGCAACAGTATTTTTCTTGAACCATAAATCAGACTGACTACTCACACGCTGCCCCACAGTATGCAGAACGTGATTTCTACAGGCAGTCAAAAATAAATACACGCACGAGTGTCCTCCATACAGCGCTCACTTCTACCAAAAACAGGCATCTTGCTTTACTGCAACAACTCTAGAGGAGAGAAGAGACAACTTCAGGAAAAACCCCACCAAAACCGTGTAAATAAGACGCACAAAAAATGCCTCACAAAAATCCATGCACTGCCAAGGAAGGACGAGTCCTAGACTTTAATTCCTTTACGTGCGCGAGGTGTGTTACTAAGTTAAACACAGGAGCATTTCACTGCTGTGCAGAACTGCACAGCTAGGAAGCCTTGACAGCTTCCTACAGAACAGGCATTCCCACAGGGGCTTTTAATCGCTTTTAAATACAAGTACCTCTTGTGAGGAACGGAAAACAACACACAAACTCCTCACAAGCGGCTTGAGGATCAAAACACGGGCTGTGGGGAACAGCACGGAGGTTTAAAATCTTTGTCTGATTTAGAAAAAGGTGCTTCTGAATTTCCTTGGCTTCCATACGAGGCGTAGCTGCTGCAGTAACGACAGTCACAGGTAGCTACAAGTCAGAGCGAGCTGCATCCTCTATGTATGCTCTGCCCTTTTAAGGTAGAAAGCCTGCTCCCAGTTTAAACTTGCTCAATGAACTCCACATTATCCAAGATTAAAATTTTTCCTGTGTGAAATAAAACATTACCTGCATGATTTTGTTTTCAAATACATGGGCAAGATCTGCCTGTGTCTTGCTGAGATCATCTCAAACCAACAGCATTAAATCGTCTCTTACCTTTGTAGGGAATGAGTGTTATTTTCAAAATATGTGTAAAAACTTAGACTTCATTATTATGGGGTAACTTCCCCCAATCGCAAAATCCTGAGGCTGCATCTAACAGGAGAAAACTACCTTTACTTTGTTGAGATTCTTGACTATTGATTATTACGTCCCTTCTTCACCCCATGTAATGAAACCTACCTAGTGTGCGTTGAACCCACAGCACACGGTAAAGTTACTGCCCTCAGAAGAAGTAGCCTTACATTAAGGAAACTTGTCCCTCATTATTACTGATAAGAGAAGAAAAAGAAAAGTTTAGCTAAATTCAGGCTTTAGCTTATTCCTCTGAGGTTACAGGTTGCTAAAACACTGAAACCAAACCGGAGAGCTTTATTTTCCCCCTCTCAGAAATAATTAAATCACATTTGAAAAATAAGTTTAAAAAAGATCAGAGATAGCCTACCCACACATCTTTTATATTGGACACTAATTGAAAAAGATACTGAACTAAATAAGTTTAGGAAAACATTAACCTTAATTACACTGTGAAAATCCATGGCCATTAAACAATCATCCACATCTGATCCTTTCCTTATGATGTGCCTTAAGCAAAACCGAGTACCTAGCTCAAGGGAATCCCTGCTTAAAAATTAAACATAAGTAACCTGAAGCACAATAAGGCTCTGTGATTTAAAGGCAATACTCTTAAGTACAGTCATGAAACAAAAGTCATGCTACAGCATCTCATTTGAGATTGCGTTCAGAACAAGACACCATTAGAGGACAGAACCTATTAGCGAAGAATGCAGCAGTTCCTGCCAAGATGTTTGATAGAAACCAGGCACTGATATAACCTAATCTGAACAACTTCCCATTAGCAATACCACTTCCTAAAAGGAAGGCATTAAGGCTGAAGGGCTCTCACAGCAGCTCCTGCAACGCACTCCACAGAGCAAAGCAAATCTAGCAGAATTACTGCTCTGAAAGGTAAAACCGTCATCCCGAGATGCTCTTTCCGAATCGGAATGATTTAACGTTCTTTACCACAGACAGACTTAGAGCACACTACTATGGAATTTGCAAGTAATTTAGTTATGCACTGTTACAGGCACTCCAACAGGACTCCTTCTCCAGCGTCCCTCCTTCTGCCTTCGCTCTCAGCCATGCTGAAGGCAACCGCTGTCACTTCTGGTTAGATAAAGAGACCTTAGTGCTCTCGCTCGGTGCCGTGGCAAGAAACACTCTGACACAGCGCAGACCAGTATTTTTATCTCTCTGCAATCTCCCTGAAGACTACAGTTTTCTTTTACACAGCTGAAGTATCAAGTTTTAGCAGTGAGGCCATAACACTGAGCTCTTAGTACTCACCTTCTCTTGAAACTCAGATTACCAGGGGGAAAAAAAAAATGCTCCACTCTTATTAGCCTCTTATTATGAACTAGCTTTTCGCAGATTCCTGAAATACCTGCAATTCTTTCATTTCAAACTCTTACAAAGCTTAATGAATTGCAGAAACACTATACACTAACAAAGGCAGGATGCTTCAAGAAGCAGGAGGAATGCTCCTTCTCTGTCCCACGATGCTGAAGAAAATTACACAGGAAGTTAACGATGTTAAAAAAAGTGTATTTTATAGAGGCTTTCCACAAAATATATGTAAAGGACATAAAACCAGAAAAATTAACTTTATAATGCACACACTTTCTAAAAACTGCACAGTTTGAGGTGAGTTAGGACAAGGGAGTGAAAAATACACGTCTGTGGTAAAATCCTGTTGCTCCCCCATGAACGTATCAAACTATAAATCATACTTTTCCCGTCAAGTTCCTCAGAAGGCCGGTGGGGCAGAGTGAAGTGACATGAACTCCCCACTGCAGACTATACTGTGCTTTCAAACTCACAAACACCTTGCTTTGAGGTGCAGTCCCTTTGCGAATCCAAGAGGCAAGAGATCCAAAGCTGAAGCTTCACTTAGAAAAGCTTCTCCTGCATTTTTTCCTGGCTTTTTTTCAAGACTACTAAAGCAGGTGTCAAACACCTTGAGGGACAAATGCAGTTGACTCCTGGTACCACCACATCATCCCATCAATATAAGCTGGAAGCTGCTGTCTCCAAAAGTAAAGCTCTAAACAGCTGCTGGAATTTCAGTCCAGTGAAAGAGCCATCAAAAAGAAAACTCATATTGCCATGTAGCTCACACCAGCTTCTGCTTTCCAAGACGCCACCCACCCTTTGCTGCTAGTGAGGCAGCCTCAGAAGACCAGCCCTTCATCACCCCTTGGTGACAACTGCCCACAGGAGCAGCACATACCAGCGAGCACCACTGCATACCCAGGCCAGGGTTTGCTGCACCAGGGGCAGACTGCTGCCTGCCAGTATCTCCTCAGATGGAAGAAAGTCTTCACTGACAGAGAGCCAAGCTGGTCTCTTCACCTGAGCAGAGCAAGAAAATGGGAGAGGAAAAAAGGAAGGAAAGGATATATTGGAGCAGGTGTAATGGAGGTGTAAGCTTCTAGTATAGCTTCTCTTCAATAGAGTACCTCCAATTTTACAGTAGCAGAGGCCACCTAGTAGCAAAGATAACTGACATAAAGGCTGAGCCACTGCAAACACAAAACACGATGAATAAAACCAGGTTTTGGAAAGGCAGCTTATCATCACTAATACACAAAAGCGGACATATTCTGGTGAAAGTCCTATTACATGGAAATTTAGCCACCTGGGAGCTCAGTTAGCAGCCAGATTTATTTTCAGTCATGTCCAACTGCCAGGCAGAATGGCAGAGCAGGAAGGATTTGGCTTTTGGATGGAGCAGAACTGACTACAGACTTTGCAGGCATGACCTTACCGCTCTCACTGCAGGAGATGCCTCCAAAATCCTACCAGCTCTCCAGCCCAGGGCAACCAGCTTTGGTGGGACACAGGAGTGAGCACTGTACTCCACCCCTATAAACAAAGACCTCATCTGTGCCTGATCATACAGGGCATGACATCAAAGAGCAAAACTAAAGCCTCAGTCACACACGGCATTAGCTTTGGAGGAACCAACTCCATTGCAACCCAACATTGCTGAGGTTCACTTGCACAACCACTGTACTACTAGACCAGACCAGTACCTACACCTGGTATGAGTTGACCAGCTCAACACTGAGCCAAAATCTACAGATGCACACAGATTCCTGGGCACTGCAGTGTAATTCCAGACCTTGCAAACATCCATTGCTCGGGACACGTAATATCCTCAAGCAGGACTAACAGCCTAAGTGCCAGCCAGACTTGGCCGGCAACTCCAGACACAGGCAAGATGCCATGTGTTTTCTTATCCCTACATTGCTTAATAGTTTCAGTTTGGGGCAGGGGGATGATTTAGGAGGAGGCAGGAACAGGTAACTGCCAGTTGTCAAGAAAAACAAGAGAGCTTCTTCACAAATAAGTCTGCAAAGAAGGCTTGAGAGGGAGAGGATTGCACAACTGAAGTGGGGCCAGCACACGCACTGTGGTTCTGTCACACTCAAGAACCACCCGTAACAGAATTCACAGGCAACGACAACGACTGACTTCCTTCACGTGAGGCACAGAAGAAACATTCCGTCTCCCAGTTAGCGTGGGGGAAACTTGTCAAGACTCAGACCTGTGTCTTTTCAAAACTCTCTCTGAAGGACTGACCAAAACAAACGAGCCACTTGTACAGGACCCTTCTGGAGTTGTGCATCTTTTCCACTGGGACCATCCCACATTTGTCTGCAGTGATCTGCATCTCCCCTCTCAGCTGCATTCCCGACTTGAATTGCCAAACACAGCAGATAGATTCTATATACACTGAAGGCAGTTTATTTTCTTTCAAAAGCAGCAACAATTCCTGGGACAAACTCAAGGTAATCAGCTGTCTCCTCTGTGTTTGTGTCCTCCTCAGCCTTGGCTACACTCACTGCTACTTAATGCAATACTTGGTGAAAACACTGAAGGAAGCAAAACCCATTGAGAAGTGGTAATGAACAGAAGAGCCTGTGCAGTGCTAGCCCAAGTATTCATGGTGTCCATTCCCATACTTCATTTTGTACACTTCTTTCCTCCTTCCACAGCACTCAAACTGAGTATGTTATTTTGTAGGCGCATTGTTAAACACACAGATCTCCAGTAGACTAAAGCACGCTCTGGCCTGTCTTGGATCAATCAAAAAACATGACACCACTTTGTGGAGCTCTTTGGAGCCAACAAACACCCCAACAAGGAACACACTGGGTCAGTTCTGCCCAGCATCCTGCTACCACTTTTGGAGCTCAAAAGCATGCACTTCACATTTCATGCACAACAAGGAGGCCCACCATGAACCCCATTTGGTCTTGCTCACCATGCTTGGAGCATGTGCTTAAGCTGTGGATTGCATCTGATTCGCTTTCTTTTTTTAAATTTCATGTTGTAAAAGAACTATTCTGAAGATACAATTTGTCTTAGTTTTTATTTACTTATTCACAGCTCTAAAACACCTTAGAACACAATGCACATATGTGCTTGTACTTTAATCCCCTACAATATTTTTACTTGGTGTTTGCAACAGAGAGGTCCTAGAAAGTGAGCTAAGTGTCGGAGTCATCCGAGATCCCAGTAAAATAAAGACCATCATCCAGCAGAGCAAAGCATATGCCCAAACTGATGTGGGTTCCTGCTACTGGGTCAACCTCTCTCCCTTGATCACTGAAATCCTCAAGCCCCCCAGTTTAGTCTGGCTTCAGCTGCTGCAGCCATGTGTCCAAGCCACAGCCCATAGGCAGACCCCAGAGAACACTCACCCCACATGCCTATCACATACCAACAGCAGGGCCACCCAGATACTTGTGGTGGGAGAAGGAAAGGGACAACTTAGGGACCACAAGGCAGCACAGGGCTCCTAACTGTGTGCTCAGTCCGGCTGCTTCCCAGCAAAGACACAGTTGACAGCAGAGCCAGGGATCCTCCAACCACCCCAGTCCTCTCCCAGTTCTGCAGTGGTGCCATTGGGGAGCTTGGGGCACCAACCCCAAAGGGGGAGCTGACAGCAGGAGTCTGCCATGAGTGCTGCCGACACTAGGGACACATTTGAGAAACTAGAACAGTTACAGAGTCACAGAATGTTAGAGGTTGGAAGGGACCTCGAAAGATCATCGAAGTCCACCTCTCTGAACACCCATCCTCTGCTGTTCAAGCAGTCACTGAAGTTGAGGATTAAACTATAATCACCAAATAGTCAACACTTCTCTGCATCAACCAGATTTGCTGATGGATCCTGAGCACAACTGAAACACTTTGTTACCAACCACGTGAAGTTCTACCAAACTTGCAGCTTACGTGCACACAGAGATGAGCTACAAAAGCAGCTTGGAAGCAAGGTGAAGACAGCTGTGAGCAAGAAACAAACTACTATATTCTTTTCACTTTTTTTTTTTTCCTCCAAAGAATCACTTTGGTGAAGCCTATGCAAAAGTCTCCTCTGAAGGGCACTGTATTGAATGAAAGGGTTTGCGTGTTTGTCACTCTGCACCTGTACAGGACAGACCTCAAAGTATTTCCTCTCTTTGCTGAGAGAACACAAACTTCTGCCTTTTTCCTCTGACATTCCTGACTTATTGCTCAATTCCTCTAAAAACTGAAGTAGCAGAGAAATAGCTCTGTGTGTATTTCAGCAAAACAAGTAACAGGTCAGCTACCACCAAGTCAACCAATGTCAAACAATTAACACCAAGTCAGCCAGAAGCAGCCCAAAGTCTACCAAGTCAAGCAACAGTAGTCCACATTTCTTAACGAAAATTAAGAAGTGCTTTAGAAAACCTTGCTCAGAAGAAAGCAGAGAAAAGAAGGCTACTAACATGAACTACTTGATGTTGACTGTCTGGTGATTATAGTTTAAGGACATTAATCCTCAAATTCAGTGGCTGCTTGAACAGCAGAGGATGAGTGTTCAGAGAAGTGTAGCTGTTTTAGTTTCTCAGGTGTGTCCCTACTGCCGGCAGTGGGGACACACTCGAATATGCAACGGTGAGCACCACCTTGACGCCAGCTCTCCAGTTTTAGTGCCAGTAACTATTAACACTGGTGTGATGGAGGGGAAGAAACAAACACTGGTTTGTGTACTTGGGAAGGAAGGAAAAGACATCACAGTGCAGTTACAGAGAATCATAAAGCTTACAGAGCTGCTGCTTCCTACACAAATTCAGAACATACTCATGTTCTGTAAAGCCTGAGGCAATATATTTCAGCCAAAGGAACCCAGCAAAGCAGCATTTCTACAAGTCTTTGCTTTGCATTCAACCAAGACAACATCAGCGTTAGTTTCCCCATAGCTTAAGTGGCTGCAAGGTCAGCCTTTGCTAAAAGCACAGGGGTCCCTGCACGCCCCAGAGAGGCTGCCAAGCTGCTCCCACCATCCTTAGGGCACCCTTCACACTGGACACAGGGGTGAGGAGGCTGAACAGGGAATGGGCATGCGAGCCACGGTGCTGCCGCTCACCCACGGCACACCCAGAGGAGCCATCGCCATGTACTATACTGTGTGATGCCTGCTAGCTATGGGATGAATTATGCATTTGGGAGAGCACTGGGTTCTATTTTTGTGGCGATGAGCCGGCCATGTGCAGCTGCAGGACTGAACTGTTTTCTTCAGAGCAAGAGACTTAAAATAAGTTTGCTGCCCGAGGGTGGGAAAGCGGCTCGCGCTGTAAAACAAGAACCTTTTCACTTTGTTACCGGAGTTTCTAATTTAATGTAACTGGGGTAATGGGCAGCCAATTTTAAGCGGGTGGTTTGGTTTAAATATTAACTCTGGTGGTACAGAAGGCTCCTTTCAAAGAGTCCGTTCAGCTGCATAGCGACAGTTTACAAAACAAGTGTAAGGCACTGGAGAGCAGCATTCTAATTACACCCTTGGAAGTTACTTTTAATCCTCCACACTTCATATGCTGTGGTCTCTTAAAAACTATAAAAACATACCCCTCACACAGAACACACTGAAAAGGAAATTAATGCAGCATCTAGTGTCCCTCATACAAAATTGCTAAGAAGTGTTGACTTTTAAAATGTTTATAATGAAACCCAGCTCTATAATCCATGCAGATCATGCTGATGCATGGAAATCCCTAAACTACTAGGCAATAGAAACTTTGGATTTGAGAAATTAAAAGTTCCTAACTTATTCTGATCCCCCAAGGCAAACTACCACTTAATGCATCAGCAAAATACCACTCACCAATTATTTCTTCTTAAAAGACCCAGCAGCATATTTCAAGATGTTGTTTGAAGGCAGCCCAAGGCCACGGCTGACCACAGTAAAATCAGTTAAGACTTTGGAGTGGACCTCTTCTTTTGGTACGTTTTTACCTAGTCTTTTGGTTCTTACCAAACCAACCAATACAATTCCAGTCTGTTCTTTCTAGCTCCCCCTTGTCGTGCCTTCCCCCCACCCCACCTCGTAACACAGAGTGCTTCCATCTATAAATGGTGTTTTGCCCCAGCCATCAAATGGCCATAACACACACAGATGAATCATTTCTTCCCTGTTTTGTAGAAAATCCTCCACCCAGAACTCTATGTGCTTTCCCAAGGCCCACAGCATCCTGGAAAGGGACATCAACAGGACACCCAGACTTACCATCCCTGGACACTAAAGCTGAACCTGCAGTCCCAGTCTAATGCTTTATTTTATATATTGGTTAGACTCAATGAGTCTAAGGGTGTCTGCTAATCTGAATGATTCTGTGATTCCAGTACTGTCTTCCTTCTTGCATCTACACAAAGACCTGTCAATTCTGGATGCTTAAGATGCAGAGATGAGTATACTGACATTTAAAAGCATATTTTAGAAAGCAAAATATGTTCAGCAGCTCAGCTGTGTGACATGCACAATATCCACCCAAATTCCCAAGGGGAAAGCACATCTCTCAAGTAGATCATAGAATCATAGATGATCCATTCGGTCCTCCCCACAAAGCACACATCTCTAAGAGGATTTGTCCTTCAGAACTCTGCAGAACTGACCCCCTTCTCAGTGCTGGGAAGATACCCCCATGTCCATCTAGGTTTGGTGACAAGCACTGAAAGGGAACATTCCAACCACAAGCAAAAAGCAGCAGGTAGGAAAGACATCGCTTAGTGTACAACTGTGCTGAGAAAACAGGAGAGAGACTACTTCCCAGCTGAAGCTGCCTGTAATGCACTTTCACTTTGCTAATTCATATGTTAAAAGCCCCAAATCATATTGATTTCCAAAGATACACCCATAAAATTTAGGGACTTTATTTCCCATTTGAGCACAACACAGCAGTAGGTGATTTGCAGCAGGAGACAGAAAGGTTGTGTGTTTTGCTGAGCTGTTGACAAAGAGCTGCACTGGTTTGTGCATTTCCACATCAGTCCAGATGTGAAACACCACAAAGGCTATCTGGGATTTTCCCACCCAAATAGTCAGCTGTAACCTGCCACTCTGTCCTGCTTCTTGCAAAGGAAGAGGTCAACTGCTTTCACAAGGGCACTTCCATCTTTCTGGAGGCCCACAAAAGAATCCATTGTTACCATCACTCATCTCTCACAACAACAACACTGTCATGTTTCCCTGACCAAGCACCAGTTTAGAGGAGGTAAGTGGTTCGTGGACCAATAAGACAAAGCAACTCCTTTATCTCTGCTGAGAAGTGACAGTACCAGGTACCTGCTCATTCTCCATCGGTGCTTCGCTTGGCTCTGGGCAAAGCACAGTCAGGGTCTGATTGCAGCTGCATAATGAAAAAATCCAACATTCAACAAAAACAAAAGTAGAAGGAATCAAACATTACAGCAAGTGTTTTCTTGAGGGCTTTTCCTCCTTTTCAGGGAAAGCTGCCTCTCCCCCTCCACTGCTGCAGCTACCTTCAAAGCAGGCATAATCCGGTGGAACGGCATCAGTGGGTTGTGAGCAGGCACCGGATGATCTTCACAGGATTACAGGCGACTTTTCAGCACGTGAAGTCACGCTGTGGCTCTTCTCTCCTTCTTGTGTCTCTCCATCTGACTTTTCCAATGCTCTCTGTACCCAAAGAGATGCTCAGCAGCAGTGCAGCATTACTCCATCTCCTCTACCAAATTCAGCAGAGGAAAGTTTGCCATTTTTCATTGAGAGCAGAGCCCTTCACATCAGAAACACAAACACACACAGGTTCTGCTAGCAACAGTTTCCTCTGAATGGTAAAAAAACAAGCAACATTCGTACTCTGCTACCTTTTCCTCTACCGAAAGTGCTGAGACACTGAAGTGCTGGGCTACTTCACCCCTAGTATGTGCTAACTACACTGGATATGCAGTGTATTTACCCTGCAGCAATCCAGATGTTAATTCCACTGAATTAAAAAGTAATTTTAAGTTCATGAAATATGAAAAAAACACCCAGAAATACTTGGATTTGACATGGGTGATGTTTCCAAAACTGCCTGGAATCACAAACACGGTAAAGACGGTATGACAGGGCAGACCCATAGACGTTTTCAGAAGTAGCATCCTTACCAAAACACACATTTACTTCTTCAACCAAAAGACACACACTGTCCTTTCAGAAAATGTCACCATTTCATAACTTTCCCAAAAATACACTGTCTTACATGTTTGTGAACACCCTCATCTACAAACCCCAGCTTAAAAAAAATACAAGAAAACAAATACAAACAACCAGGTTTTCTTTCTCATGGGCTTCTCCCAGTATTAGACAAAATAACTCCTGCTCTGCTTGCCATGCCAGCATATTATTTTAAATCATTAGGAGGGCTGAAAGAAAACCTTCCTTCATCTTCCAAACCCCCTGAGAAAGTGCAGGAGTTATTTCAAGAGCATGTAATCAATGACCATCCAGTAGAGCCTGTTCATTGTGGTTGAGTTTCACAAGTCCTGCACCACACCTAATGAACACACTGCTGCCTTCTTGTGCCTCTTATGCTGCCAGCAGAAGTGGATTAAAAATAATTATGGAAAAATAAATCAAAACAGCCCTAAACATTATTATTGGAACAACAATCCCTTTCAACTTCCTTGGTGTTTGTTCCTTCTCCCTTGGAAGAAGCTGTTACCTCATGCCAGAAGTCAGCTTCACAGTTTCAGGTTCTACTTGCAATGGAAGGGGAAAAAAAACCCAACTAAAAACCTTAAGAATTTTGCAAACAGAAGCATGTGGAATCTCTGCTGCACGAAAGGGAATCTGGCAGACACCAGCCATCCTCCTGCAAGGGTTCAGGTTAACTAAACCCCTTGGATCATAGGATCATAGGATGTTAGGGGTTGGAAGGGACCCAAGAGATCATCGAGTCCAACCCCCCTGCCGGAGCAGGACAAAACTATCTAAAAAACTATGCCACCACAGCTGTCACAGCCTACATCACTCACTCTTCTGCTCATGAGAGATTTGTTATTGGGACACCCAGTGCTCCAAACCTTGTAAGAGTGAAAATCACGAGGTACAGAAGCTGTTTATCATTTGTTTGTGCTTCCTCACTACGGAGGAGTTTCTCTCCTTCAAATGCCCATTTCCAATGAGGTCTCCACTCCAGTTAGCTCTGAGCGGGGAGAGACAAGAGGGCAAACCAAGCAGGTGCAAGCCAGGACATAGAGCCTCATTACCTTATCTCCCACCCTGTTTCTTTCCCCTAACAGAAGGGGTATCCTGCTCCACTCCAAGGGTATCCTGAACTCTGGAAACGTTTCCTGTCACTGACCACAAATGAAGTGATGCAGACCTGCTTCTCCATAAGCAGGAAAGGGAGGTTTCCACTGGTGCTGACAGTGGAAGGACTGCAAAGAGGGAGCTCATGCAGGGAAGGAGCCTTCTGCAGGCAGCTGGGGAAAGGTCTCCCTGCTTGAAAAGAAACCAAAGCTTACAACCCTCTAACTGCTCTGATAGCAGGCCTTTGGCAAGACAAGCACTTAGCCCAAGACTAGTTTTCTCTGAAGAGGTGCCTATGAAGAAAAGGCCTTGTAGCAGAGGATGATTCCTAAAACTTGACTCACAGTCCCACAATAAAGCCCAGGACTAGTAATTTCTCATGATCTTAATTTACCTCACTCTTTCAGACCTCTTCCCCGCTTGCACCTCATGAATGGAAACAATCCAGGGAGATATCTTTGTACTTTTTACCGTGGCCAAGACACCTGCAATTTTTGTTTAAAATAAAAATAGTAAAATAAAGCAACGTTGTTAGAAGCAAGGTATAAATAGAGCCTAGAGAGCTCTCACAGCCTGCTCCTCAAACACACTGCTCCCGAGCAGCACCTCAAGGCTAATTCAAGCAGCATCTCCCATTTTTCACTCCTGAGTATCTCAAACTCTGTCAGCCTAAGCAGCCAGAGAAAGAAACGGTTACTCAAGGGCAAGTGTAAATACCTTGGAGGGGGCTTGTGTTAACAGGTTGCTCACCATGCAGGGTAGGGAGAGGAGACCATCCAGACAGCAGCTGCTGAGATACAGATAATCCCCTCCGTGGTGCATGGAGCCCACCCGGCCTCATCCCCCGTCACCTACAGCAGCTGCAGGAGCATCCCAGGGAGAAACTGCCTTCACAGCATTCATTACCACACACTCACACATTTGCACTCTTGGGATAGCCATACTCAACATTTTCCCCTCTGGTATCCATGGAAAGAGATCAGCACTCCAATATTTCATTAGCCAACAGCGCTAAGCATTCCACCAACTCGTGGAAAGAGAAAGAGGTCAACGCACTCGGTGAGGCTCTGCCCAGTGGGTTGTGATATTTTGTTTCAGGATAGCATAAGGAAAGCAGCTGTCACCTTGATTATATAGTGTCCTCAGCAACCCGATACTTCTCTGAGCAGTCCTGACTTCAGCCTGCTCCCACTCGGTTTGAGGGAGCTGTTACTGATCACTTAAACAGCCAAGCAACGGCCTGAACAAAAGTCAATTTTGAATCATAGAATCATTAGGGATTGGAAGGGACCTCAAAAGATCATGCAATCCAATCCCCCTGCCACAGCAGGACCACCTAGACCAAGTCACACAGGAACGTATCCAGGCGGGATGCTGTAGGTCAGAAGAGATGCACTGGCTGCATCAGCCCTTTGCACCCACCATTCCCAGTCCAAAAGACGACTAGAAGGGCTTCCAAGAAAATCTGAAGAGCAGAATAAAATGCCAAGCTGCAAAGTCTGGCTCCACACACTCACTTTCCAAAAAGCAAAGGGGATGAGGGATGAGGTGCTCAAATCATCCACGTCTGCTTAAATACTTGGTTCACGTGCCACAGTGCCATCAGACACAGCTGACGAGTCAAAGATGAAGACAGTATCCTGATACAATAATTCCTTTCCATCCCAGACCAGTCACTTCCAGGTTTTACTGTGAATTATGATCTGTCCAAGTCGTGCCAGCAGCCCAGCACTCCCCCACCAACAGCTCTGCCAGTGCTTCAGTCACTCAAACCATCTCCTCCTGCTCCTCCCTGCCGTGAGCTGAGCAAGCAGGAAGATTCCTGAGGGCGGGCAAAGGACCAGAACAGGCACAGTTTCTCGTCCACCTTTCCTTCTGCTTTTGGATCTTGTATTTGCAACACGAGACCGAGGAGCAGCGCCAGTGCTAACAGTTACGGGGCTGGCCTGACAGCGCCAGCGCATCAAGGAGAAGGGAAAAAAGAACCAGCCTAACGAAACTTGAAACACAAGAGATTACAGAGAGCAAACAAAGAACTTCAGGTACATATTGCAGTGCACTACAGGTGCCATGCACTGTGCAGCACTGCTCAGAAATGCCACCAGCACAAGTCAAAAAACCCCACACTGAACAAAAACCAACATTCCCGGTCAGAAACGCGTGGTCTCACACCACCTCTGCAACAATAATGGCATGAGAAAACATACGAGTGGCAGATTAGAGTTTAAAAGCCCTCAGTTCAGGTTACTTTGTTTTTATCTTCTAATAAAAAACAGACTACACCCAGGCAGGCAGGAACACAGAGCACGACCCATCGCTGCAGAATGCTCCATCCTACCACCACTGGAAAACAGACTATCTTCCCCCTTTTCTTTGGAGGACAAATGCCCACTAAAACATGTTGTTCCATCTGCTTTGATTTAGCCAAAGGAAAGTCAAAGCAGCTCTGCTATGTGTTAACTGATAAATTTACATAGCTGTGTGGACAAGGCTTTAACACTTAATTTTTCTTGGAAAAGAAAGAAAACTTTTCTTCATAAGCTGCTTCATATCTTGGAGCCGCTCACTGAAACAGGAGTTCAGCACAACACAAAGCCTCTGCTCTCCACCTAGAGCCAGCATGGCACTCCAGGCTTTGCAACCCATCACAAAAAGACCCGGCAAATACAAAAAAGCCTTAAGGAAAGCTAAGTGACAACGGCAAAGCGCAGGAGATAGACCCATGTCTGCTAATTTGAAGGTCGTTTCTATCAAGCCTGGTGCTATATTTACCACCTGCCTTGGAACGGCTGCTTTTATTCAAATGCTCTGCGGAAAAATTCATGCACATGTAGGGGATGAAGACTTTATCACTGAAACCTTCTGCAAGAAATTAGGGGAATGAGGAAGGCTCATAGGCTGCTGTATCAAAATTAGGTCAGGACGCCTTTGAACGGCTCCATGTGAAGGCTGTGCCAGATCAAATACCTTTTAGTGCGTTAGCCCCAATGGCTCAAGCGATGAACTCCTATACTGCTGGTAATTATTACTAGTACTGTGCATCTCCCTCTCCACCTGTGGATAATTATAAATAGCCTACATTTTCCAGTCCCTGACATATGCCATTCAGTTAATAGCACTTCCAAACCCCATCCTTCCCAACTGTGAGTCACACGCTGCAAATGTGACGACCACATAAGTCCGCACAGATTGGGAAATTATGACTTGCCCCGCACAGACTCTTAACTAAAGTCTCCGTGGATGTACACGTATGGCTAAATGACATTAGCATCACTGTAATTAATGATGTGAAGCTGCAAAGTGCCAAGTTGGCGATTCAAATGCAAATCTCTCTCTGCCCTCTGGTGCTTACTATGGCCCTGAACCATGTGGTTCTGGAGCATCACTGCTCAGTCATCTCCTGCTCTACTGGAGCACAGTCAGCCCTGAAGCTGATGCTCTTCTCGATGCCAGCTCTTGCTCCTAATGGCCTTCGAGGCTATTACCAAATAAAGCATACTCTAGTAGTCGAGATGGGAGGGCAAAGACCAAAGAATTGTCCCCAGATACAGAAAGCGGTTAATCACACACCTCTTCCCCAACCAGCTCAATGGCTCACAACTCAAGGAATGGGCAAATGAGGCCAACATCCCCCCATTCAGTCACGTTTGTGTAAAGTTTCATAATAAATCAGTCTGTAAATTAGCAATTTTCCAACATCAAAACCCCAAACCAGAATGCTTCGAGGAGTAAAAAAGAGTTATATAGCCAAAACAGTAACTCTGGGGTCAAACCCACTGTTTGAGGAGCTTAACAGCAGAACAAGACTGGTGGTAAGAAACTCAAAGCAGTTGGAGTTTTAAATCTCTCCAAAACTCATGCTTTTTTTTTTTTTAAGCTCTTTAAATTCACTGCTGAGTTCATTCTAGCAAACTTGGCTGTGGAAAGGGTTGTGAAAATACAGTCATCCACCTCCAGTTTTCTCTCTCTCCTTGTTCCGCTCTTCTCCTAGGTGACACTACTTACTGTACAGCTGCTCCAACTAGCTGCCGCAGGCTGCTCGAAGGAGGCTTCCACTTGAATAACAAGACAGAGAGATGCCAGCTTTTTCTGTGTATCTCTAGCAAGCCACAGAGAAATCCCCCAAGATACTCTCACTATTCCTCCCTCAGGACCTCCTTTATCTCTGATCACCAACAGAGAAATGCCATGTGAGCTGCTCTACTGCACAGGAGCTGTGCCAGCCCCGACTGCCTCTGCAAACACAACCTTCAGAACAAGGGATCCTACCCACCTTTTTGAGACTGACAACTTCTGGTAGAAGTTCTCTCCTCAGTCTTCCCCAGGTTCTTTAAGTTAAGCACTTTTACACATTTAAACCAGGTGATATCAGATCCTCAGAGCCCGTATGGAACAGAAAGAAGTAACGTGGTGAAGAAGTATCAGAGAAGCTCCTACCCATACGCTATACATGCACCACATTTTTTTCCACAAACCAAGACTGGTTTTCTGTCATAACCCAAAGCTGTCAAATTCTTCCAGGGCAGATACAGAAGGTCAGACAAATAAGAACTATGGTTACTGGCATGAGGTCTTGGTAGCAGTACTAAATATTCACAAGCCCAGAAGACTAACACAAACAAGATTCACAGTCCTCAAAAAAGGTATCAGGAAACCTTTATCACTCTTGGGGTTATCTGGCATTTGGTACATGACTATTCATGCCACCAGGCAGAAGATCAATTACAGGTGTTCATCAGCGAAGACCCACATCAAAATGCCAAGTCACCAGCTGTTGGTTAAGTGGGAGAGATTGGGTCAGGAAAGCACAGAACCCCGAAGCACCCAAGGATAAATAAGCTTTCAGGCTGTGAAACACAGTTAAAGGGAACAAAGGTCATTTCCCCTACAGTTACAAAACAGACAAGTGGCAATAGTATTCTTCATAGTATCTCAAACCATGAGACCCAATGCTCCAGCAACACCTTTGCTTTCCCACCACAGCAGAAAGGCTCTTTATGACTGGGCCTGAGCCTTGGCAAAGGCAAAGAGATTCCCATTGCAGAACAGCCCTACTCTTCAGCAGGGCACAGCTGCTTGGGCTAACCACCACCACAGAGAACATTTCCAACAGGCAGCATGACCAGAGGCAGCCAGTCATACACGACTTTAACACACTCATCTCCTCTGGCACTCATAGAATTTAAGGATGCAAGTCTGTTTTTTTAGCAGGTGGCCGCTGTAGCTGCCTTCCTCACCCTCAAACCCTGCATAATCAGGTCATTGAGCGGCAACGAGGTAGCCAAATGCAATGCAATAGGTTGGAGATTATTCTGATACCATTTAGCAGCCTTTTTTCTAAAAATCAATTTTCAGTGTTGCTGCTCCTTCAATACCTTCATATCACCCTTCCTCCCTGCACACCAACAGATGCTCCATGCTGCACCACAGGAAGGTCCACAACCCTTACCACAAGAGCAGACAAGATCTCATGGTTTGCCACAGGGCTTCCTCACCTACGTCCCGCTCACCACCAAACTCTCTAGAGACTTCCGGAGACCTCTGCCACACTTTCACACAGCAGACAGACACGTCCACCAAAGCATTTTGGTTGAAAGGGATGAACAGCCAATTCAACCAGCCCAGGCTGCAACACGGACAGTTTCAGCTAAGCTGGAGTGCCTTCATGCTACAACAGTTCTGATGCGACCTCCGAGCCCAGCAGGTCAGTGTATGTCAAACACTGCTCCCAGTTTTTCCCCTTTAAAACAGTATTTTTCCAACTCATTCACATTTCTCAGTGATGAACACATCTGTCATCTCACAAGGGTAGAGGGAAAGCTGCGCTGGAAAAAAATCCAACCAAAAGTAGCTGTGGGAGCTGCAAAGGATCAAACTGTACTCAAAGGGAAAAGCTTGTGAAACTTCATTAAATCACTAGTGACAAAAACAAGAAGAAAGCCATTTGTAAAGACCACCTGCTGTTGAAGGCTTTTTTTGTTGGTAAGTAAGGTCAGAGAAGCTCTTCCTCTTATCCTCATTGAAAGCAAGAGAATGAAGACAATTTTGAGAGCAACTTTGGTCTGTTTGTTTAACTGAAATTCCTTCTGATGTGCTGCAGGGCACTTGAAAGACAATCAGCCTTTCATGAAAGTCACACGCACAAAAGTAAATGAAATAAAGATATGTAAAACAGAGATCTATGCGGAAGAGAGATCTATACAGAATACACACACACGAGGTCAAAGACCTTCCAAGTTAGAATTGCAACAGCTGCAGCAAGCTCAGTGCTGAATCAGAATCACTAGGGATCGGAAGGGACCTCGAAAGATCATCTAGTCCAATCCCCCTGCCACAGCAGGATCATGCTCTGTGGAAGACAGTCTTTACGGGCACTTAATTTCAAATACACTCCACTTCTCATTTCCTACCATTTCAGAAGTTTGTTCAAAAAATTCAGCCTCCACAGATGGGAAGGTACTCAGTCCCTCAACAATAGCAGGACCTAGATGTTCAGCAAACACCCTTCAACAGAAAACTCTGAATCTTGATTCTCAGCAACATTTTTGATGCCCATCTTTGTTGTGGCAATTATATGCTACCATTATTTGCAGGGCTCAGCCACATCTATCTTTGTTCATGAAGTCTCACAGATTTATACTCAGAGGCTGGTTTTCAGAGGTCCCAGTGATAGTGCATTTCCATTACTCTGAACTGTATTCACCTTCCCCCTTTGTTTCCCTTGCAGTTCTTAATTTTAAATAAAAGCAAGAACATCATCGATGTCACACCACCCACAACACCTGCATATGCAAACAAGGAACTGTCCCCAAAAGGAAAGGCTTTGTGGAGGCTTTCACCTAGTCATCAGCTTAAAAGACACAGATTCTGTGATCTCCACATGCAGTGTGAACATGGATAAACAACCCAGCAAAGGAAGAACCTGTCTCCTGAACGTGTCTCCACTCTGCAGCCTGCAAAACACACCACATCCATAAACCCACTATTGGTCTTTCCCTACAAACTCTAGTTCAAAAAGCAAACAAGACTCCACTCAAAGTCAAAAGGGATGAAGTGGCTGGCTGGTCACAGCTGTGCCCTCCAGCTGCTCTGTCCAGTCAGCTGTTCCTGCAGATACTGCAGAGTCACCACAGCTGGAATTAATGCAGCTCAGCCCAGCAAAAGGGGAAGGCTTTCTGCACTTGTGTAACAAGTGAAGGGACAGGAGCAGACACACCAGCCAGGATCCTGGGGAGTCTAGGAGAGTTGGAAAACCTAGATTGGTTATTTATTCATGTGGCAGCAAGTACATCACATTTTTTCTTCTCTCTGGAACCATTCTTGAGGCCACACCAGTCATGCAGCCAACATCCCCCCCAGAGGCACTTCACCTCCCAGCCTCTATTGCTTTAGCACTGCTGTTTCCACCTATTCTGCAAGACCATTACAGTCATATTTCTGAAATACACTTCAAAACACAGCGATGGGCCACTTCACAGTGATCTGAAAGGTGACAAGTGACCTCCATTAGTGTGGAAGCACCTCTAGAGAAAATTATGCTTTATTATGGTTAATCAAGCAGGAACAAAACATGTCTGGCAACATAATATTTCAATAGATAATACATTCTGGTTGTTCAGGACAACGCTGGTTTGAGTATTTGTGAATATTTTCTGCATGAACCACAGGCTGTTTGACCTTCTACAAGTCCCTTAGTCTCCTCACCATTAATACAAGTACAAAGTATGTATTTATCTTCATGCTCACAACTCAAACACAGCTAAGCAGGTTTTTATTTGAACTTTCTCAACTCAGTTCACCTTTGGAACAAAGCAGTTTTGCTTAGAAGGGAGATTTCTGAAGTTGTTGTTTATATAGAAACTAAAAATAGTCATTTCAGACAGAGTGTCCAGCTCAGGCTTTAGTTAAGCCCAGCTTACATCCCACACAAATAGGCTATCTACAGACAAGGCCAAGTCCTACAGATTCATCGCCACCCTATTAGTCATTACTTCACTTTAAGTGAACCCCCTACTTGACATGTCAACAAAAATCATTCGCTGGGGCAGAAGTACTTGTTGCAAAGGTCTGTTAAATGCTGCATTTTCTCCTACTGCCATCAGTCTTCCAATACTTTTGAGGATTACACTAGTTTGTATTTCTGCCTAACTATCCAATATGCCTTTGAAAGCATCCCCTGGGGCTGAGCTAATCAAGAAAACAACATACAGACAGAGAACTGTCATTATTACAGGGTCAAACACTAATGCAGCCTTTACTCAAGAGATTGCAAATTATCCTTCAATGCGAGGAAGAGAAATCTGCTCCCAAATCACTCAATAGTGCCACGTAACCTATGAATAAATTGCTCGTCCTGAAAAGATTACAGATAGCAGTTTATTATCATCCTGTAAGCACGAACCCAAGACAACCAAACAACAAACTCTTGGCAGAACAGCTCACAGCACTTCTCTCAAGCTCGCTGTAACACGGAGAGCAAAGCCACTTGAACACAGACCAAAGGATCCGCTTCCGACGACTGCGTACTACTGCCCGAAACGGGGCAGCACACAGGGCACCCTCATGACTTGCGCTCGACCAGGGTCTTACACAGGGCCCAGAATAAGCTTGCCAGTCTCAAACACAACACTTCTGTTAAGAATGTTAGTCAGTCAAATCTGTTCAGAAGACAAAAGAGTACTTTTTGGAACCAGACAAGAGCCCTTTGTTCAGCCGCTGAGCTTTACGAACGCCTGTGATTCTTTGCCATAAGGAAAATGTTTAAAGTGGTCAATGGCAAAAGTCAATTTGGAGAGGCAATGCAATTAATAAATGCCATCCATACGCCTCTGCTTGATGTTTTATAAAGTCAACTGGCCTGAAGACTGGGGCAAATGGAGAGCTCTGCTAATGACTGGCTGCTCCACAGGGAGCTCAGCTGCTGCAGGGAGGAGCAAGCTCTTCTCCAAGCTCGGGACTCCTTGCCAAAGCACCATGTTCCCCACCAAGAATGGCAGGTAGCTCTCCACCATCCTCAAGAGAGGCCTTAGATCATGGCTGTGTGTTTGACATGGGGCTTTTCACAACTCGCACATCTGCTAGCCAAGATATCAGGCCTTGATTTGGTCATCCCGAGATTACACACAAGATTAGGACCACAGAGACTTGCATCCATCAAAACTGCAAACAAACCCAAGTCTTACAGCTCCTTCTCCAGAGTCCACCATCTTTATCCCATTAGCTGCAGCAATTGCCTCAAACCTACCACAGAGGTATCATCTGCCCAAGAACCACAATCCCTGTACCCAGCTTCAAACCCTGAGGTATCTGTCCCAACTTGTTCTTAGAGATGAGGCTCTCATCTAGTTCCTTGATAAGAATCTAGAAAAAAATGCAGACAAAACAACACTGCACTTTAGGCACAAATATTAAGTCAGTTCCAATGCAGACCTTGGGGCTAAGATATTAAAAAAAGAAATTGCTTCAGTGTTTGATCTCTGGTCAAGAATCATACATTCTTTAATTTTTAAGGGATAACCTCAAAGGGAAACAAATTCTCTAAAAGTGGCTCCTGAGAACTTCCAGCTGAAGGGAGGCTCCACTGCAATGCCAGATCCAATACCCAAGACTAGCAGCAGAACCCAGAGCCTGCCAGACTTCCAGTGGACAGCAGCTCAGGAAGCTGTTGGATTGGAGCAGCCAGATGTTCAGCCAGAGCAGGATGATGGATTCAGCCACAGCAGATGCTGCTGGCTGATTCCAGGAGCTGCCAAGCCACAGGGAGCAATGGATGGATATTTATTAATTTTACAGTGAGAGGAAAAAGCTCACATGAATTGGAAAAGGTTGGAAATAAATCAAGACTAAAAAAAGCTTCATACCTTTCATTGAAATTTACTTGACAATAGAGATTTAACACACTCAGGAGGGGTAGTTTCAGATTTATATGCTGTGCCCATCTCTTCAGCCCTTAAACTCTCTTCTCCTTTAATTACTATCTACTTTTTAAAAAAAGCCACCCAACGTTCCTCCTCTCCAGCACACTATTAATTTTCCAAATTTCAAAAGCAAAGTAACCATTAGAAACAAATTCAGGAAAATTATAGCTTCGTGCTCCCAAATACTAAATATTTCTGACAAACACACCAAATATTACCCTTGGATCATCCTTCAATAACTACACTTATGCCAACAAATCAGTGCTTGGATGCTTACAGAAGAAACAGAAAGACCACCCAGTTACTGTTGATACTTCAGTGCTCTGTTTTCCTGAGAGCCTGAAAACCAGCCCCACACACAGGCATTGCTGGAGGTAAGCAAAGTCTCCAGACTGCAGAAGCCTCACTGAGGAAGAGGAGAGTCATGATTAACCTCCAGTTAGGAAAGCAACACTCTGGTGCATAGAAGCTGCTAGCCAGCAAAGCTCCCCAACACAAGCTTGGGCTTGCAGAAAGCCTTAGACTACCACATAAGCTTTGGAAAACCATTTGTGCCACGGCTGCAAACTGGGATGAAACAGAAAGGTTTATCAGTCTCTTCCAACTGGGACCTAACAAGTATAGCTGGACACTTGGCAATGCTCAAATCAAAGGAGAAAAAAAAAGGCTAACTCTCACTATCCTAGAGACCAGACCCAGCCTTTTCTAAGGCAGATCAGGCCTTACCCTCACAAAGTCTGTCTTTTCCTTCCAGTAGTTTCATGACTCTCACTTGCCCTCTCCTAAAAGCAAACCAGAAACTTTCAAGGCAGTGTATCTTTTGCCATCTGGCCAAGCCTGGGTGAACCCCTCATGCCCTGCTGGGGTGACCAGACCCCATCCCAATGTGGCATTGCACTGCACACTGCAATCATGGCATCAAGCCTCCCCACAAGCCCTGGCTGTAATCCACCAGCTTTGATGCCGGCAACGCTTGCCACCACACATAGGCTGGGATGAACAAGTCGGGCTCCCCCTCATCCCCTGTGTCCCATACACATCCCCAAATGTCTGCTCCCCCAGAGGAGGCTGGCACAGTGTAGCAGAGCCCATATCAAGACACACAAAGCATATGCCCAGTATGGCCCAGCCACTCCCCAGTTCAGTGGCCGGTCTCATTTCCAGTCTGTTTTTAACACAGCTCTGACATCTGCTCAGCCCACACCACTGAAGATGTTTGTTGGATACGTGACGCAAACACAGGGAACTCTTCCTTAGGAAACAAAATCTCGGGCTGTCTTCCCTTCCTCCCCTGCTCAAAAACCTCCTGGATAATTTATTTCATCAGAAATGAGAGATTTTTACCTTACAGCTCTGCCTCGATGATCATAAACAGCAGAATTGGATAAAGGGGAAGACATTGAGAGCTAAAAACGTTCGAAAGCACTCAACAGGGTTTTTTTTAAGCATCTGTATAAAATTCTTCTTACAACCAGAACAGCCTTCTGCAGAGATGGCAGATTTGGCATCTACCAGAGACCAGTCTACAAAATCCTGCCTTGAGGGACCATGTAGCTGCTGCCAGACCCGGCGAAAGAAAAAAAGATTAAGAGAAGGTAAAAAATAAAAGGAAAAAAAAATCAAATTCTTTTTACTTTTCCATAACTTTCTGGCAACAGCAAGGGCCAGGCAAGGTCCCCATGGCTTGCCCTGCCCACTGCCCCGGTACACCCCAACAATCCGCCTGCCGGTGCCGCGGCACGTTCATCCTAAGGCAAGGAAACATAAACCTTAATACTTTACTAATTACTGTGACAGTTTAATAGTCGCTACACCATCAGAAAACTTAGTAAGAGCAGCACTTCTATAAAATTAAGGTATATTGTACCTCATTAGCCAAGGGTGCTTCAGCAGCACAGTCAGACTTAGCGGAAATGGAGCCAGTCTTCCACACAAACTTCTTTTTTAATTAGTCCTTAGGAAAATTTGCAATTATATCCTTAGGAATCCCTAGCGATAAGCCAGATTTCACAGAGGCTGCGGCTGGGCTAATTTAGACAATAGCCAGACAACTTCAAAAGTTAACCCAGGCTGGTGACATTATTTAGTTCACTGGAGCGGCTCATTTTAATTGGATTAAATTGTCATGGTTTTTTAATTTCATAGTGAAGCCTCGATTTATTGTTTCCTAATATTTGCCCAAACACTGCAACAGTATCACGTGCACGTCCCTCCTTCCCTGAGGACAATCTCACATCCGACGTTGGAAACGATTGAAAAGCCCAGCCCGGGCTCCCTCCGTGTGGGAAGGGCGGCAGCGCTCAGCGCAGCGCAGCCGGAGCGACAGATCACGGCAACGAGTTCACTGCATTAAGCCCCGACTAGCGAATCCACTCGTGGCTTAGAAAAAACGGTCAACAGCGGCGCTACACCGAGCATCCCGCAACGAGCCCGTGGGGAAGGGGCTGCCGGGGATCCTGGGACCGACGGCCGGACGCGGGGCGCACAGCGCTGCTCACCCGCGCGAGGAAAAGCGCAGCAGCGCGACAGCTCTGGAGGCTTTGGGGGAGGTCCTGAGGGTCGCAGCTAAGGGTGGTTACTGCCTTTTTCTCCCGTTTTAGCAAATCCGACCGGCGACTTTGCAAGTAGCTTCTCCCGCCTCAGCACCCGCGGAGCCGGAGAATCGCTGCGCTTTCCCAGGGTGGCTGCTCGGTCCCAGGACGGTCACGAAGCCCCCCAGGGTCCCGGACACAATCCGCAGGGTCCTGGACACAATCCACACGCCCGCCGCCCCTCGTAGTCCCCCTCCGCCGGGGCGGCTGGAACGGAGGCACCGGGGGTGCTCCGGGGCCGACGGGCGGCTGGGTCGTCGCGGCAAACTTCGGCTGCAGCTGGCTGAAGGGAGGCAGAGGCTCCGCTCCGCCGGCTTCTGGGGAAGGGCTGTCATTTTCTCTTTTTCAAGGGGAGGGGGCTGGTGTCTGCACTGTGCTCAGGTACTAACGGACTGCCCTGCGAACCTCCGCCAGGGCAGGGCCGGGGCTCCGCGCCCCGGAGGCGGCCGCTCCAGTCCCGTCCCGTCCCGCTGCTGCCCGCCGCCCGATACTCACCGGCTGCCCGGAGGCGCAGGCCACGAAGCCGACGGTGAGCGCCAGCCACACGCCCCGCATTATTCCCGCGGAGCCGGAGCGGCGGCGGCCGCCTGGGGCCGGGCACAAAGGAAAAAGCGGGGCGGGNGCGGGGCTCGGCCGCGACCGCGCTCCTTCCGCGCCGCTCCGCTGCTGCCCGCGGTCCCGGTGCTGCCCGCGGTCCCGCTGCTACCCGCGGTTCAGGTGCTGCGCGCTGCCGGCTCCGCCACTCCTCTGCCTCCTGCCCGCCCTCCTCCCGCCCCGAGTGCGCGGCGGCGGCGGCGCGGCTCCCAGTTAAACCCCGCAGAAATTCCTGCAGGATTACAACACGGATTGGCAGCTCCCCCAGCCAGTGGAAGGAGGCGGCGCGCAGCCGCCGCCAGCTCTCGCCCCTCGCAAATTGAAGCAACTTTCAACCTCCACCCCCGCCTCCCGCAACTCAACCCAACCCTCCGCCCCGCTCCAAATCCCCACTCCTCCGCCGCGGTCTGCCCTCGCTCGTCCTCCCCCTCCAGTGGAAAATACGGGCAGCGCTGCGGGCTGACAGACCGACGGCTGGCTGGGTATAAAAGCCCCTTTTTTTTTTCCGCGCTTTGCCCTCTTTTCCCTTTTATTCGGGGGAATCCTGGCCGCTGCTGCTTGTTCAACGCTCTGCCGCGGGATCCCGCATCTACGCTCCCCAGTTGCCCTGGGCGGCAGCATCCAGTGTTGGAAAAAGCAGGACGAAAGAGTTAAAAATCGCGGGTAGAAGGAGTATTCACAACTGCCGGCTCTTTTGAGATCTGCAGTTGGCTTTTCTGCTCCCAAGAGCTTTTTACTTTTCTTCTTCAGCACGAAGACTAGAAAGTTAAGTGAAAGACACCTCGTTGTATGGATCCGGAACTGTCTTCAAAGTGAGTGTTGCAGGAATGGCCAGCCCCAAGAACATTGCTCCAGAAGCCCAAACAAGGAGTCTTGCCCATGGTGTTTCTCAACTGGGGAAAATGGTGGTATTGCAGAACTCAGGACCTGATGCACTTGCCTTCCCACCACTGAACATGTCCGTGTGTTACTTCAGTCATCAGACACAGGAAAGAAGCAATAACCAGCAAAACAAAATAGATGAGTCTCACTTACAAACTACCATTTGCAATTAAACTCAGAAGGCTGCAGGCAGCACTTTATAGCCCAAGTCAGATGATCACGAGGCCTGTGATCTCTTTGTGATAGCAAAACCCATCTCTCTTAGAGGACCCCAGCTTTGAGTGGACAAGAAGAACCCGACAAGATTCCCAGGTGTTTTTTCCTGGGCAGTTGTTTTTCCTAAGCAGATATTTTTTCCATCTGTAAAGACTTCAGCTGAATTGAGTCTGGTCCCTACAACCTCCAGTTCCCCACCCTGTTTGCCTTCCTGTCAAAGCAGGAATGCCATGTAAGAAAGCGGTTAATTTGGCACAAGCCATCTCTCACCCCACTCATCATTTTCCCAGCCTCTCCTAGGAAAACACATCTCTGGAGATCCCTGTGCAGTGTGGGTGCAGGGCTGGCTCTCTTTTGGGAAATGACGGGACATTTGTCCCCAGAGGGGTAGGTGGACATGCCTGGGGAGCTGTCACTGCGTGCAACCCAGTCCCAGGAACGTGATACCTCTCAACAGTTACCACTCTGGCTATTTCTGGATCCACCTTCCGGACATGCCATGTCACTGGTTTTTAGGCTTGCATTCCTCTTGGAAGTCTGTTCAGTGGTCTGCTCATCGTGGCCATCACGCTCAGACTGTTCCACATATTGCTGAAACAGACTACATTATATTGAATAGATTTTTTTTTAATAAAACCCTTCTCCTTCCAAGTGTGTTGCAAATACATGGACCAAATTCTGCGTATCCTCTTCCTTGCTCTGTAGTCTGAGTAAGGAAAGCTTTTGGCACTGCTTGACATGGGGGAGTGAAGTTCAGAGAATCAGAGTGAGGAAAATTCTGGTTGGACCAAATCTGTAAAACGTCACATAGACATGGGGTCTTACAGGCACCTCCCTCTGCAGAGCAGGAGAGATTAAGAGGTTGCAGCTTGCTCCAGGTCTGAGCGGAAAGCCACGATGGCGTTCCTTGTGCTAGCAGCAGGAAAACAGAATGCTGTATTAGAAACAAATTACATGAAAGATCGAATGTGATGACAGAAGGTGAAAACAAGGAGCATCCTAAGGGCCATCAGAAGCCAAAGGACAGGTGGTTAACTACAGCACCACAGAATCACAGAACATTAGGGATTGGAAGGAACCTTGAAAGATCATCTAGTCTAATCCCTCTGCCAGAGCAGGACCACTTAGACCACATCACACAGGAACATACCCAGTAGGGTAGATTTTAGCACTCAGACACCTTTCAGGGATGTCTTTAACAAATAAACCAAGTCACCTTTCCTTTCATGGTTATGAGCTGTGATCATCAGGGATTTAGGTACTCAACAAGATCAAAACATCCTCTGCAGCCAGCAAAGGAAAGGCCTTCCTCAGGCAATGACAACAATGGCTGATGGACTCCTCATGGACTAGGTGTGCCCACACATGCAGTGTCCAAGAAGGACTCAGAGTTAAGAGCTGTAAAACGTCCAAGTGCCTACACACACCCTTAAACCTGTGCAGGGGCAGTCTGATGCCAAGCATGAAGCTAAGCACACACACTAGTACTAGAAGAACTGTGTGCCAGAAGCCAGATGGATGATTCAGAAAGATGGAAATGAGCATGAGGAAGAAAAAAGAGAAAGGAAATAACTCTCATAAGTCACAGAAATAACAAAATATTTTCTTCTGACCCACTCGCTGCCTCCCCACGCTCCTGAGCCCTCCAGCTGGTAGCACTGTGATGTTATAGGAGCATTTCCACACCTGGTCCCATGGATAACAGCTGTGCTGCCTTATCACAGCCAAGTGCTCCAGCACTCACTCTTCTTGCCACCCTGATTTTACGGGGACAAAGGCAAGTGGAAAGCCCAGCATGAAGCTGACACCAAGTGTCTTTAACCCAGAGGAATTATGTAATAAGAACTGCAACGAGAGGGTAATCAGAGACAGGCGATGGGATGGTGCTGCCAAGAGAAAGCTGCAGGCCCGGATGTTTGTGATGCAGGCTGTCAGGCAGTGATCATCACTCTGCCTTTGTTCCACCACAGATTCCCCAGCTCTCCAACAGGCACTGGCCACCTGGTTACAACCCTAACATTGAGTCAAACCTGTCTGGAATGGGATTGAAACAGGATTAAGCAACAAAAGACCATGTTTTTGCAAAATGTGTTGTTCTGGAAGGATGCAAGAGGTCCTCACATGTGCAGTGTGGTTGTCAGCAATAGAAAAGCTCCAACTCTAATCAACACATCCATCAAATTTGAAAATTCAGCTCTGGGTGTCTTCTAGGCGGAAATCAACCTTCTGGGTTTGGAGTCTGGTTCCCAGCTCCAGCTCATTTGTGCTGTGCCATCAAAGCACTAAGCAACTTCACAGAAATTCACACATTTCTAAGTGCAGAATTACCAAGAGGGCTGTGCATGAGCCTTTTAGTGGGATGTGCCATGGAGTTTATGGAATTTTAGGGAAAAGTCATGGTTAGAAAGAGATAGGAGATTTTTGCACCAAGACTGGATGTGCAAAAATCAAGTCTGGAAGTCTTGGGAAGAAAATCTCCAGCCTATGGCTGCCAAGCCACTGCTAAGGATAACTGTGGTTAACACATTACCGAGTGCTTCCCAAGCATTCATTTCTGCATGGCCACGTCTTCCCAGTGACTTGCACAAGCAGCAGGGCTAGGGAAAGAGATCACCATGAGGAGAAGAGCTCCTGATCACCCCATTTCTCCATTAAGATTTGGCCAAGATTTGGTGTGATTGAGAGTGCTTGGCCCAAAGCATCAGCAAACACAGCAAAACTCTGAGCCTCATGCTGCAGTCAAGCTGGTGATGAGGAGATGTTGGCTGGAGCTGATGTTTGTTGTATAAATGACTGGTGGCTGTATTTGTGCCCAGGATGGGCCTTGCCTTCACATTCAAAGGTCATAAGAGGCAGCAAAATTTCACAAATAACTTCTTTCAAAGAAACCTGCAAAAAGGAAGCAAGCACCTAACATTTAACCTGTCTGAACCCATGCTGGCAATGGTCTGGGAGAAGCTGGCTAAAATATGGACAGTTGAGAGAGAGATTAATTACTGCATTTTATGCTTCAAATTTACAAACAACAGAACTACCCATCTCTTCTGTACAAACGTCTCACTAAATATTTGCTAGTGCAGTCATGTTCATTTCTGTATTATAATCTGCATTCAGGGATGGGGTAGGATGGGGCTAGTAGTCGTGGGACCATTGAATCACAGGAGAGGTGGCAGTAATGTGGGTAACACATCACTGAATGGTTCTTTTCTGCATCAGTTCTCAAGACTGTAATTATGTGAACATACACACTTCTTCAAGAGGCTTTTGTTCCAAGGCTGCTACTTCTAAGGATCCACAAAATACCGTGGGATATCCCTGTTTCTCTTTGATTCAAAGGTCTCTTCAGCTATGCAGCCTCTGGATCACAAACTTCTGCGGGTTATGTATTTTCTATTCCGTCTGTTTATTTTGGCTAGATATGAAATACAAAACATGTGTGCACAGAACTGGGTGCTCCCTGATAGCTAGAACAACAGCACGGCAGAAGCTAAGGGCACCAGTAAGCAACCAGTACTTGTTGTGTCTGCTGTGGCACTGCCAGGGCCGTTTAGTGGTGGTTTATGGGGTGTTTCCTAATGCTGAGCTTTGTATGAACACAACAGATTCTGAGCTGGGCCTGCAGCTTAGGTACGGGACAACTGACAGCAGAAAATCTGCAGCACACACACTTGGTCATTTTGTGTGGAGGAGAATAGTGGTAGGGAAACATAACAAAGAATAAATAAACGGCTGGTGTTACAGGCAGAGCACAAGCAGCAGCCTCCTAAGAGGTGATGGGTTGGGTGGAGCAGTCCAGGAGAAACCTGAAGATGGAGCTGGTGTGTGTTTAGTGTTGTGCAACAAAAGGAGTGAGTATTCTGTGTAAAGAAACGGATAAGCCTGGACCTGGGGCTTCCCTCCAGAGACGGCTGCAGAGGGAGATGCTGCAGATGGGGCAGGAAGGGAGGAATCTGGAGTAACCTCCTATTCTGTAAGAATGGTCTTAAGTGACTTTCCAGAAAACTTGTGATGTGACCCCCTACCTGAAGGCAGATGTTTGAACTAAAGGATAGCCTTTAGGCCTGGGGTTAAGGTCTAGTTTTGGCAGTGCACCTAGAGCAGGTCTCATTCCCTGCTATTCCACAAGTTGTTGAATCCTTTAAATGTGAACTATATGTGAGTGCCTTGTGGATCTGAGGGTGTCTTCTCCATGGGAGATGCCTTCCAAGCACCATAAGCAAAGTGAGTGACAGAGTACTGACAGTGAAGACCACCACAAATCATGCAAATTGGCCAAAGAAACATTCTGATGCCAGCTTTGGCTCTGGATATTAAATGCCATAAGAAATGCAGTGTCACTTGGTGTTGGCCTCCTGAACAGGGTGAAGTTTTCCACCCTGCCGTACTGGCAAAGGCTGTTACACTTCTTTCTTTTTTTTAATTAGAACAAAATGCACCTTTAAAATACAAAAGATAATTCTTTATCTCTAAAAGTTTCATTTAGAGCCGTGGCTCAATATTTGCCTGAGATTTGCATACCTGGAAGTGTCTCACACACGAAGAGCCATACAAATGAAACGCATTGTTGGTGTAGTTTATTATCCCAAAAGATGATATCGTGGTTAAGGTTTGTATGCAGTACATCAAGGGAAAAATACAGAAGGGCTGAATTGAAATAGATTTTAATTCTGCCAGGTACACTGCTGAAGTTAATGAAAGCCAGAGAGACATGCATTTGGCTGCTGTTGCTAACTGAATAGTACAAGTAATAACAGAGGCATCTATTCAATTCCTGATGAACATGAGTAATTTCCATTATCTTAAAATGTGTAGGAGTTATGAATTATAGGTGCAGAGATTGCCCAACACTTTTTCGTTATTATATCTTGTTGTCAGTTGCGTATATGTTTGCCAAAGTTTAATGCATCAAGCTGAAATTCCCTATGCTGGGTATCAGCCTCCGGCTGACTTTATGTGTTTTGTTGTATTTTTGTTCTGTGAGTTTTATCAAGAACTGTGCATCTTTATCCCAGAGCGAGGTTAGGAGAAAGTACGTTATTTTGTCTATGGGAAGTCAAATTCACAGAATCACGAACATTAGGAATTGGAAGGGACCTCGAAAGACCATCTAGTCCAATCACCCTGCCAGAGCAGGATCACCTAGACCAAGTCACACAGGAACACATCCACACGGTTTTTAAACATCTCCAGAGAAGGAGATTCCTTCAAACATTTCTCTGAGAAGATGTTTTGCCTCTGTGCATGGAAGTAAAGAGCAAAAAACTTAGTGAAAGGAGGCAACCAAACACCAGAAAATTGCTTCTCAACATGTTTGGGAAATTATTCCCCAGTTTGGACTGTGTCTAAGCACTGCTGTCTTTACAGTTCATACATGCTTGGTAGAGACTTCTTACATTCTAACAATTCCATCTAGGCCAGTTTAGAGCCACAGGAACACCTCAGTGGTTGGTTTCCAAATAAAAGGTCTGGATGAAGATATGTGCATGGTGTTTGCTAGACAAGGTCTGCTCAGTGTGTCTGCACAGCAAGAGGGAAGAGAAAGTGATTTGGTCACAGAAGAATAAAGACCAGGGCCGCAGCTCCAAGAGTTGGAGAGTGAGGAGGAAGATGGAGGATATGGGGAGGAAGCAGGAAAGGAGTAAGAGCGAGGGTGAAGGAGGGTGAGTATCAGGACATCAAAACCATGGGAAGTGATACCCACAGCGACACTGAAGAAGGAAAGTAGGGCAATGTAATATCTGGGGTGGCTGGGAGAAACAGCAGGTGGAGATGGTCCTGCTAAAGACTAAAGATGACAACTGCCCATCATTGAACAACTGTATTGTCTTCCAGACCTCAGAATTACCACCACTGGACACAGAGCTCCACGTGTCTCTGCTGTCAGCAAATGACAATAGGAAGATGTCTGTCTGCCCCAGTACTCTGCATTGGCTGATCAGCATAAATAATAGGCTGTAGCGAGAGATAATGTTGTCAGTAAGATCCATGAGCATTTTATTACAGAAATTGACAGCAAAGGAGACAATGGCAAAGATGTCTGTAATTAAAGATGGTATCAGAGGCATTAGCTGCAAGAACAACCTCAGTTCTGATGTTCCTCCACTGTGAGCACTGTGCTTTGTAGCTTAAATGCTTTTGTATCAAAGATTTTCCTAATGTTATTCTCAAAACATAATGCAGAACATGTAAAACTTGGGTTAACTAGTTTCTATTGTCTCACCCTGGAAATTTGTACTCATATGACTAAAGTGCACACAGATCAGAAAACCCACTGACACCACTGACCACCTCCTAGCTTATGGGAGCAAAGAGATGCTGCTGGACGTGCCCGTATGACACAGTGAGCGTGCTGAAGTCGGTCCAGGTTTGTGTATAACTGATCGTTTTAAAGCAGTATCTTCTTCCTCTTGACTGCCTCATACTTTGCTGTTCAGATATAGACATCTAAATATACTTAAAATAAACATATTCCAACAGCAAGTAAGCATGGGTCTGTGTCAAGCTTTACCACAGCTGTCTGGGTTCTTTGTGTTTCTGTTTCTTTCTCTGTTAGTGCTGTTTTTACCTTCTCAGGATGGGGCTGCATGCAGAGCCGAAAGAAAAGAAAGACGTGTCCAGGTCATACATGTTTCAGCATATTAATTCCAGCATCAGGATATACATCCTGTGAGCATCAAAACAAATGTCTGCAATACAAGGAGAGTCTGTGGTTTGACTGTTCCTAGGAGAAAATGCAGCTGGACTATCCATGCTAAAGGAAAAGCTTCCTTTTCACATTACAGGCTTCTCTTTTGTTGAGTGTTGCTGGAATCTCATCAGGTAGATGCTGCTGCTTATTAGGGGTGAAGTTAACTGAAGACCAGTGTCCCTCAGTGCTTGTAGAGCAGGCGCTGGGGGGAAGGCTGGCACTCAGGTGAAGAGAAGAGCCAGCAGCTCCTGCCATGAGGCAACGTCGTGTGGGACTTCCCCTAGCTGGATCATCTCTCATTTGGGGCTTCTGAAATCAAAGAGTAGTACTCACTGTCTTGGTAATGACCAGCTTCCTAATGATAGTAAAATGAGAATTATACAGGGCTGCAAGCAAAGGACAAATTCTGAATGAGGGAAAATGAGTTGAAAGCATGTGATTAAATAGCAGTAGGCTTAAGGTCTTAATTCTCCTCTCCCACTATGCAAAGCAGGAGGAACTCATTTGTAGTCAGTGAAGCCACAGAGATGTAAAATGGCATCAGAGGAGAATCAGGGCATTGTTCTCTGCAAAACTCACTGATAAGACATTAATTACTAAAGAGAAAATGCCATCAAAAGGATTTTAAATGCTTTGCAGAACTCAGGAGACAAACTCATTAAATGCGATGTCGTACAGGGAGTTGGTTCCAAATTTGTGAGTGCAGAGAAGGCGAAAGCTGACCTACAGATAAATCGGTGATCCTTTTGGAATCCTCCTTCGGAAGGCCTGTGTTCTTGTGGAGGGGGAGCTGCTCCCACACATTACATCGAGATGTGAAATAAATCACCCTGAACCTTGGTCCATCTCACACACTGAATCCCAGCCAACTACCGTTGTTTAAGGTTTGTGAAAGTTCACTGGACTCTGTTTCCTGCCCAGCCTGTCTCTCTTGTTTCACTCCACTGCTAGCTCTCATAGGTCAAAACAGGCTTGCAACCAGAAAAGCTAAACAACATTCAGACAGCTCCATGTGCAGTCCTTCTAGCTGAGCACCCCATTAAAATGCTGGAGATCTCACTGGGGGAAATCCTAGTTCCAGAGGAATGATAGAATCTACAGTCAAATTCCCATTTGAATCTCTCCAAGGGCAAGGACTTACCCTCCTTCTCAGGATAATCCCCGGATGGTTTTGTAGTCACTGGTGCTGAGACAGAGCGACCAAGTGTTTCAAGCTTCTGATGTCTGTTTGAAGAAAAGCTTCCAGCAGTTAACCCTGCATTAAATCCACCACAGAGCTGATGCTTGTTAAGATACAGGGAAGAACATCATCTGTGAGAAGTGAAAGCTTGGTCAAGTTTTGATGATCACATCACAGGGGACAGTGCTGTGTGTTGGGGGACCTTGGATACTGAAGTTCCCAGTCCAGCACCAAAGTCCTGAAGGCACATTTTTTCCCCAGGTTTTAGCAATGATGAAGAGCATGAATAATTGCCCCAACTGCCTTTTGCTTCTGGTGTGGGAAAAAGCCCCAGGGTGAGAAGCCAGGAGTCTGGCTTCTTGGGTCTGAGGTCTGCACCCAGCTGTGTGGTTGGACAAAGAAACCAGGACAAGAAGAACTTGTCACTTGAGCTAGGGGCAAGGTGAGGATGCCAGGACAATAAGTCCCTAGCACATGTCCCGTGTGCCAGAGCTGTCCTGTGATGTGGTGGGGTAACTGCTTTCCTGTCACAGGATCTGCATGAGGAAGAGAGTCCTTTTGAATGTCTCCTACATCCCATCTCCTTCTTGACACTGTTGTTCAAACCCAGCCACTCGAAGCAGGAGAAGGTTCACACTGTCACTGGCGTCATTGTGTACGGATCACACTTTGGGACTGGTGGCAGGAGCTCAAAAAATTATTCACAGTCCCTTGAGCTGCCAAAGGAGCCACCCACTGCAGAGCAGCAGCACTGGTTCCCTGGCTCAGAGGAAGGTGCCCTCTGCCAGGACAGCAATGTCCTCCCTTTCAGGACTTGCCTTGTCATAGCCACCCAGCCCTGGGCAGCTGTAGTTCAGATTCCTGTGTGACTAGAAGAGTAAGAGGTACCTAGCCATGGTCAAAGCTGTTGTGATAATACAGTGTCACTCCTCAAAACAGAGACAACCTGTGCATCGGGTAGAGATGGCCCTGACCGGGTATCTCAGTGGACAGTGCTGCAGCCTCACAGATGACAGTTCTAGCCCGCACGGCACAGTGACGCTGCCGTCTTTCCCCGGCACACAGGCTTGGATGCTCTTCTGCTACCAGAAGTCTCCTGCCCCATGTAGACACTGCATTCCACAGTTCAGCTGCCCTTGGAGTGTTGTGACTGTCAGTCCCACAGCGTGATTCTGGGCAAAAGTGCAGATGACACACACACAGATTTTTCTTCATCTTTCCTTCTCCACTCAAGGACACCAAGTCTCTTCAAGTGACTGTGACCACAGAGTTGTGTGGGCAGAGTCACCAGATGTGCAACATCTTGGACACAAAATGTGAAGTGACACAAAGGCATGTGCAGTCACACAGTTTGGGGAGGGAAGAGGTTCTGGCTGCCCTTTCCAGTGGCAGCAGTAGCTGTGAACACCCCTGCACCAGACTGCCTTGAACACCAGGGTGGATTGTGCTCAGGCAGGCTGACTGCAAGTGGTCGAGACCAGGGGTGGTAGGGAAGTGTTTCCCATTGGCTAGTGAGGCGTTCAGCATGAGGTCCTTCAGCACAGGTAGCCTGGGATACATCTAACCTGGCCTATGCAGTCTGGGATCTACTGGATCTAGCAAGAAGATGCAGTCATGGATTGGGGTAGAACTCAGACAAGGTGTGAGCCAGAGGAACCACCCAGTGGTTCTGGGCAGGACCAGAAGTCAAGACACATCAAAGGTCAGATAAAGGCTTAGAAGCAAATGCAGAGGGTTCAATTTAACAGGTAGATTGGAAGCACAGCCTGGAGCAGCCCGTTTTGTTAACCCTCAGCTCCAAGTCTAGCCAGGAGACCGTCCTTTTCCAGCAATGGGTCATGCACATGGGGGAGCCCCAGAGGAAAGAGCTTTTTTGTTGTGATAGATTTTAAATCCCAATCTTGATGGGACCTCTTTTAGTAATAAATTTTTACTAAATCAGGGAAAGTCTCAGAGATGTCCTTTTGCTTTGTTTGCAAAGGCATCTTTTCAAAGCAGGCCAAAGAGCATATGAATAATACAGAATAAAAAAGATTTAAAGCAGCCAACATCAAAGCCACGGCCGCGCTGCTGCAGTGTCCCGTCAGCAGGCAATCAGCTTGCTGGAACTGTGACCGTTTCAGTGTTTTCTTAAAATACTGTACTGGGAACAGTAATTAAACAGATTCTGATGATGGTTTTTAACACATGCCAGCTGGCTCCCAGCCAGCGTCGAAGCAGAAACGTTGTGCAAACTCATGGTCACTGATGACTTTGATCTTTGAAGGGCTTTGTAGTGGCGGAAGGAAATGGTAGGATAGGAAGAAGGGAGAAAGATGCAAGCAGTGGGGAGAAAAAATCACTAGAGTAGGAATGATCTCCTGCACCTTAAGAAAGGTGGTGGGTGCTTGCTTCCTTCCCTTCCTGCTTTGTATGGGGCGGTAGGAACAGTCATAAACATGAAGGTCCTGTTTTTCTTAATGGCAGCCCACGAGTAACAGAAGACCCTTGAATGTTCCCACGTGTGTGCCTTTGGGATCGCTCTGGGAGCGACTGTCTCTGCACACCGGCTGGTGGTAGCTGGCCCTGCTGGCACACCAATGTTGGACAGAGCTGGAATTCTTCACTGGAGATGTTTAAGACCCGCCTGGACGTGTTCCTGTGTGACTTGGTCTAGATGATCCTGCTGTGGCAGGGGGATTGGACTAGATGATCTTTCGAGGTCCCTTCCAATCCCTAATGTTCTGTGATTTTGTGATTCTTCAGGACAGAAGCTAGAACAAAGGCAAAGCAGAGGTCTGTGGCTGAGAAAATCACAAACACACCCTATTGAAATGATCTGCTTAGACACTGCCTGAAACTGCTCTTTAGGCACAAGGGAAAGCGTTGCTTCTGTCCCACAGGGTTCTCTGCTTAGATGTTGCATGAACAAGGATCAGCAATAACGGACCACAGCAACGGGCAAAAACAAGCTGAGGGGAGCGTCCCTACAGTCCTGAACGGTTGGTTTAAATCTGGTATGACTTCCCCACGCTGACAGCGAGCAATGGGCATGTCCCTTCTAAGCCTTAGAGCTATGCAGATGGTTTACAGAGGTGACGTTGCTGATTTCCAGGCATAACGCTAGCCTTGGCCAGCATGAGCCCATGTTCTGAAGCTGTGCTGAAGGCTCTGTATGTCTGTGTGCTTTCTCCCACTTCAGGGATCACAACTGCTTTTACTCTTAAAATCCTTTGCAGAAGTAAGATTGGCTTGGCAGGAAAGCTGTGATGCTTCTCTGGCAACAGAGGAGAGCTGGAAAACCTTGCAAACATCTTCACAATGAAAATAAGTATTTCACTTTCACATTCTTCAGTGATGTTAGATGATGACACTTAGGATTTTCCCCTCTTTCTTCTTTTCTGTAATGAGCAGCATTTAAAATTCATTAACTTCCAACTCTGAAAGGACACATCTTGCAGCCATGGGGTTTTGGTGTGACTCCTAAGTATTTAAAAGAATAAAGTTCTTAATGAGTTCTCCAGTGCTTTTGCATGCACAAAAGATGCTGTCAGTGAGAGCAACCTTTATTTCAGTTCAAGGGCTCCAGCAGATGACTGAGCTAGGTTAGTAACCTTGCATCAGCTGAGCTCCCAGGGATGCCCACAGTCATCTGTGTGCACTCCTCTCCTGCACTAATTGCAAGGTGAGGCAACTCAGCACAAACTCTGGTGGGAGAGTGTTAAGCTAAAGCATGTCCTCCACAAGTGAGTGACAGTAGTTCACTTCTGTATCTGAGCCACAAGAAAACAAGAAGCTGGAAAAGATAAGCATGTTGTTTAGAGAAGAGCCTCTGGCCCCACTGCAAGGAGGCCTTGAACTGGAACGTAAACACAAGCAATTCATAGACTCATGATAGAATCATTAGGGATTGAAAGGGACCTCGAAAGATCACCCAGTCCAATCCCCCTGCCACAGCAGGACCACTTAGACCAAGTCACACAGGAACACATCCAGGTGGGTCTTAAACATCTCCAGTCAGTCTTGCATTTTATACCAGTGAGGTCTCCTCTGTGTGGACACATTTAATTGATTTACAATCGACTAATAGCAAATAAATAGATGTAAATCAATTCTAAAGCAATTTAACTGTGTACAGTGCAGCTCATCCTCGTGATTAAAATGCTATTAATTAATGCATTTTTTGAGTGTATACAAAGCATATTGCAAAGTGCTTTGGACTGTATACCTTGAAGTCTAACAGCAAAAATGGCCATGACTCCCCCAGCAAGAAGCAGAAGTTCAAATGCCATGCTCATAAAAAAAATCTGGAAAACTATGTCCATTGTGGACTTCAGATAATTTCACATGCTCTTCTCCAGTGTGACTCACATAAATCTGAGCATCCTTGCCTTCTGAGTTTATTTGGATGCTGAGGCAGACTTGCAGACACGTGCTAAAGGAGGGTGGCAAGGATTCAGAGGCTCTCCCTCAACATAATGAAGCAGTCCAATGAAAGGACTAACTTTGCTTCAGAGGGTGCATCCGTGCCCTGTGTCCCAGTGCTGCTGCACTGCCTTCCAAAACACTCGAGGAAACCATAGCCACCATTTTCCTTGGAAAACCACATTAGTGCTACCCTTATTCTTCTGGATCACTGCTCTACCCATGTGAGAGGTGAAAGGGAGCTCCTGGGAGATGTTTAGTCACAGCTTAAACAGGCCTTGCTTTTTCACTTGTGTTTGGGTTTCAGTGAAGTTACTCCACCCTTAACGAACCTCCGGGGATGCAGTTGTGTGTTTTTTTCAAGACCTGTGGTGCACATACCTGGCATCCTCCCAAATCTGTTCAAAGATAAAATGTGAGATGAACATCTGGTTCACACCACTACAATCTTTATTAAACGCTAATGTCTTCTCCAGAAAGCACCATCTGCCACAGCTCCAGCCCTTGTTTGGTAGATGTTTTCTTCTGAAGTACCCAGTGAAATAAATCTTCACCAGTTACAGTCCCCAGAATTTCCTGAGATGAAAAGGCACAGCGCAGTGACAGTAGTAGACTCCAGGAGTTCATTTGCTTCAAAAATCCTCCGTTATAATTTAATTAGGTAAGAAACCACCTTATCAGGGATCCTAGCTCCACTTCACCTCATGGAGAGCTCACTTAAGCATTTTAATAAATCCCTTGCTGAAGGATTTGATACCTTTCCTGGAGCACCCTTGATAGTCAAGGGGTGGATTTTGCAAAGCCTCCCTTGCTTCTCACAACATTTTTGCTGTTGTAAACATGTAGAAGGTTAATTTTTCATACCAGTTCATTTCCTTGTCTCTACGACCCCTGCTCTTAAGCCCGGTAGTGCTTTAAAGCCAGGAGAGAAAATACCTCTGAGCCATCATCTGCACCTTCAGAGGCAACAGGATTCCCCATGTTTGCTGTGACTAGGGCACAGTCCCAAGTCATTTGTGTCTTCTATGTGACATGGGGAGATCCACCTCACATCTGAGGAGCTCAAGTGTCCAAAAGCATTATAGTTTCCTGGGCAACTTGGCCCTTATTCTTGCCCATTACTAAAGCAAATCTGAAGAAATGTTATTAAAAGGCTAAACTTGTCACTTGGTGTCCCAACATCAGATCAGTAAGAAGCTGTGTGCACGTCACTCTACACCTGAGGAACAGCATCTAACCAGTGCCTTCAAAGGGCTTTGGGAAGTGCCCAGTCCTACATGTCACAAAGTTGGGCAGCAGCAGCAGCACACAGCTCCAGTCCCTGCAGCCAGTCCTGCCTGATGAGAAGCCACGGCTGAACAGAATCAGACCTCCCACACCTCTGCCCCTTGGTGCTGCCCCACCAGACACTGCACAGGAGCAGAGCAATCCCAGGAGCTCTGTCAGCTACCCCAGCTGGAAATGGGGCCAAAACCAAAGTGGGAACAGTGCAGGGGTTTCTTCTCCAGCTGTTCCTATGGCAAAAAATCCTCCAGCTGCCCCTCTGATGATAGATCTTTGCCAAACAGCCAGGAGGCTCAGTATACCTGCTACTAAAACCAAGTGGGAAAGTTTTCTTCAGGACCACAGGGCATCCTGTGCTTGAGGGTGGCACTTGGATAGCAGTCCAGGGCTATGAGGCTGCTGCTCTGCCCATCGCCTGACCTCCAGAGAAAAGGAGGTCAGAGGTTGCCTCCGTGTTATCCTGCAGGTCAGAGATCAATCCCATGGCATTCCTTAAACAAAGAAGGGTGACTGTGTACCCCCAGTGATGTCACCAAAACTACTGCTGAACATGAAACAAGCGGAAATGGGCGTCCAGAGCCACCAGAGCTGCTGTGCCTGAGAATTACCTGCCTGGCGTGGTTCTGTGGTTGCTTCCAGCTGAAGAAGTTCCACTGCAGTTTTACACAGCCCGAGGGTGAAAACTGCAGTGCAAAGGCAAATTCCCCAGGGCTCATTTTACAGCCATTTCCATTTTAAATGGCTCCCTGCACGCAGGCAGGACAGGTACAGAAGGTGAGCTCAAGGCAGAGGCCACACAGTCACGTCTACAAGACTCTGAAGGAGGTACACTTGCCCAGCGCTGGTACCCGTTGCCCAGCACATGCCCAGGCTGACGAAACGCAAAGTGACGAACTCTAAGCTGTGCGCTGAGCTGGTTGTGTGAGCTGCTTCCACGCTCTGAGCCAGGAGATTACGGGAGCTTGCTGCAGTGAATAATTCCAGCGCGGTACGAGGAGATCCATTTGGCGGTCCAGGGGCAGTCTGATGACTCTGTAGAGCACGGCAGCCCTCGATCAGAACATTTCCCTGCGTTCCGTACACGGCATGGGAACAGCTGGCAATTCACAGCAGAAAGATCTGCAGCACTGAGTGCCTGAGTGTCTCTTCTCTACAACCTATTTTCATTTTACTGAATAGAGATGCTGTTTCCAGAATTTTTAAACAGTCTTGCTCACATAATCTAATTACCATGATTGCTCAGCAATGATTTCAGAAAGTCCTAAAAGCACCGTTCCAACTTTGCAGCGAATTCCTTTTACGAGTAGAAGATTTTTGTAAACACTTTAGATAAAATGCTTTTAACTCAATCAGAAGAGTAAACAGAGTTTGCTGCGAGCTGTTCATTGTATTGGAGCCACAAGCATTTATCCGAGCGAGCGGTTGTGGGGGTCTGTAATGCAATGCAAAGCAAACACTGAGAATACAAAATCACACTTGTTCAAACAGGATTAGAAAGTTTATTCTAGCAGAGTTTCCAAGGATTTAAAAGAGAAAATAGCGTTTTGTTGTTGTTTTGGGGAAGTGGAAAATACGTGACCGCTCTGGGTAGGACCCCAGTGGTACCTTGGTCTCTGCTGGGCAGCCGGGCAGGGGTGCCATCTGTTCCTCAGCCAGCTCTCCATGGCTCACTCCCAATCTGCCTTTGCTCAGCAATCGCTTTCACTCTATGTTGTGAACATGAACTGGAAGCCAGCAAAGCACTAAATCCTGGTTTTGGCATGCAAGCAGCAGCTGATGGAAAACCTAGCAGCACCATGCTTCTTCACACGTGCCCTTTGCAGGCTGTGGATAGGTGAGATGATTAAGAAAGGGAGCAATTTCCTTGCCCTGGGCTGTGGGTTAAAGCTACGTGGAAGGCACAGTGCCTCAGCACTTGCTTGGGCAACAGCTCTCACTCACATGCCTGTGATGCTGAACTGCATCCCTCCTCCCTGTGCATAGAATTACAGAACCATAGAATGTGTTGGGCTGGAAGGGACTTTTAAAGGTCATCTAACCCAGCTTCCCCTACAGCGAGCAGGGACATCTGTAACTAGACCTGATTGCACAGAGCCTTGTCAAGCCTGATCTTGAATGTCTCCAGGGAGGAAGCTTCTACCACTTACCTGGGCAACCTGTTCTGGTGTTTCACCAACTTCATTAGAACTCTTTTCTAAAGTCCAGTCTAAATCTACCCTGCTCTAGTTTAAAAGCATTGCCCCTCATCCTGTCACTACACATCCCTACCCATCGCTACAGACCACTTCGCATCCTGCAAAGGTCTCTGGCACCAGCATTTCCCAGAAAAACATCCTAACCAGTGCTGGAAACACCCAAGAGCATGAGGTGAGCATTGTTCCTCCTCTGTTTTCATCTGAATTGAAGCACATTACCTGGCCATCCTCTCTCCCAAGGCAGTGGCACATCAGGGAGCTATCAGAGTTTCACAGGAGATGACTATGGAAAAGTTTGCCCAATCCAAAACAATTGACATCCCAGAGAGCACTGCAGATTCCCCTGGAAATATCCCCTAGGCACTGCACTCTGATTTTTCAATGATGATAAAGTCCTTGTTGCTGCGGGCTGTGAATCCTTTGTGGTCACCAGTGGGCCAGTTTGTGAGCTCCCACCCATTTCTTTTGAAGGTATTTATTTGTCATGGGATTGCTGGGACAGACGATGTGCAGATTACGAGTTGTACACAACTCTCTCGTTTAAACTGCTCACTGCTCAGGACTTGCTCTGTGTGGTTGGCAATGTAAGGGACACAGTGTCATTTCTGATCCCAGATTAAGTGAAAGAAGTATTTTAAAGAGAGGAGGTGCAAACGGCAGGCAGAAAGCACTGCTGTTCTGCTGCTGAGTCACATTTCTTCCACAGCTCATCATCACCTTCCACAGGATGTTTGTGCTCATCAGGTGGTTTGAACACTGTCAAAAAGTCAAGAAGCTAATTCTGTCATTTGCAGCAAAATGAACTCAGGGTATTAAAAACAGGTTAAAACAGTAGAGTTGTTTCACCAGTTCACCCATGCGTGAGCACACGCGTGTGCACAGTTAGGGAGGGGCATGTGCAGGCACACAAGTGGAAGAAGCAAATACGAACCCTGTGCAAATCCTGTGTGCACGGTCCCCAGGCTTTTAGGGTGGCAGTACATCATTTTGCAGCCCCTCCACAAAGTCTGAAGGAGTGTTTTGTGTCCCCCATTACAGGATCAAACCTCTCACCTCATTCAGTGCTCAGTTAGCAGCCCAAAATCCTCAGCAGAGGATATCACTTGGCTTTTCAGATCTCATTGGTTTAGTTAAAGTCTTTTTAAAAATGAAAAACATTTACTCACTGCAATGGTACCTAGTCTTTTCTGCTTTAGTTCAGGATGGTGGGGTGCTCTAGGGAGTGGGTAATGAGAGTGAGAATGTATCTTGTCATTTATAGTTATTACCATCAACAGAAGCCCTGCTATGACATAAAACCAAATGTCCACGTGGATGTTTCAAGAAAAAGGTGATACATTGGAGCAGGGCAGAAATGCACCCAGCCCTCTTTCTCCTGTTACACTGTTCCCACCAAGGGCTGGGAAGCTCTGATGCTATGGAAAAGCAAAGAGCAGCAGAATCACAGAACATTAGGGATTGAAAAGGACCTTGAAAGATCTAGTCCAATTCTCCTGCCAGAGCACGATCACCTAGATCTGTGATCTAGGAACATGTCCAGGTGAGTTTTAAATGCCTCCAGAGAAGGAGACTGCACAACCCCCCTGGGCAGCCTCTTCCAGTGCTCTGTCACCCTCATTGTGAAGAAGTTCCTTCTCATATTTGTGTGAAACCTCCTGTGTTCCACCTTACATCCATTGCCCCTTGTCCTGTCATTGGATGACACTGGCTCCATCCCCCTGACATGCACCCTTCACATATTTACAAACATTAATGTGATCACCCTTCAGTCTCCTTTGTTCCAAGCTAAAGAGACCCAGCTCCTTCAGCCTTTCCTCCTAAGGAAGATGTTCATCATCTTTGTAGCAGCGATTCCTCTCCTCAAGTCCTCCCCACCCCAGAGCATCTCAGGGCTAATGAAAAGTGAAGATTCTTTTTCACCTACATGATGATCACAATTCATTTGACCAAACTAGGAAGGATGTGTTTAAAATAGGGTACGTGAATGCCCCCACTGGAAAATTTAGATTCTGAGGAGTCATCCAATAGGTTTGTCACATGAGTAGGAGGATTTCCCAAACAGCTTGCAAGATGATATTGCAGAAAGACTACATGTAAGGGTGATATTAAGCAAGAGTCATATTTATAGCAACCTTCTAAGCAATTAAGCAGCTGGAAGTAAGGAAATAGAATCTCTCTGTTGTGATTCATGCCGTAGGATCTGCTTTATAGTCCAGAATTGGGGATGCTCTCTGCTACTAGTAGCTATTTCTGCAACAGGCTCCAGCATGACACTGTGAATCAGTCGGCAGCAGCACACTGTGTTTCTTCATCAGCATGTGTCCTTGTCACAGCTTCCTTGGAAATGCAACTGCAATGTCAAAGCTTTCACAATAGGATCTTCAGACTCAAGATTCGACCTAGAAAATATCCTGATCCATAAATCTGAAGGTGAGGCATTTTCCAGCCACAGCTATTTCTCAGCTGGCTGCATGGGATTCCTGCGATGCTGGTGGACATAAGAGGCTATGGTCCTAGACAGTGATGGTACAGTGAGTTAAATGATGTCAGCTGTCTCACTGGAAATCCTCTTGCAATTCTTCAGCCCCTCTTGCTTGGCTATTTCTGTTTAAGTAACTGCAATACAAATTAACAAACTACAGAACACTTTGGAAGCAGATTTCAGAATGTCAGAGCCAGCTGATACAGCCAGTTATTTCCACAATATCGAGGCAATGACTTTTTCACTAAGTTTGTTGGGAAATGGCAGGCTAAGACATTTTTAAATCCCACGAGCACTCAATGCCAGTTGTTTACATCATTACCCCACAGACCCTGTCCTCGCCGTGTAGGGATGCGAGCAAGAGCTACCAATGGAGCCATGAACCAAAAGCATCCCCTGGTGACAGCTAGTTCCTGTCTCTGTTCCTTCCCATGCATCCTCCTTGCCAAGCCTCCAGCCAGACTCCTTCAAGCAGCAGTGGGGGTCTTGGCACCACTCTGGCTGCCATGCTGGAGAGCACCAGGTGGTGTGCAGGGGGAACCCTCTTTGGTGGCCAAACGCTTCGCTTGTGCAGTAGGATGAAGCCTGCGCATACCTCCTGTCATGGCAGAGCAACTACTATATCAGAAGGAACTTCTCCACAGTGAGGGTGACAGAGCACTGTAGCAGGCTGCCCAGGGCAGTTGTGGAGTCTCCTTCTCTGGAGACATTTAAAACCTGCCTGGACATGTTCCTGTGCAACTTGGTCTGGGTGATCCTGTTCTGGCAGGAGAATTGGACTGGTTGATCTTTTGAGGTCCCTTCTAATCCCTAATGATTCTATGATTCTGTGAAATTGGTGTGCTGACAGGAGATGCAGAGAGGAGGAGAAGGCTTTGCTGAGCTCCAGCAGGTGCTCCAGCTGCCCATGCGCAGGGTTCAGCCTGCTGTGAGGACATGACCAGTTACCATCTCTGATCCCTTTTTTAAAGTGCAAACAGTACAGCCCTTGCACTCAGGCATTGCTCGTGTGGGTTTTTTCATGAAAACCCTGCCAAGCTAGCGATTGTTCTGTAGCAAGAGCACATTAAATAAATAAAACCCTCCTTTTCCACAGCTGGAGGCTGCTGCATACATGGTGCCCACTGCTGGGACCTCCAGCCAAGCCCAACACTTTGCTGGCCCGTTGGCTCAGTTACGGACACTGGCAGCTAGTTAGGCACAGCGTGAAATCTCCTAATTCCTGCTTCATAATCATTTTATCTCATCACCTGGACACCGCTGAGGCCGTATTTTATTGGTAAGGCTTGGAAGCCAGTAAATAACAGCACGCGTAGAGGTGGTGCGAGTTAAGCACTGGTAGTGAGAGAGCGTTGAGATTTCAGATACCCCTGCAGCCAGTAGAGAGAGGGGGCAAAGACGGGCCCTGGGACATTTCAATTTTTTAATTATTATTATTGTAGTTGTTATTATTATTTTTTAACTGCTGTGGGTTGTGTAGTTCATTTGCAATTAAAATCCCAAAGAGCAAGCGGCCCCAGGAACAGAGCAATTTTTGACTGCAGCAGTGAAAGTCAAGAATGTTGAGATTTCAGTGAATATTATTCACAGCCTCTTACTTATCAAAGGGACCATGCTATTTAAAGGTAACTAATGGATAAAATATGAATAAAGATTAAACTACAAAGGCTAAAAAGGATTATTTAGAGCACTTCCATTATGCGGAGTCCTGACATTAATATTTAGACACTCATGAACACTTACATAACCACAGCTTATTTTTAATGGTCTTCTATCTGGCTTTGTTAACAGGCTGACAAAATGTAATTTAGGACTATAAGCTGTGAGCCCCACATGGAGAAGAAAAGCCTGTAATTCACATCATGCTCTGGCTTTTAAGACTTAGGAGAGGATGGCGATTGTACGGCAGAATGCAGCTCGCAGGGCAATATCCATTTACTGCCATTTGAGACCCCGAGGCCAGGCGAAGCACTGCGGAGTGCATCACAGAAAGAGGAGAAAGGAAGAAAAGAGGCTGGTTTCGTTACAATTGAACTGACATGATGGCAAATTAATTCATACGGTAAGGGGAAGAAAAGAAGCCCCGTTTCTGTCAGCGTGGTCATGTGCCCGCTGACTCGAGCACGTCTCCAACTTCTCTTTGCATCGTTGACCCATCACTGCAAATTTTCTGTCCTTCCTTTGGTATAAAATGGCAGAAAATGGGCAAAGCATCAGACCAGATCTGCCCAGGTAAACAGAAAGTCCAGCAGAGCCAGCGTTAAAAGAAAAGGGGAAATAGGGTTTGTGTACAGTAGGAAATTAAGATTATTAGGAAATAAGGTTTGTGCATAGTAGGAAATTAAGATTATTAGCAAATATTTGTTTTCCCCTCATCCAGTCTGAAGTTAATAATTATGCAACCTGCTTTGAGAAAGGCAGGGCTAGGGCTTGGCCCATGTGAAGTGTAGATGGCACTAGGAATTAGCCAGGATTACACCTGACATGGTCCCCAGGGACTCAGTGTGAGTGACCAGCCCCAGAGAAGAAGCTGCAGCACCTGAGTGGCTGATCCGCCTTTTATTTGCATTGCTGCAGCTGGTTTTCATTAATGGGAGGCACCCATTAACCTTCTTAGCTGTTCCCTGAGGGAGATCCTCAACACCCTGGAGTGCTCGGGCTCTGAAGAAGGAGGGTAAAAGGTCTGGGCACACGGGGCTGGTGATATGAAAGTGGGGTGTCTGCTGCAGAGGGAGTTGCCCTGGGGTGAGGACTGACAACGCAGCTGGTCCTGGGGCACATCTGGAGGGTGGCTGGAGGGTTGTGTCACCCTGCTCTGGGTTAGCCTGCTTGGGAGCCAGTGGCCTCTGAGTGGGAGTCTCTGCTTACAACACTTTCTTCAGTTTCATGGACACATACTTTGGCCTTGAAGTCATGGGCATAAAAACGTGTGTTTTCATTCCCAGTCTGGTGAAGTCTGACTGTAGCCAAGGATCACAAGCAAGAGAGAGCAAATGTAAAACTAAGATGAAGATGGAAGAGACATTTTTTGCACAGTCACCTTATCTGCTGTCAGAAAGGAATGATCCAAGACAGGGTGAACAATCAGCTGGAAAAAAGATGGACATCTGCTGCAATGATAGCTGGGGAAAGAGTTTGGGGGACCTCACTCAGATTGTATGAGGATGTCACCTTGGATGGACAACGTGTGAACTCCACAAGTCCCGGAAAGTGGGAGGAAATGCTGCTGAGAGCCTCTCTGCCAAAGAGACAGCCATGAGCTCTGGTGTCCCTGTGCCTGGGAACATGGTGTGGTGTGATGTTAGAGAACCAAGCTAGCAAACCGCCTCCTCAACAGCACTGGGGAAACTTCACAGGTCCAAGCCATGACAGAGGACTGTGGATGGCAGCAACACTGCTGTGGGACTGAGGCAGCTGTGCCTGCCCTTGGACCAGGAGCATGAATCACACCAGCAATGCCAAAGCTGGGGAAGAAAAGGCAAGAAACTCCTGAGCCTGAGCTGACCTCATGGGCAAAATAGAGACTTTTTCGCCTGTGTTAGGACTTATGCTGTGCTACAGCAATGCTGGTGGCCTTTTTGTCAGGGCTGGAAAGGTAAGGAAGAGGTTGGTGACAACCCTACAGGGGTCAAGCCTGTAGGACACAGTTAGTTACTCTCTTGTGCGACAGCTCATGTTAGCCTTTGCCAAGTGGCTGCGACTCGGACTCAGCAGAAGCAGATCTCTGCCGATTCTGTTGCTAGAAGAGGTTTCTAAGCAACACCTCTACTACCTGCCTGGTATTTTTATATGTGCAAATACACAAACGTATCCGTCCAGCTCAGGATAAACTGTGCAGAAGTCACAGGTAGTGAGTGAAGTGCTTCCACAGGGTTGGAAAAGAGATGTGACAAGAGATGCTGGGGACTCCACTCCTTTCCAATGGAGCCTTAGGAGGCTGGTTGTCCTGGCAATTTGTCAAGATTATCTTGCTCATTAAGACCCTGATGCCGGTATTAATCAGTAAAACTAAAATTTCTTTCCAATCTACTGATGTTCCAAGAAGAGACATGGGTCAGTGGTGTAGGGAGATCATACTTTTTACATAGCAGTGGCCTGTACTCATGCAATAAATCCCTCTAAAGGATTGTTCAAGCCACACTGTACAGAATTATCCATGTTCCTGTTAGCCGACACTTCTGTGCTTGGACAGTGTTAGACAGGAGGGTTGTTTGGGCTTCGTAAGGAAACAGTTTTATGAAAAAGAACAAAACTTGCTGCAGTTTTTCTCCTGTGGTGCTCAGGGGCTCTGGAAATCAAGAGTAAATAATATTTATCAATGATACTTTACATCTACCACGTGGTAAATGGCAGGAATAAGTTAGTCGATCAATAACATTGTGCTGCTCCCACTAAGATCATTTTAAAGAGTGCTGTGGATGGAGGCTTTGCTGTGGAGGCTTGTGCCAAAGCCAGCAGATGTCAATGGAGACAAGTGTCAGCTAATGGACTTTGGAGCGGCCAAGGCATGGCTGGATCAGGCACCTTCCATTGCAACGAAGACTAATTCTGCTCTGCTAGCAGGGACCAGGCAGGATCGTCATTCCCTTAACGTCACTTTTTGTCTCCTATTCTCCACACAAGGTGGTCCATTAAATCTCAGGTGACAAATCGATGGGTTCGTGAGCGTTGTGTGCTACAGAGAGGCTTCTGTTCATTTCCTCTCTGAAAATGTTTATTTATTTCCTACAAAACCTGTAGACTGGAAATTTGGGCTTTTAAATTGAACATAATTCTTCCAGCACAGCAGGATAGTCATCATAATCCACACAAAGCCATCTGCAGTAATAAACATGCAACATAAATCCCAGACCTCACAATGAAAACCTCCTTTTTGTTTTTTAAACCATCTTCTTTGCACTACTGACACTCCTCACACTTGTTTACGGCTCCTGCAAGCCCACATGGGTCTACCATATTGATTTTTCTCCTCAGAATATGGAAAAAGCATCACTACTGGAGACACACTTTTATCAATCTGCCAAAAAAGGACTTTTTCACGGTACAATGGCTGCTGCTGCTGCTTCTGTCAATCTGATGTTTAACCTCTCTCTTTAGGATGGATGAGGGTTATTTTGGGGTATGGCACAATAAGAGGTCTCAAGGACATTTGGTTTCAACTATTTCTTTCCTTGATGACTTCTCAGCTCCCTGACAACAGGGCAGCATGAGGAACAAGAAAGCCACTGCATGACTCTTGTCCCCACCATGGGCTGCAAAGAACAAGGGTGACTGCTCAAAGGTGAGAGCCCACACTGTCCACAGGCAGGCCAACTGCCACAAACCCCACTCCTGCTAAGGTCCTGAATCCACCTGGGGCATCCTCACAACATAGGCTCAAAGTTTCCATATGCAGTGAATCACCATGGGCCAGCAATGTGTGAGGGCAGCCCAGAAAACCACCTGTGTCCTGGGCTACATCAAAAGAAGTGTGGCCAGCAGGTCAAAGGAGGTGATTTTGCCCCTCTACCCTGTTCTCATGAGACCCCACCTGGAGTACTGTACCCAGTATGGGACCCCCAGCACGAGGGTGTGAGCTGTTGGAGTGGGTCCATCAGAAAGCCACGAAGATGATCAGAGGGACAGAGCACCTCTGCTGTGAGGACAGGATGAGGGTGGTGGTGTTCAGCCTGGTGATGAGAAGGCTTGGGCAGGGAGATGTTATTGCAGCCTTTCAGTGTCTGAAAGAGGCCTAGAGAAAGGTCCTGGAGGGACTTTTTACATGCACTAGTAGTGAGATGAGAATGGATAACAGCTTTAAAGTAGAAGAAGGGAGATCTAGATTAGAAATTAGGAAAAGGTTTCTCACTGTGAGGGTGATGAGATGAAGTTACCCAAGCTGTGGATGCTCCATGAGTTGATGTGTTTAAGGACAGATTGGATGTGATTTTGAGCAACCCAGTATAGTGGGAAGTGTCCCTGTTCATGGCAGGAGTTTTGGAACTGTGCAGGTGGCAGAGCAGTGGAACAGGCTGCTCAGAGATGTGGAGCGCCCTTCTCCAGAGATATTCAAAACCTGACTGGAAGAAGCCCTGTGTGATCTGCTCTAGGCCATCCTGCTTTAGTGGGGAGTGGTCTCTACAGGTCCCTTCCAACTCTGATGATTCTATGACGCTGTGGTTGCCTTTAAGGTCCCTTCCAACCACTCTATAACTGAGGAAGAAAAACCTTGGATTTGGGTCCATGAGCATCCTCCAAGTCCAGTGCTTTAGGCTTCTAGCAGTCAGTTTTGCCTTGTATTTCATCAAGAGCTTGTCTTGATGGTCTCTGGGTCACTTCTTTGGCTTCAGTGACTGCTGCTGGGACTGCAGCTAGAGGTAAATTCATTCCCCGGTGTTCTTGCAAATGAATTATGAAATCATTTTAAACAATTGGCAAATGGTGGCAAATGTTTTCCAGGCTCCTGTGAACAGCCACCTTTCAACTCTAGATGATGGCTCCAGACCTGTTTCTTGCAGATGAACACACAGGGTCCCATAAAACAGGTTGACTCAAGCAAAGGCTGAAGGCACAGTTGTGGTTGGTAACAGACGATCAGGCCAATAGAGGAAATTTTAGCATTAGCTCTGTTTTAGTCTCTAAACCGGGAAATTTAATCAGGGAAGAGAATGGAATGACTGTCCTAACACAGAAATTGCAGGAACAGATTCCCCCTCCTTTGCACAGATACGAAGTCCCTCCAGATGAGTGTGCAATAAGCCTCAGGTGCAACCAAACCCAGGGCCACCGTGGCCAGTAGCACACTCCCATGATCTTCAGGGCGTGCAGGCTCTGCTCATTTTGCTTTCATTGTTTGTGTGTCCGTACGTGTGTGTGGGCCAGATGCAGAGGTCTGAGGGCCCCAGAGGTTTTCAGTGCTCGCCAAAGGATGTGATGCACAGTTCTGCACTCCGAACTTACGTCTTCCCATGCAACAGCGCACAGGCAGTTCGAATAGGAACTAGGCGCTTCCTGCATGTCTGCTTTTTTAATGGAATCTGCTAAATTTTATAAGGGCTGTATTTAGCTGTACATCCTCTCAACTGCTAACTGTATTATCCTTTTAAGGAAGTCATTGATTGTTCAAGTAAATTCTCCTCCCGTAGGGTTCTGCAGTGCACGCTCACCAAAACTCAGCTCTCTGATGGGCCAAAGAGCTCTTCATCGTGTGTGACTAGAGTAAGTGAGGAGACCCTCTAAAGGCTACGGCATGATTAAGAAATAGCTTCTTCTCTGCCCTCCAAGAGCTCCTCGCACAAACTTCACAGATTTACACAATTGTTATTAATTTTCTCCACAGCTGACCCCAGGACTACTGTTCATGCCGCCCAGGAATTACATTTTCAGTGACATTTTTGTTGCAGCTTGAAGGAGAGAAGTTAGTTTCACATCCCGATCAGTTCAGGGTTTGCAGCTGAAGATGTTTCCTCCCTTGCATCATTCTGGAAGAGCTTCTACATTTCGTCTCGCGCTGCTCTGTTCTGCTTCCCATGGACAAAGCCGAACAATCGACTTTCAGCCTGAAAGGTCTATTTTAGGATGAAGAGGAAATGAGGAAGATGGTAAAGTGAAGGCTCCACGAAGAAGTTCACTGCACTTCCTCCTTGTGAAAACAAACTGGAGGCTGCCCCTGGCAGATACGAGATTTTAATTTAATGCAAAGACCTTAATCCTTGAACCTGACACAGTCCTGCTCTGTGAATTCTGCACAAAGCTTACAGGGGAGTACAAATCAGAAAGAGCACTGAGACACACGGGTAATGGCACTGTACGTTGTCAGGCTGCTTTTTGCTGCACATCTTATGCACTTGAACAATCAAAGGTTGAGAAGTTAGAGCCTATTTTCCTTTCTTCACTTACCTGCACCTGCTTCCTTTGCAAAACCAAAAATCCAGCCCCGTGATTCTTGCTTTCCCGTGATTCGTGGTTCTTCCTTCCCTAACTAACACCTGCAGAAGTATGTGAGCAGGTGCCCAGAGGAACAGGTTCATTTCCACACCAGGAAAACTTCTCCTTCCAGTGCTGTGGGGCTCTGCAGCCCCTGGAGCTGTGCCGGTGGCAGCAGGACATGTGCACAAGCTCACACAGCCCACACAACAGGCTTCTCCCACAGCAGAGGTAGACTGGAGGCAAAAATAACCGCAGACAAATAATTCTCTACCTTAGATTGTTGAGATTTTTTTTCATTTGAGCTCTTTTCTCTTTTCCAATTCTGTCTTGGAGAAGGCAAGAACAGATGGGGTCATGGTCTCCGTGCCCAGTTGTGGCAACACAGACAAGTTTCAGGATCACAGCTGGCTGGCAAAGAAACAACGGAATGGGCAGGGAGGATGAGACCTTGTCTCAGTGTGTGCTCAGAACAGGCTAGTGACGAGCCTTGGGAAGGTAGTCATGCATGTCTGTGTATGGTGAAGGGAAAGAAAAGAGATGTGAGCAACTATATCAGCTGAGACCAGCCTCAAGGGACCACATCTCCAGCCTCCTCACTCCAGGCACGTGGGTCTCTACAGTTAGCACCAGAGTTTCCTGGTTCATTTTGTGATCGTACTGCCCCGTTCTGCCTAGTGAAGGGGATGAGAGAGTGGGAAGGAGGTTCTGGGTCTTACAGTCAGCCTGTCGAAAGGACACCCTGTATGCCATCAGGTGTCCACAGAGCCATCAAAGTGCCTCAAAGCAAGAAGTCCTGCAGAAATAAGAAAATAAAAATCAAATATTTAAATATCTTTTTTTTTAAAGTCATGGAATAAGTCTACTTAAAGAAAACCAAATCCCAAAACCCCAACCTGCTTTTCTAGCAATAGGCAGAGCTTAGTTCTTCCAGAATTCTCCCACATTTTGTTTCACTAGGCAGAGACCGGATTCCTCAACGGAGTGAGGAAGCTGTCAGGGCAGCAGTGTGTGCAGCACATGTGGAGCGAGTGGCACAGAGCAGCTGTCGTCTGCACATCAGTCTCTCAGGACGATCCCAGAGGCCTCATTCACAGGCTGGACCCCACTGAACAAGGCCCTGTGGCAACTCCCTGATATATGCACAGTCACTGTGCTTTGAGGAGCAAACTGTTATTCTACTATAGGAAATAGATGTGCAGAGTACAGTTTTGATTGAGGAGCACTTGACCTCTGGTTCAAGAGAGGGACAATGGGAAAACCATCTTTTTGGTGTAGAACTTCAGCCTTAAAACCCAAGTTCGGTGCAAAGGCAGATTCCTGTCCTTTGTGGAGCTGATGGAAGAACTGCTGAGCACTGGCTCTTGGCAGATGCAGAGAATCAGGTTGCCTTGCCAGGGCTCTTTGACCAAAGGGCTCTAAGATAACTCCTCACCAGAGCTCACAGGAAAATGCCAGCTTGGTCCCAAGAAAGGAAACAAAACTTTTTGCAATGAAGGGAAGTCACCAAGAGACTTCTTCAATTTGACCTGAGATCTGCTGTTCAATAGACTGATCTCAACAAAGAGGTGGGCAGTAGGTGAGAATATCTTCTGGTGATAGCAAGTAGAAATTCCTCCCTGTGAGGGTGCTGAGGCACTGGAACAGGTTGCCCAGGGAGGCTGTAGCTGCTCCATCCCTGGAAGTGTTCAGGGTCAGGTCGAATGGGGCTCTGGGCAGCCTGGTCTGGCAAGAGGTGTCAATGCCCATGGCAGGGGGTTGGGACTAGATGATATCTGATGTCACTTCCAACATTCTGTGATTCTATGAAGCATCCAGGAGAGCCAAGCACCCCACACTCCCCAGGGCAGGGTTATAAACTTCAATTTGGTGTATAAAGCACACAAGATAACGCCCCAGCTCGTATCTCCTGGCAGCAATGCTGGTAGCTCTAGACTGCCAATGGCATGTTGCATGTGTGAGTACCCTGTAATTAGATTTATTTCAGTTTATCTTTTAATTAAATTCTGTCTGTAAGCTGCAAAAACCAAACACTTCCTGGGGACTCAAAGGCCCTGCCGGATGGGATGACATTCTTCTGCTTCGAATCAGAACTCGCAGCGAGTGAGAAAGTGTGATTAAGAAAGACTAAAACATCTGGAAAACAGCTGATGATGACATTCCCACAAGGGACATAATCAAAATATCCTGGAAGAATATTTCTGTGGCAGAAGTGAGGCCAGTGTTGCACCCAGAGAAGTAATTTTTCTTGGGAAAATAAAAAAGGGATTTTTTTTTTTAAACTCATTAAAATTTAGGAAAAAACAAGACTGAAAAGCAGCTCCTCCTTTTTCAAACACTGAAAATAAATGCTTACTAGCATCCCCACATTTAGGCAGTCCAGCATACTTGGTTGATACAGTCACCCATTTGGTATCAAGGGCTCCTTTGTTTGCAGAAGCAAAAATAGCTCTTGAACAACCCTCACAGATGCTTCTGCCTTCGAGCACAACGTGGCTGTGATACAAAACTGCAAGCGATTGAACCCTCCCTTGAAATCAGTGTCAACATCCAGGTCTTCAAAAAGCTGCTGGAGAGCTCAACTCTTTGCAGGGTGTTTAGGTGACCCTCAGCCAAGACCCATTGGGTTGATCCCTCGAGCTGCACTCGGGGCTGGGCAGTGACCCAGGCAATGGCCAGCAGCCGTCTGCCAGCACAATCTTTCTTCCTAACCAGACAGATATCAAAGCTCCTTCCCACAAAGGAAGAGTGATCTGCTACTGTTGTCCTTAACCCCTGAACTCATTGCTCCTTGGCAGAGCCAGAGACTTGCTCTTGTTTGGCAGCATAGGGCTCAGCTCTGCCCTGCACATGCTGTGTGGGACAGCACAGAATCAGCACGTTGCTCTCCAGCACAGCTCCATCCAAGACAACAAGCAGAAGTGACCTGGGACACTTGAAGGTGACCTGGGACAGCCCCTTGGCTGGTGTCCTGTCATCCTGACAGAGCTATGCCCCTTCCCATCCACTCTGTGCCTTGTCTTTTCCCTACAGAAAAAGCATTCCTCCTGAGGCATTCCCTCTGAGATGCTCAGTTGACCAACCTTCTCACTCTTTAGCCACCCTTGTTATCACCAGACACTGTGATGTATCAGGGGAGAAGCACTACTTGGAGAGGTCAGCCTGCTCAAGTTTTCCTTGAAGAACTGCTCTGCAAAAATGAAGAGGAGGTAGTGATGAACTGCAGTAAACACTTCAGGAACTCAGCTTGAGAATTAAGAGGGTGAAGCATCTATATTTAAAAAGAAAGCAGAGAGGAAAACAACCTAGTTAACGTGACATCTACCACGCTCCAGCCTGCCGGCAGCATCAGCCCTGCGGTGTGGAGTTAACCTCCACGACAAGGGAAGGGAGAAAACAGCAAGAGGTGGGAGAATGTAAACCCAAAACGTGGGCAGTCAGAGCCATCTGAGATCCCATACTGTGAAGGTCGGCTGAGGTACCTGTTGACCTGCAAACTGCTGATAAACTACCTGCCAAGTGGCTTCAGGCCTCGGCCGCCACCTTTTCCCCCCTCCCGATGCAAAAGAGCTGCCACTGCTCTGAATGCTGATCCCACCTTTCCTGCAGCCCAGGGCTGAGAGACAAAGAGACAAGAAGGATTATTTTTCACCAGGTCTGCATGGCAGGAGAGCAGAGAGAGCAGCTGCCTTCTCAGGGTTGTTAGAACAGAACAGAAAACTGAGGACAACATGTACAGTCAAGAAAAATAATCAGTTCTAGTAACAGAGAACTAAAAATGGTTAAAAGACAAGTAAAGAGAGAAAACTGGCACAAAAAAATCTGCACTGGGACTACCAGGCTGTGTGACACAGCACCATGGTCCCTCTTCACATCCCTGCACAGCTGTGCTGACACCAGGGACAGTCCATGTGGCTCCAGCTACTTGGAGCTCGAGGACTTTTGCCCGAGTCTCAAACAGTGACCAAAATGCAATAGGAAATGTGTGGGCTCGGGAGCTTTCCTAGTTAGTTAATAAGCCCATTTATTCAGACTTGGCAATTTACTGTGGTCTACATCATATTTCCAGAGAGGAAACTCAAGGGCTGCTCTACAACTGGTGTCCTTTAAACACCACCAAAGAGACACAACACACAGACCACTTTCATTTATTTCACAACTGGGAAGTAATCACTATCTTTTTAGTCATGTGCCTTTTACTCAGATTGCTGTGTCCTGCTCCGTGCTGCAAAGTCACTTTCTGATGCTAAAATTAATGCTTCTTAGGTATTGACCTCATGTGAGAAGAGCTGGTTACACCAGTGGCTCACGAGCACCTGCATACACTGCTCTCCCCAGGAGTCCAGCCTGCCACTGGGTGCAAGCTGGCCCAGCAGAGAGGCCATTCCCCAGCACCTACATGTGGAGTCTCCTTCACTGGAGAAGTTTAAGACCTGCCTGGATGTGTTCCTGTGTGACTTGGTCTAGGTGATCCTGCTGTGACAGAGGGATTGGACTAGATGATCTTCTGAAGTGCCTTCCAATCCCTTATGATTCTATGATTCTGTGATTAAGACCTGCTTTGCCTCCAGCTCCTTAGCACTGTGCTCACACTAAGGAGGTACCCAAAGGTACCACATGGAGGTGCCCAAAGGAAGAAGTGAATCTGCCAGTTGAGCCAAGCTGGGTGCAGGACAGATGGATTCCTAACCAACCTGGCATTACAGTGTCATATTTAAAAACCAGTAACAAACTCTCAAAACTGTGTAGCATCCTGTTGCTGCCCCAACCCATCCACTTATGAAGAAGACCTTCATCATTCAACACTACAAAAACCAATTGAAATGTAAAACTAAGAGAGGTAGACTGCAACCAGGTGCCAGCTACAGGCAGCTCACACGATGCTGTCAGACCCCTCAGACTTTAACCTTACTACACCAATTAAATCAGTTGTCAGTAACCTGGGTAAAGATGGCCCACAGGGCTGAGCTGAAACACAAGAAGGAAAATCACAGCAATAGAGAAAAGTGAATCCAGGATAATCTGCATGAGAGACAGCAGACAGAAACCTGGCTCCACTTTTCAGCACCACTCGTGGTGGTTAAATGTCCATGCGATGGTTGTGGGGGTGCGCGCAGGATGCCTCACAGAGTTGCAATCCAGAATCAGAGATTCATTAAAGCTGGAAAGGACTTCTCCATCTAACCTTCAGTCCAACACATCCATGCCCACTAGACAATGTCTCAAACTGCCATACCTACTCACCTTTTGAACACCTCCAGGGACGGTGACTCCACCACTTCCCTGTTCCTCTTGCAGAAGGTTTCAGCTGTTAATGCAGTTACTGGTGAGAGTCATTCCAGATGCTGTGCTCTCCATCTTCCTGTGCTGCTGGCCCTGCGTGAGCCTACGCCCTCCAAAGTACCAGGTGGATTTGGTGTGGGCAAGCTTGGGAAGGGATCTGGGAAATATGTTCAGAGAGATGTTATTTAAGGGACTGAAAAGTAACCAGCATATTTGTGGTTGGATCTTATCATAACATGTGTACTTATTGTTTACCCAGAAAATTGGCTAATTAGCAGTTCTTCTTATAGCCACAGCAATGAAAGTGTTTGTGCTGCCCAGAGTACACACAATCTCTCTGAAGCCAAGACAGGGTTTGCATTTCTTGCCAAGACTCTTTGCTGAGTTATCTGCCAGAGGGAATCTTGGACTGAAACCATCTCCCTGTCCTTTGGAAAGACTATCTGATAAGCCCTCAAAATCCCATGTCCTCTCCTCTTTTCCCTCTTATTCCCACATGGTTCCTGTACATTCTGATGCAAAAACTGGTGGTGGTCCTCGTGCCATGGCAGCTGGGACTGACAGGAGAGGGCAAAGTCATCTCCAACTGGTGAGATAAACACTACTCCAGTCCAAGTGGCTGAGGTGAGCCCCAACCTTACCCACACTGCTATAAACAAACAAGTTACCTTTGTCAGGTTGTCCAGCTGTGGGGTAGAGGAGTTTAGCATCTTCACCGGGCTGCTGGGGACGGTGCCCAGCAGAGCAGGTCCTGCCTTCATCCATCCCGGCAGTTGCAGACAGTGTGTGGTCACCAGCAGCGGCTGGTGCAGCTCAGAGCTGGGGATAAGCAATTAGGGGGGTGGCCTAGACACTGGAGAAGTATTGACAGAGGGATGGACTTTAACTTTAGCAGCAAACTCTTACATTGCTGCATTGTGTACTGCTCCCACTTGTCCAGTTAGTCCAAGGTCATTTCATAGGAAAGTGCTTGTTTTCTCACGTGGTTTTGGGGAAATTTCTCTGGGGGGTGGCTCTTTAATGGCTTCTGAGGGTTTCCCAAAGAGAGGTCCATGGACAGAGAGCCCAGAGGTTTGCAGTGAGTGCTGTTTGATACACGTGAGGTGTTGGCAGTGATACCCTCCCACATGCTGCTGAGGCTGTCGTTCCTCTGCCCCCCAAGGCATGGCAGCAATTTATTTCTGCTTTTAGCCAAGAAAAAGACATCAATGGCTCCTCCCTGGAGCAGCCAGTGGACCAGGACACTGGGCTACAGATCTGAACCTAAAGCTCCACTGGGTACAGAAGTCCAGCCAAAAAGAAGATGGCATTAGAGGAAAGTTGTCCTGACACAATCATTGCCATCTCCATGTCTGCCCAAGCTGAGGATTTGTGTTTAACTCCACATTTCATTTCTGACTGCCTTTTTTATTTAACAGGCTTGTCAGGGGTGGAAAAACTGACATAAATTGTTTCTCCAGATTTTTTTTTCCTTGTAACCAAACAAATTCTGGAGGAAACTGTTCTACAAACAAACATAAAGAAGCTCAGTGAAACCCAGAGAGCTGCTTACCCACAGTTTGACGCCGATTTCTGGAGCAGTCACTCTCACACAGAAAAATACGGGTGTAAAACACAGCAGAGAACCTGATTCTGGAAAACTTCATCTAACCCACGCACGCAAAGCTTGTTTCTACTGGGAACGCTAAACATACATACATTTATATGCCTCTCACATTCTCAGGCCACTACCAGTGCACAGAATTTTTACAAGGTGGCTCACTGAGTCCATTTGACGCAACAGAAAGAGCGAGCGGCGCTTGCTACCAGCTTGTCTTGGGTCTGAACTCGCCTCCTCCCTACGAGGGCCTCAGAGGACATTTCTTGGGAAAAGAAGGAGGGAAGCAAAACTCAGCTTGTAAGACATTGGCACGTATTTGCTCCAGAAGAGAAGCTACAGTGGCAATTAGATTTGGCCATTGACAAGAGAGCAGCTACTCAGCAGAGCTGAAATCCCATTACCTGAAATGAGAGTCTGTTGCCTGGCTGCAGCAGAGTTTCAGATGTTCTTGCTGTAAGTGTACTGAGAGGAATTGCAATCCCGTTGTCCAAACAAGCACCAAAAGCCCAAATCAAATGCCAGGCAGATTAAATAGCGACTTCTTGCCTCTCCTCTGCCACGTGAGCCTGTCTTGCTGCTGGCGCCTGGGCGCTGGCCCTCCTTGGACACCCCCTGCCACCTACTGCCATCAGATCTTCACCAGCAGCACCCAGAGCATCCAACCCAGTGTTCGAAAGACAATGTAGCTGTAGACCAAAAAGCCTCATTACCTTGTCTGTGGAGCTGATCCACGTTGCACTGGCTCCTCCGCTGCAGGGTTGCACTTCAGTCTGACAACAACATTGCTCCTCTGTTGGACATCAAGCCACGGTCAGAGTTGGTGCAACATCGTGTTGTCAGACCTTTGGGCTCCTTGGTAGCTTTTGCAAATTTGCTAGGGCTCAGCCCAAGTTTGCAGAAAGGCTGAATGGAAAGGTCAATGAAAGACTATCTGCATATTCTAACTCACATAATCGGGAGAGCTGCAGCTCATTTAAATTTATGGAAAGCCAAAGTAAACCCTTTGCAGATACTGCTCATATATTTGAGGCTGGCAGTGGGGTAAAGCAAACAAAAATGATGTACTTAGGGCCTGCTGTGGTGCACAAACCTAACCTCGACGCATTGATTGAGGCAGTCCTTGCCCCTGAATTAATATACGCCTACGACGAGTATTTGGTGCAGGGAAGTTCAACAGAAAGGCCAAGAATAAATATAAAGGCCGAGATGAAATAGCCATCTGGACCACATTAGACCGAAATGAGGGATTGAAGCAAAGGCAGGACATCTTTTGATCCAGTCACGCACAGCTGAAATGAAAGAAAAATGGGCAGTTCCTCTTATCTCATCATTGGAGGATAGTTTGCAACACATGTGAGAGGATGGCTGGCAGGCTGCAAGTGGGGCCACCTCCGTGGCATGAGGACACCGAGTGTGCCAGCCACAGCTATCTTGTGTCGACTGCTATGCCGGGGCCAGGACTGCTGTGTTAGCCCTGGCTGGGCTTACACTTAAACTGCTAAAACCATGTGTCCAGCCTCAGCATCTCTGCCCTTTCCACAGGGTTAGCAGTGGGATCATACAGCAGGGCAAGGCTGAGCTTGGTCCTTTGTGCAGCTGGAAGAGACAGAGTGGCTTTGCAGTGTCCTGCTCTACCACAACAGGAACATCAACACAGCAAGCCAGGGTGGGCAGCTGATCATGACAACCCCTATCCCCTTTCATCCAGATTGGTCTTGCAAGCAATGGCACAGAAAGGGCACATGAATTGTTGTCCCTCTGCCTTTAATCCATTTGATTAAAGTGAGGGCATGGAGATGGGATTGGCTGACTAATACCTGCTAACAGGAGTGAAAACCCATACTTCAAGGACAGGAACTCTGTCTCAGCCTTTGATCCCAGGGCTCATGCTGGTGTTTGGGTTGTGCAGCTCTACTTAACACTGAGGTGAAGGAGATGGCAGAATTGAGGTCTTCTGAATAATTTTTTTAACCTACTGTTCAACTCCTGGCCAGCTCTTAAGCTAAAACCCAACCAGAACGTGTCTTCACAGAATCACAGATCATTAGGGATTGGAAGGGACCTCAAAAGATCATCTAGTCCAATCCCCTTACCACAGCAGGATCACCTAGACCAAGTCACACAGTCTTCAGCCACCTCTGTTATCCCGAGGGTCACTGCCTTCTAGCCCAGGCAATATGTTGCCCATCACCAAATCAAAGGCTGGAGCAAGTGGCTCTGCCTCCTAACACACATCCTAAAGATGCTCTGCTACAACTGAGCCTCAAGGGTTGACCTGCTGGAGTCTTATAATGCTGATATAAATCTCCCAACATCTCTTGATCATCTCACCTCAAATAGGACTCATCAAACTAATGAGTGTAATTCTGGCAGCACAGAAATACCCTGTTATTAATGACATTAGGATGCACAAGTGGGCTCCTAACAGCACCACAGTGTCTTGCAGTTAAGGCACAGCACGGGGCCAGGAGACACAGGCACCTGCTTGAGGCCCCAGGCAGGAATAAGGTGCCTGTTGATTTGGCAGTGGGCAGCCCATTGCCTGGGTTTGGAGCCAGCAGTGCTCAGGAAAGCAGAGACTGCTGAAGGCAGATTCTGATTAGTTTTTCGCTTGCTCAGGAGCTGGCTGGGATTTCAACAGCTGGTTCAACCACAGCTGCCCAAACCGTCTCCAAGCAGAGGCCTGTCTGGAGTGGGGGAAGAAGACATTAGGTTGGATGCAAGGAAATAGTTTTTCAAGATCCCATTGTCAACTGCCAGCATCTTGAATAGCTTTTCCACTTCCCCCATGCTCCGCGGTCCAGTGCCTGTGGTTTAGTCCCGCGTTTAACACGACGGGTTTGGAAACAGGCAGAATGTAAAGTCAGCTCTTCTGTGCTGAGGGCAGAAGGCTGGACAACAGCCTCGAAACAGCCCTGTGGCCAGCAACATACTATTAACTAATAATTGTTCTTTGTTATCTTCCCAGCTCGCTCATAAGAGAGATGATTTGCAAATGTTCACACACACACACATATGCTCTCACACATGAATCGCAACATAAACCATTCACACACTGAGCTTTTCCATGATTTCCCAAGCTCAGGCAGAAACTTAGAATCATAGAATCATTAGGGATTGGAAGGGACTGCAAACAGTCATCCAGTCCAATCCCTTGCCACAGCAGGGCCACCTAGACCAAGTTGCACAGGAACACGTCCAGGTGGGTCTTAAACATCTCCAGAGAAGGAGACTCCACAACCCCCTGGGCAGCCTGTTCCTGTGCTCCGTCACTGACGTTATGCAGGACATTTCATAGTTTGTAGCATTGTTCCATAAAGCAGAGGGTTCTGGTGCCTGCAGATTCTGGAAAAGAGTGGGAAGACTTTAAAAATCACAGTTTCAAATCCTCAAAAAATTCTTCATGGAGTGACTTCCAGACTGAGACAGCAGCAAAGCCAGACGAGTAACTGCGAGGTGTGACTCATGTGCCTCCCTAAGGCTACCCCAAGTCATATGATGAGCACTTTGACACACTGGTCACTACCGAAGCTCTTTGGTAACAACCATCAGTTAACCAAATCTAGGTTCTTCCTTCCACTTAGGGAAGTCTGCATGTCAGGCCCTTACCTCCAGGTTGAAAGACAAAGCAACACGGGGAAAGAAGCTGAGAACCTACCCTGTGCCTCTGGATAACAGCTCTGAGTAGTGATGGCTCCTTTATTTAAGTCCAGTCGCCAAGTCACAGCAGGACTTGAAGCGGTTTTTCTGTTGTGGGCTGTACCCGCCACTGTCCTGTGCGTTCTCTCACTGGAGGATCTTTGCCTTTGAGCTCAACAGTTTGGAAGAAAATTCTTCTTTTGCCATTTGCACTTCACCAGGTTACCAAGACTTGCCAAGAATTCAGAGCAAAGGAGGATACCGCAGGTGCGGGGTTCCCGCTCTTTCCCACGCAGCCCGGCCACCCTCCTGCACTGTCCATCTGCCAAACAAAACTCTGCCCCGGGGACAAGCAGCAAGGGGAAGGATTTTGCATGAGAAACGGTGACTTTTCAGAGCAAATACCACACTTGCATTTGTCAGGAACAAAAAGTACAGTTTAGGGCTGGCCACATGTGGCTGAATATAAATCAGTTTGCACAGCTGAGTTAACCTTTATCCCTGCTGGGGAGGAAGAGATTTAGCTCAGTCAGGAAACCCCAGCTCAGATTTCTCCAGGTAGCCCCATGTGCTCCTACACAGGCCCTTTCTTTCTGCCACCTCTGTAACAGAGGGGTTAGTGAGGAAAACCCCATAACTGAGGTCCAGTGGCAAGAAACACAGCTGAGGACTTTCTCCACCACATTGTTCTCCAGACCTAAACCCAAGGCTGCCTGCATTTGCAGCCCTACACCGAAAGTCCTCTGTGCTCTTACTTGTCCAGACTTCACTGTGGCCTCATTAAATGCAAAAATATTGTCTGAAAATTAGGTCATGGTGACCCATCTGAAACAGGAAAGGTGAAGTCAAAGGGTGAGGCAGATCTTTACAGTGATAAAGACAATTGCTACCTTTCATCCTGTTTCCCAGTTAGCCTCTTGAGGTCTGCACTTTCTTGTCTGGAGAAGCGGCTTCAAGCTCCTGCTCCAACGTGGCCGGTCACGTAGGCATTTCTGATGGGGTTGGTGTCTTCTTCAGCTGCTATTAGCTGCACTTACGCAGCACATACAGCATCTCTGTCCAACCTTGTGGGTACCTGGCTCTGTGCTTGGGACACAAGACTGTTTCTTTCCTGCAGCATCTCTCAGTTCAGAGAACAACTGAAGCCTGTTTTGAAACTCCCTGGTACAACTTCCCACTGCTGATATCACCCTGCATGTGCCAGGCTGGGGAAGCCTGTGGCTGAGCACAGTTCTTGCTGCCTCCATCACGTTGTGACAAACCCAGGGATCTCTCTGACGAGGCCGTGTTCTTTTATTGGGTGAGGACCAGCTGGAGACACTTAGTGCAGCCGATCAGCTGATGAGGACTCCCTAGCAGTCTAACACAGGCTGCCAGAGGAAAGATCAGGAGATAGAAAAGAGAGGGAAGAGCAAGTCCTGTGCTTTCCTGATGTGGGTCCTCTGCAGAAGGAACATAACACAGGGTTTGGTGATTCTACCCACCTTATAAAGAACTATACTTCTGACAAAAGATGGAGATGGCACAGGGGAGAGGCCCTGAGGTGCCCTACGTCGGCACATTTGCTGGCTCAGTAAATCATCCTTTTCTCTCTTTGGCCCCTGTCCATCCCCTGCATTATCTTATGCAACAGCAGAGTGTTTTCTAAATAAAGCTCCAAGCTCAAAGACCCCACACAGGGTAAATTAGTGGAAGCAAACAAGCGAGCAGCTAACTGGAGCTAATTATACATCTGCCAGCAGCCTTGCTTTTAAGCACCTTACAGGTGAACATTTTAATTACTTAATGTGCTCTATTGTTCTCAAATTAGATATGAAAAAAATAACATTGATCCAATCCTTTTATTTTTATGCACCGGAGTTGGAAGTCAAGTGGCTTTGTAAAAGGATTATACCCGTGTTAATCCTCCTTAGCTATGATAAAGTTCTCTGCTTCCTAGTGAGATCGTTTAACCCTCCTCTGACAGATGCAGCTAGTTCCTAAAGAAAGCAGCTGGTGAAGATGAACTGCAACTTGGGGGAGCTGAGAAAGGAAGAAGGAAAGGTTTGACTCCTGTCTTTTCCCATCCTGAATATCAGTAGTAGGAAAACTAGCTTGGAGAAGAGGAGACTGAGGGGTGACCTCATTAATGTCTATAAATATTTGAAGGGTGGGTGTCCGGAGGATGGAGCCAGGCTCTTCTCAGTGTCGTCTAGTGATAGGACGGGGGGCAATGGTTGTAAGCTGGAACGTAGGAGATTACACATCAACCTGAGAAGGAGCTTCTTCACAGTGAGGGTGATGGAGTGCTGGAACAGGCTGCCCAGGGAGGTTGTGGAGTCTCCTTCACTGGAGACATTTCAGACCCGTTTGGATGCGTTCCTGTGTGACTTGGTCTAGGTGGTCCTGATCTAGCAGGGGGATTGGACTGGATGATCTTTTGAGGTCCCTTCCAATCTCTAATGATTCTATGATTCAATGAAAATGGCCTCCAACTGGGCAGGTCCTGCAAGAAAACAGGTGACCAATATGGATCCCTTCCGCCCCTTTTTGGTGCTGTAATGGGCTCAGAGAATCAGCAGCATCCCAACAGCACAGCATCTGGAAAAGGGGTGACAAGTAACTCCCATCCCATCAGACGGGAATTACCTGTTGCTAGAGTACAGTATTTATGCATCACCTGCACCTCTGCCACCTGCTGAGAGCTGAAGCCTTGTGGGATCACGTTAGATGAAAGGACAGAGACAAGGCAGGTACCTAGTTCAGAAACAAAAGCTGCATTTGGTTCCTTTTTCTTTTCACTTTAAAACAGTTGGCATTTTCCTATCAAGTTCAAAAACTAACTAATTAGTCCTTGATGAAAGATCTCTGGCATGTCAAGATGAAAGCAAACACCAGGGCCTGGGCAGATCCAAGAACAGCATTTAAATAGCAGAACTTGAGACAGTTTAGCCTGGTACAAACTCACACAGGTCATCATCTCCTTTAGTCCTGCTGTAACAAAACAGGGAAAACAACATGACGCAGCGATCAGCTCATCCAGAAATTTTGATAAATGCAAAACCTGGAGGACCTTACAGAATCATTGAGGCTGGAAAGGACTGCTACGGTCATCAGCCGTAGCATACGTAGCATCAACCTTCAAACCAACACCTCCATCTTCTGAGGATGATGTCCCAAAGTACCGCATCCACTTGCCTTTTGAACACCTCCAGGGATGGTGGCTCCTCCACTTCCCTGGGCAGCCTGTTCCAATGTTCAACTACCCCTTCACTAAATAACTCATGTATTAATGCTTGGTGCTCCATGATTTCCAGATGTGTTTTTGAGTCAGCAGTTGCTTGGGAACACCATGGCTATGTGGCACATGGTGGCCCATGCCAGAGCTAACAGCCAGTGGCATAAAAGGAGTATTCACAGCCATCTCCAAACCCAAACCAGTTGGTAAGTTGGAAAGATTCACTGTTGAGAGACACAAGACGACTGTGACAGCAGCTGATCACAGCAGCGGTTTTTTTAAAGTTCTTCTGCAAACTTGTTAGGAGTCAGATGGTCAAATAAGCAAGAAGTTATGGTCATGGTGGAAGTCCACAATAAAGACAATCTTGCAGTATGTTGAAGACAAAACTGATCCAGGCTCATGAGAAACTGACATGCTTGAAAGAATCAAAATGTCAGAAATAAGCCAATGCCCCAAGACAGATGTGGAGCATCTCATGATCCTGCTCTGACAGGGGGATTGGACTGGATGATCTTCTGAGGTCTCTTCCAGTCCCTGATGCTGTGATTCTGTGATTCTCTGATGTTATTTATTTAAGAACTGTTCCAGCTGCCATTTTTCTCATGTACCTGAGGGTACATGAGAGTCTTCCACTGATTTCCCTCTGAAATTTGTTCTGATTCACACACAGGACCAAAACCCCACTCCCAGCTTCTGGCCACTGCCCCTTCTCCAGTTCTTGATCAACTGGAATCACTGGACTCAGTTACCCATGAAGAAGACAAAACATCCTGCGCATTTCATCCCTTGAGAAGTCAGACGTACTGGACTGCAAGCACTAACAACAAAAGCAGAGAGCTGCTGGGTTGGTTCAGAACCACAGTGTCCCGTCAGGCTTTGGAGGTCCTAAGATATTCTACTTTGCCCTACATGTTGACCTACTCTTGGCAAACCTTAATTTTGAATAAAGAGCTGAGGTACTGGGCATGGAATCTCATTGGAAAAGGCAGGTAGATTGAAGTGAGCCGACACAACAAAATTAAGGCCAAAAGATATGAATGGAGAGGAGGTATCACCTCAGTCCTGATCCCTCTGTGGGTAACGCAGTGTGTTTTTACTTTCAGGCATTAGGAGATGCAGATAACATTCTTGGATTTACTACAGAAGCCCTTTATTAGCAATTCCCAGGAGGATTTTCTGGTAACAGCATGGGAACTGAATGTCTGGGATCTTACTCTTCTCTTTGTCTTCAGCTTCCTGAGGAAACGCAGACAAGTCACTCACCCTTTGTCCCCATTTCTAATCTTTGCCATGAACTTACTGTCCAGTTTGCAAAGTCCTACGCATTGTTTGAAAGAAATGCCTTCAACACAGAAGAGGTGCAAGAAGAAAACTACAGCGTGAAAGCTCATTACTGATGGTCACGTTACTATCCCCGTGAGGAGCGCTGGGGCTGAATGAATGGCGTGTCCTGCAGGAACCTGAACTGAGCAAGAGGAACACTTTGCCTTGAGAGATATCTTGCGATGTTTAGAGAACACATCATCAGGAAATTGCAGCTCAGCTCCGTCTGGTTTCTCCCCACTCCATCTCTGCCTTGCTACTCCAAAAGCATTCTGAATGTGGGCAAGCGGGACATGCAGGGCTGGATTTGGGATCCAAACATGGCAAAGTTGGCAAATGGACACAAATACTAATATTTGAAAAGTTTTGGGCATCGTTTTGAATCGCCTGCCTCTCTTAAACCATGTGCATAGGGGAAAAATACAAACTACGTATCTTAGCTGATTTCCTTTTTTTTTTGCTTTCTTTGGTATTATTTACTTAAACAACTGCCTTCTAGTGTTGTCTTCTACTGTGCTCTTTTTCCTCTCCAATTAATACCGAGGTCAGGCTACAACAAAAACAATACAGGGGTTGTGGAGTCTCCTTCTCTGGAGACATTTAAAACCCGCCTGGACATGTACCCGTGAGACTTGGTTTAGGTGGTCCTGCTCTGGCAGGGGGATTGGACTGGATGATCTTTCGAGGTCCCTTCCAATCCCTAATGTTCTGTGATTCTGTGATTCTACTGCAGGCCACCCTCTACGGAACCACTAGGAAGAGCAAGGGCACTGCGTGGCCTCATGCAAGGAATTAGGGGCTGTGATTTAATCTTTTGGCTGCCCACACACAAGTTAAATGAGGTCTTTTCCTCAGCCAATAGGAACATCTTAGCGTTTACAGATAGAAGACAGAGTAATTGGTACAAGTTGGGTGCCCTGTTGAGGTTTGTGACTAACAGGACTTCTAAACTGTTAGGGAAAATGCTCTTGTGGAAAAAGGAGTGTTGCTGATGGCACGAAGCTCTGAATGCCTGCTGAGATACAGTGAGCCATTGCAAATGCTGAGCCACAGAAGTTCATGAAGCAATAATAATCCACACACTGTGGCCTCCAAGCCAGGATGGCGGGGATGAGGCAGACCCACCTGAGCAAGCAGATAAACTCAGAGGTCCGTCGCTACAGTCAGGATCCCAGGAAAGCGAGCAGCACGGGAGAGCAAAACCAAAACGCCCTTTTCAAATGGTTGTCACCTCGTGCCACCCCGATGCCCCCCGTGAAGGGCAGTGGGAATCGATGGAAAGCTAGACCCCTGCCCAAAGCTTCATCCCAAAGATCCTCGGGAGAGAGTAGTGCTCCAACACTACAACAAATTGGTAGTCTGCATGTTGGCTGACACCAAAATAGAAGCCTCTTGCTCGCCAAAGACCAGAGCTATCATTTAACACTTTAATTAAAAGCCTTCTCAAAGCTACTAATTTGATTTTAGTTGGCTTTGGTTGTTCTGCAGCAGGTTTGACAACACAGGCCCTTTGCAGCCCTGGCACATGTAATTAGAGTCAACACGAGTTACGAGGTCTTTAAAACTGAGCCAGGATGGCTAAAGCCAGTAGTCCAAAATTAGAAGCAACATTTGACAGTCTCTGTGCGTTTGTGTTGCAGCATCACCTAGGGGCTGCCACCGAGGTTAACGCCTGTTACAGGCTTGGGGGAGAGTGGCTGGAGAGATGCTCGACAGAAGGACACCTGTTCATCACTGGCTAATGTGAGCCAGCATTGAGCTCAGGTGGCCAAGAAGGCCACTGCCATCCTGGCTTGTATCAGAAATAGTGTGGCCAGCAGGAGCAGGGAAGTGATTGCCGCCCCGAACTTGGCAGTCATGAGGTCACACCTCAGGTACTGGGTTCAGTTTGGGGCACTTCAAAACAGGAAGGTGCTGGTGTAGCTCCAGAGAAGGGAAATAAGGTTGGTGAAGGGTCTGGAAAACAAAACATCTGAGGGAGCTGGGGCTGGTTAGTCTGAAGGAAAGGAGGCTGACGGGAGACCTTACTGCTATCTATGACTGCCTGAAAGGAGGGTGTAGAGAAGGGAGGATTGGTCTCTTCTCACAAGTGATAAGACAAAAGGAAATGGCCTCGAGCTGTGCCAGGAAAAGTTTGTGTTAGACATTAGGAAAAACTTCTTCACTGAAGGGTCATCAGACCCTGGAACAGGCTGCCCAGGGAGGAGGTTGAGTCACCATCCCCAGATGTGTTTAAAAGTTGTGTAGAACTGGAGCTTAGGGACAGGGCTGATGGTGGGCTTGGGACAGTTTATGCTAGTGGTTGGACAGACTCAGCATCTTCAGGGTCTTTTCCAACATGAACAGTTCTGTGATTGTACTCTACAGTTTTAGAGCGACACAGAGCCTTGGCTGCTTCAAACTGTCCAGACACACGGTAGTCACGGTCACAGAGACCAAGCAGAGCCAGGCCCTGAGCATTTTGATGAGAAAGTTCATCCGGTAGATTTATATTTGTACACACACACACACAAAGTACTTTATGCATTTTTAAGCAATAACCACAGAAATACTGAACCGGGGGGCACAGCAGTCGTAGAACATACTTTGGATCACAGCCATAGGAATGCTGCTGCTGTAAATTCCCCGACTCTCAAAAACATTAAATAAGCCATCTAGTTATTTTGTGATCATCTGCAAACTGAGATCCATGACAACTATGAAAATTAAACCCATGTGTGTGCTTAGGGTAGCCGGGCACTTACGTAGCTGCTGATTGTAGGAATTCGGTGTTTACAATTTACGTTCTTTCCCAGACTTTCTTCTTTTTCTGAATTGAAGGAAGAAAATTGTTTTAGCATAATGTATTTCAGACTGTTGAGGGCAGGACTGCTCTTTTGTGAGAGAAGCAAGTCCAAGCATGAGAGACCAATTCTGGTCAATTACTGTGAGATGATGGAAACACAAGATAGTCCAAATGAAACACATAAGAAGGAGCTGGAAATAACATCTGATCCCCAAAGATTCTGAAATCCTTTGAGATAACCATGACTTGGGCTTATCCCTGGAGTGTGAGGGAATGTGATGAACCACTAAGTGGAGTGAACAGAGAGACAAAAGTCATGCTGCAGAAGACTTGCGCAGGTCTGCTCCTCATGATGTTCTGCAGTTGTATAGAAAACTGCATTGCTAAAGGCAACAGCAGGTCTGGACTCCTGCAGAAAGCTGAACCATAAGAAGTACAAGTACTTCTTTCAGACTCAAACTGGGTTTCTAGGGCCAGTCTGGTGGTTTGTGCATGATCTCATGTACAGGCAGTTTGCTGGCTGGATTGTTGCCATATAAATGTGAGAAAGCCAGAAAGCCTCCAATCTCTCTTGATGCTTTCCACAGTAAAGCAGCCCTCCTGGCCCCAGATGTGCTGAGTGTGAAAGGTGCATCACTAACCCGAAAAAGAGCCGAGAGCAGGCAGAGCTTGCACATCAGATGGCTTGAAAGAGCTGGCACACATGAAAGCAGCACGATGGAGGCACCAGAGGCACAGCTGCAGCCACAGGCACAGCACTGACAGGTGACAGCAAAGTAAGCAGTGAGGGCAGATGTGTGTGGTGTTTGTTCAAAACACACTTCTTTCCAGTAGTGAAACTGCACCTCTAGAGAACTACTTTTATTTGTTGAAGTAGGACCAGTCTCTATCAGGCCTCCAGGGAACAGAACTGTGTGGTGGCAATGAGTAGGTAAGAAGGCAGAGCAGACACAGAGGGAGGCAGAGCACTGCGGTGGTATTTTGAGCACATAAAGCTTAACATCAGCTCAGAAACCCCTGGTCAAACCCCAGCCCCCCATCTGTAGTCCTGACAGTGTTTCAGCATGCACCGACCTAAACACCAGTGGAAAAAGAGCAGCACAGAAGTGCAGTGCCAAGTCCTGTGGGCATGTTAGGAGGGTGTAGCTGAATGTAGTAAGTGCCACTCTTGTGGGAGAGGAGACTCAAACTCCTTAATTAGGTATTTTCCCACCCTTCAGAAGACTCAAAAACTCAACACTTGCCTTTTAGCAGTTCTTCTCAGAGTATGAACCAGATTAAGTCCTGGCTACTCCAAATTTTAATACAACCTCAGAATGTTTGAGCTTTTTATAAATCAGTATTCAAAAGGTAAGTCATGCTGAAGAAATGCCCTTCCCAGCAAAGCAGGAAACCCCAGCACTCAATGCCTGTAGAGAAGGAATGAAGGAAGAAAGGCAGTGCCATGCTGCTTTACACATCAGATATCAGGCTGCTGCCAACAACAGAGAAGCAATCAACAGCTCACAATATGTTTTAGGTATGAAAACAACTGGAAACTGCTGGTGTAGAAACTATGGCAGCAGTGGAAGCCAAAGCAATGTGTTTCTGGATGCTCAATGACACCTTCAAACTTGTTGACAGCCTGTCTTACAGTGCTACAGGAAGTCTCACTTCTCTTCTGAAGGACTGTCATGAGACCATATTGCACCTTGGCTCTCCCATCCAGTAGTAAAACAAATCCAGACAAAAAAAGTGATTAAGACAAGGCTTTTCCTGTACACTGGACAAACTTCAGAAGGCACAGCACAACCGTTCATATTTTGGAGCAGCAGCCCTGATCATAACAAATAAGAGCAAAACCTCAGCACGCACCATACGCTGCTCTCGTCAGCAAGCAATTAAACAGAATGAAACGTAGCAGCTCCTGAAGGCAGTGAGCAATCATCTCCTGCACCTTGCAGGTACAGACAAACACACGGAACTGGTGACACGGATTCATTTACTGAGTTATTGCAAAATACAATACTTTGCAATCAATACAGAGCAACTCTATTCAAAAAAACTATTAAATACATGGTAACGTCTGTGTCCTCTTGCGATAACAAAGTAAAAAATACCGAAGAGCTACAACATCAATCAACAATCTTCACGGAAGAGTAACAAAAGCACTAGCTGAAATCACACTCCAAATATATAATTACGTGTGGTGTATGATCTATGCAGCAGCTTTAATACTGGAACCCAGTACTCAAGGCTAGCTCTGGTTGACTGTACACTTGCATCTCAGAACTTCTCATTGTTATTTAATCCACCACTTAAATTCTGGCCACTAGCCTCCACTTACACCACACTGCCCCAAATTAGCCTCCCTTCAATGACTGACATCAGTGCTGGACAGTCTCTGGAGGGCCAATTCGGATCTCTCCATAGCAGCAGGAGATACCACTAGGGGACAGATAAAGAAAAGAACATCCAAAGCAGGACAGTAGGAACGAGAGGCTGTGACAGAACAAGCAGTTAGAAACAGGATAGTGCACCCATGGCAGTTACAAAACACTGTTCAAGCAGCAGCACTCGGACGCAGAAGCTTGTTGCTAAACAGCTCAGCGATTTGTCGTTGCAGGTGTCACAGCTCACAGAATTCAGAAATAGCACAGTAATGGTAAAATTGAGATCACTAATTTTACAGCAGTGATCCAAAGCACCTTTCCAACGCCTGCCAGTGCAAAGCTCACGTCCAAAACGACTGGGCTGAACATAGAGCTGTCAGTCAGCGGAGGATTTGCTAGAGCACGTGTGAACGTGAACGCCAGCCAGGACTGCTGACAGAGGACGCAAAGTGGATTTTCCAAGCAGCACTTGAGTATCTTAGTCAAGTTTCCCCTCTCCCTAGACATTCCTCTTTCAAAGTTGTAAAAAAAATACAACCCATGAACAAAGAAAAACCCCCAACTCCCCCCCCAACCCACAACCAGACACAAAAAATTAAAGTTAAAAGACTTAACATTTTTCAAGGAGTTGTCAAACAACATCTCTTCAAGGCCAGGCTGTCGCAACAGCACACAAAAACCAGCCTGCAACAAGACGACACTTTGCATTGCCTTTGCAATCTTCTGAGCAGTGTGAGCACCAGGTCTGCACCTACAGGGTGTCTGCAAGGAGATGCTGTACTTCAGCACCTGCTTACACGGGTGAGCTCGCTACACACAGTAGGTGTGTATACACCCAGCAAGCACGAAACAGCCTCTTGCCTTTGGAAACCACAGTATTTTAAAAGGCTAAACCATCAGACATCCGATCTCTTGCTTTGGTATTGGATAGAAAATTTACAGTCATCCTTCAGTCCTACACAGACTGAGCTATGAACCGAGAACGTGAAAAAAGCAGGTTTACAAAAAGTTTCGGAACGCAGAGAAACCCACAGATACATTCATCAGCATGGGGCACAGCGCGAGTAAGGAGGCGGAACATGGCATCGCTACAGCGTGAACGGAATTCCACGCAGCTCTAGGAAAGCCGGCAGGTCTTTGTGACATTTCTTCCTCTCCTGACACTTAATGTCTCTGTAGCAATGGCGATACAGCAGCTCCCACTGCATCACTGCTGTGGTCGTGAACCTGACATCGGATGGAGAGGGGCGGTAAGGAACGAAGGGCCTCCGAGGAGCTCAGCAACAACACTGAAGCGCTCCGATAACCTGTGGCACAGGGGACTTCGTGGGTTGTGCAGGACTCTCTTTGTTCTATGCACAGTATCAGACGCTTTGTGTAAAGCCTCTGCTGCACTGCTGGTTTCAGGACTCAGCCTGTGGCAAATCACAGAAACGTTAGCCCATGAAGTCCCATTTTGGAGTGGCTACTGGGTACTGCACACCCTTGCTTAGACCACCCCTCTGAGCCCCACGAATCCCAGAATCTAATTGGCACAAAAACATTTTGATAACTTCATACAGAGCTGATTGTTCTTGATTGTTTACCCTTCGCTTAAACATTACATTCACTGCTGGAGAATGACCCACTTCGCTAGGTGTCAGAATAAATACATTTTTAAAAAGCCCCACAACCAAAAAGGACATAAATACAGATAAAACCCCAAACTTGCAAGAAACAGTGACTCTGCTGTTGGGTGTCTGACTGCATGACAGGAAACACCAAAGCAATGGGGTTTATCACAGTAATATCAGACACCGAAACTACAGCAATCCTTCACAAATAATTATGCTTATGGAAGTGGAAAGCAGTTCTTCAGCATAAAACTGCCTTATCATCAGGCTGACTAAGAGCCTTCAAAGCAGTTTCTGACACCGGTCTGAAGACACGAGGGGCTGTGGTTCCAGATGAGGCAGAGGCAAACTAGAGAAACTGGGGAAAGCACGTTGTGCACAGCGTTACACAATGAAAAAGGGACTGTTTGAAGATGCAAAACACACTGTGGGAAAGGAGGAAAACAGCAAAATGGTCTCTGTCTCTGAGGGCATGAGGCATGGCCCTCTGCTTTGCAACAGGTTTTTATGTGGCTATTTAAAAATAAGTACTTATATGAGTATTTAAATCAAATGAGTAACATCCAGTGACACAAAGGACAAAGGAACCGTGTTTGAAGGTCAATTTAAAATCCTTGACAGGAAACCCACTTTCTTCAGTGGTGAAACCCTGTCACCAGGTCTAAAGGGTCTTTGCATAAAACAAGCAGCTGGCTATAAAATTATGGGCATTTTAAGTATTTACTGACTGCTGCATAGAAAAGTTTAGTTGTTGGGCTGAAAAAAGAAAGGCGGAGCTGCTTTCAGTCACATAATCCTACTCCTGTAGAAAACAACAAAAAACCACAGTAAAATAAAGCAAAAACCCCAACTCACTGTGCCAACTGACTATCAGTTTGGTTACCTGTGTGTTTAATTCCTCAACCAAGGAATTAAAAAAGCTCCTGCGAGACCTGAACACAAAACACAGGGTGCACTGCCACAAGAAAATGATTTTCTTCCAAGCACAGCCATCACGAGCTCTTAGTGCCACATGCTGAACAAACGAGATTTACAGCGGCGCATGGCGAGGGCCAGCAGGCAATTGTCTACACTGCTGGCTCCATCTTCACCGTCCTTTTGTTCAACACCATTTTTAGCTTTTACACTTAAAAAAATTGTTCTTCCATTTGGAAATACAGAGCCAGGCCTGGTTTTCTTTGTCACCTCTGGTCATGCTGTGGGGTATCTTCAGAGACCGTTCTTACTTCTTGCCAATTCCATTCGTTACTTTTGCTTTGGAGTGCCGGTTCCTCCTCCTAGACGAATGGCTTTCACTGTTGACTGAATGTTTTGGTGGATTATTTTCAGCACCTGCTGATAAATAAGTATTTTTTGACATTTATATGCATTTGACATTGTCAGGTTGTCATCTAAAAGACAGCAAGGCTTTCTAGAGCTATAATGTTCACAGTATGGATTGTTTCAGGCTACTGCAAACTGGTTGATCCTCCTACTCCATCTAGTGGCCTATTTTTAAAAAATAAAAAGCAATTCTTGAGATTTCCTTCTCCAAATAAATTCAGAAGCTTGCTGTAGCAGAATATAATGGTAAAACATCCTCTGTTTTAAAAGGTATCAATAACTAAGCCTGCATGTTTTTATCAGTGAATGGTTCTACTATCAGAAATTAAGGACTAGGGAAAAGAGGTCACAGAACCTTCTTGTTTTCAGTCTTTCATATCACAGAACATTAGGGATTGGAAGGGGCCTTGAAAGATCATCTAGTCCAATCCTCCTGCCACAACAGAATCACCTAGATCCAGTCGCACAGGAACATATCCACGTGGCTTTTAAACGTCTCCAGAGAAGGAGACTCCACAACACCCCTGGGCAGCCTGTTCCAATGCTCTGTCATCCTCACTGTGAAGAAGTTTCTTCTCAGACTGATGTGGAACCTCAGATGTAGCAGCTCACACCCACTGCCCCTTGTACTATCACTAGATGACACTGAGAAGAGCCTGGCTCCATCCTCCTGACACCCACCCCTCACGTATTTATAAACATTAATGAGGTCACCTCTCAGTCTCCTTTTTTCCAAGCTCAAGAGATACAGCTCCCTCAGCCTTTCCTCATAAGGGAGGTGCTCCCTACATCCTCTTTGTGGCTCTGAGCTGGACTCTCTCCAGCAGTTCTGTGTCCCTCTTGAACTGAGGGGCCCAGAACTGGACACAATACTCCAGATGTGGTCTCACCAGGGCAGAGCAGAGCAGGGAGGAGAACCTCTCTTGATCTGCTAACCATCCCCCTTCTAATACACCTGAGGATGCTGTGGGTCTTTTTGGCCACAAGAGCACATTGCTGGCTCATGGTCATGACAGACCATGTTTGACTCTAAGAATGCAAAAGGAGACCATCGCAACTTCAAACAAGAATTTCAAAGCAACTCACAAAGAGGCATTAAGTCTGTAATTAATGAAGTAACAGAAATTTAGAGAAAGATTTGCTTGGCCAGATTTCTCCAGCATGTCTTGAACTAAATCGCAGAATAAAGCAAAACATGAGTGCCATCAATTTTTTCGCCAAAATAGAAAACTCCACAGACTTACTAAATGGAGAATAAGTTTGTATCAGTGTCCAGAAAAATCATGTATGAAATACAAGGTGCTGTAGGTGTTTTACAAACACGTGAGAAATACAAAGTACTGTCAATGACACAAGCACATGGAGCATAAACTCTGCCAGAGATAACTTCCAGGTTTGAACCTTCATATTTGTTCAGGGAGCAAGACCATATTAAAGGGTTAATGGAGGAAGAGGCTTAACTGACCTCTAGTAGGTTGACTGACCTCTAGTGTAGAGAAAACAAATCAGAGAAGGAGGCTGCCTTTGCTTAGGACAGAAAGCTGTTTATGACCAGCAGCACTGCACTGACAAGGCGAGTGTCAAGTTAAAACAAGCTCCAGGGCACATTATTGACTGTTTCGTAAAAGACAGGAATAAGAGAACAATTCACACTCATGTTTCAAATACAGCTTGCTATGTTCAGAGAGGAAACCTTTCCACGGAATGCACAATGCCCTGAATCTACAAGAATAGTCTGGAATAAAGTCAGAAACATTCAATTGCTCCATTAAAAAATAAATACATTTCCAAGAGTTAGAAGAAAAAAGGCAGTGAAGTCAAACAGCTTTGCAGATGATTTATCTGTATAGCTCCTGCAGGGTTGCTTAAATAAGTACAGGCATCTCCAAGATAAGTTTATCAAGGCTAAGCCTCAATGCCACCACTTCAAAAGTACAGATGTAAAAGTGCCAATACCTTTACTGAATTTAGAATGAAGCCAGGAAGCATCTGGACTGTACGGGCTGTCTTCACTTTCTGATAAGGTCTGCAAAAACAAGCAGGACATGTGTCACTGGTGTGCTGGTCCTTGTGTTTGCAATTAGATTTGTAAATCTAAACTGTGGCACAAATCTTCATAAAACATTCAGCCACTACTTAGACGTCTACCTTCCTCCCAAGAAGGTACAACATCAATGATGTGGCAAGAACTCACCACTTGCCACAGGATCTGTTGTGTAACAAATATTCTTAATATTCCCCCAGCATTCCACCTGTCCAATGGGGACATTAGCTCACCATTCAGCCCTGAATTCTTTGCTAAAATTACAGCTTCATCTTGAGCAACTCAGAGGGCAGCATTCTTTAGAAACCACAGTGTAATTTGGGATCTGTCCAAGGTCCGCTGAATTCAGAGTTCATTCTATTGACTTCACTTAGACTCTGGACCATCCCCCCCCTCACCCCCATTTATACCAGCTCTGGTGAAGAATTCTAATAGCCAGGAGCACTGCAGTTCTAACTCTGGTACAAAAGAAAACCAGGCTTCCCAACGCAGTACCTTTTCTCGGTGGCCATAGTATTCTGCGTACCAAACCATCCCATACAAACACAGGAAAGTTGTAAAGGCCTAAACAAGCAAAGAAAAGACAAATTACAAGTGATCCATAACACTTTTTTCAAATTCCTTGCTGGCTCAAGATCCCAGAGTCCCTGGAGATTCGACATTCAGAGACTTTCATGCTCTGTTTCACTCTGTATCTTTTGTTGGGATAAACGAGACTCGTGCTTCAACTTTGAGCTATGTATGGCTGCTGTCACCACGGGGTATGCAGACGAGTTCTCAGTGGGAGCATGAGAACATACCCACATCAGCCACATGGACACGGGGTACACTCTCAGTGTGATATCTGTTCTTACCCTGTACCATCATTATACAAAAGCAGATGGTAGGCACTTGTAGATATAAGAAACACCCAATCTGGGAGAAAACCAAATTCTCCTTCTCCCTGCCCTTCGCCCTGAGTTACATGTTTGGTTTGGTGGTGCTTCGATCCAGGAAGCAATTCAATTCTTTTTTCCTCTGAAGCCTCAGGAATACAATTGTCATGCTAAATAAGAGAACAATAAATTCCCATTCCAAATCACCTAGAAGGGAGAAGTATTTATCTGTCAGCCCACTACAAATGACTTATTTTTCACTGGCCATTAAAAATGCATTGGTGTCGAGGTTCTGAGTCTGACAAGACAAACATCCCATTACTGTTATCAAATGTGCATTTCACGCTGCAGTTACAGCAGTCACATGGAAGTACAGGAGGTACAGGCTGAGTGCCAATGATTTTCCTGATAAAGCAATGCTGTTTCTGCAGCTGTAAGACTTCCATGTGAAACAGCATGTATTCCTTATTAATGCTATTCATCAATTCCTGTTCCTTCCAGTGGGCACTATACCAAGCCCCACCAAAACTAGCCTCAATCAAATAAACATTTTCTCTTGGAGATAAAGTGCCCTAGTGCTTGTTTCATTGTCTAGCACTGGGGAAGTGGCTACGTTCTACGATGACAAGACATTGAAAAGCATGCTCTGAAGCAGTTGCTTTTCCTAGGACGCACACAAAGCTTTTTACCAGCATCCCCCACAATGACCCCCTGCGGCCAATGTTCCAGAGAGGAAGCTATTTAGATGCTTTCAACACTTCTGCCATGCTTTATGTTTCACATGAGGAATCTCACTTACCACACAGAGAAGCCAAAACACAACATACAGTACTTGTGTTTTGGAAAAAAGATCCTGTCCAAACTTTATGCACACAATAGCTTCAAGGAAAGCAATAACCCTGCGGGTAAATGAAAGGGGGGAAGTGGTTAGAAACAGTAAGGATTTCACTCACATGTTCACAACAGAGACCCCAGACTGCCAGCTCTAAACAACCACCACCCTCCAGCGAGCACCCGCCTCCCCAACACCACAATTCACTGATATTCTTTGGGAAACTTGTTTTTCTTTCCATGCTTTCCCTCAGCACAAACAGTGTTCAAAAGTGTCATTGATCAGCAGTTCACAATTCCACGAGTCTCTGCTCGTTCTCCAAACAAGCAGGCATGTGCCACAGCTCAGAGTATTTCTGTTCATACCTACCACTGTGCTTCCAACCTCGTGAGATGTCATTTCTCGTCTGTGCCGAACAGCCAACAGATTCCTTGTTGGCTGAACTAGAACTGGGACTCAGGTGTTTCTCCACTAGATGTGAATTTACTACAATTCTAAACAAGGTACCTTGCTTGCTTCAGATGAATTCTAATGGGGAAACAAATTCACTCAGAGTAGTTCAAATTCTCTGAGAAGCCCTGCATTTGCTCTGGTTTATGTGTAAACTCACATCCACATGGAGCAGGCTATCAGAGAACTTCAGGAGAACTGCAGAGGGAAAACTGAAGGTTTTACTTTCTTCTTCAGCAGTATAAGAATCAAGCAAAGTATCTCCAGCTCTCTCCCTGTTACCAGTTACACACTGTTCCCTTGTTACGTCTCTCCAGGCCCAAAGCTATGGAGGCTTGTCCACCATGTGGTGTGGAACAAGGGGTTATGAATGCAAAGCTTCTGCTGCCTGCCGTGGAAATACATTCAGTTTGTATAGGTCCTGGACTCAAAACTCTGTACATTTAACAAATGCCAATGTAGAAACGTGACTGGTGCCACAAGAGTGTAGAAAATTGGCTCTTCTCAGGCTGAAGCAAATAATGATGAAAGCTATTAAATTTATAGAAGTTTAATACTTAACTTGTTCAACAGTGACTTGGAGGCTGCACATTATAAGCACGTGCATGCAAACTCCTCAGACATGTGCAGGAACACTTAATGTCAGGTCAAGTGTTCTGGTCTCCAGTGTTCAGTAGAACACGTTCCTTACCAGCACTGTCCACAACCAGGCAGCTGCCAAAGCCAGCTCTCTACTGCCTGGCAGACAGGACCCAGTTCCCTCTGAAAGGAGGAGGAAAGATCTGTGCATGATTTAACCACTGCTGCTGCAGAGTCCTGGTGCAAATACTACATTACGGCCTACTCCGCAGCATCTAATGTGTCTTTCATCATGATGACTGGGACCAAAACTTTGTGGAAGTAACATCTGACTGATGGAACCGTAAATTATTGAGGAGCACGTTAGTAAAAACTGGAGAGCACTTCACTCTGTCGGCTTAGCAGCTATTTTTCTTTCTTGGTTTTATATTATTCTTACAGATCCAGCTGCAAATTCAAAACGAGTTAAAGTGACCCACAGGAGTGGAAACTGAAAGACCACTGTCAGGAAACAAACACAGGAGAGTAGGACACACTCAGAGGTATAAACAAAGCAACAGGCTATTCTGGACAGGGACTCAAGAAATGATGTAGCTCTCTGTGCTGCGTTTACACGCTCTTTCCATTACCCTTGTCAAGAACACTTGGGTTCGGCACATTGTGCAACTGCACAGCTATTACAGGTAGAGAAGGGGTAAATCAAAAGACAGAAGAACACTAACAGTGAAAGGTGTTAGCGTCCTACCGAAGACTGATGAAAAATACTCGACAGAACTGAAGCCACTAAGTTTCTAGTCAATTGAAATGGTTTCCTAACATCTTAACAGATAGTTCTTTTTGAAAGTCTTTGTATTAATGAAAATGGTGCCATTCCCAGCAGAGCTACTGCACATGCTTTACCTCACTGTCCACAGAGAACACAGTTCTGTACTAGTTTTGTTTCTTCCCATAGTTAGGCTGTAAGAAATTCAATGTGTGCCTTCAAAGTGTGTCTTGACCACCACAAACATGAACACTCTACATACTTGCTTTTAATTGCTCCAGAAATTATATTCCGGATACATTAACGGCTGAACTTGATGACTGTAAAGGACTTTTCTAACCTAAGGGATTCTGTGATCCTAAGAGCACTTACCCAAACACCCAGCACTGCGTTCCCACCCTCTTGCACTGTGTATCTGTGAGGTATGCGTAGTACTGCCTGAGAAGAGAAAACAGAGCATGCTTCAGTGAAGCTGAAAGTCCCCCGAGTATTTACATTTAGAAAACAAGTTTATGTTACAAATATATCTCCTCTAAAAATGAAGTGCTGATGGTTGAAATCATGTGCAATCATGCTAGATGGCTACCAGATGGTTTCAATTCTAGCAGGACAGATTATCACACAGGCTGAGTAGCTTGAAACAACACAGAAAGCAAACCTGAGACCAAGGGCTGGGAAAGCACCCAAACTAGTAGGCTGACAAAGCCACATACTTTTCTCCTCCCTCTCCACTGAATCTTTTGGGCAAAGAGCAACAGCTTTGAAAGAATTAGAGAATCCCCCACTTTTTCCACAGCTTGTCTTTAATTTACTAACTGCATGTTCCTGAGAGATGTGGATTTGAACCTTGAAGGAAACTGAAGATGGCTGTTCTATGTCCTGGGTAAGTGCTCTGAGCACTGGTGCATTTTCCTCTCCAGAACACAGTGGAATGTCTCAACTATTTTGAAAATGGTCTAGAGACCATACTGCTCTGTTCTTCACGCTCTTTGTTTTAAGAATTTAGAAAGCAGAATGCCAAGGTGGAATCAAAGTTTCTTCTCTTTCTCTCTCCATGATTTCCACTGACAAATGGAGAAGATAAGTACCATTAACACAACAATATGAGGACTGGTTAAGAATAACAACTTCTACAGCTTGGCATGTCCCAAGACCCTTCTAAGCTCACCCATAGGACAGCTTAAACAAATCACCTTTAAACATTCTCTGCACATACTGAGCCCACTAGCAGTGGTATTTTAGGCATAAACTAGTGCATGGCTGCCATTGAATCATCCAAGGTAACATCACTTCAATGATCAGCAGGAAACTCCCTGTCTCTGACTTCAGAGCTCTGTGCATTCTGACTCCAGTTCTGGAGTCCTCAAGATAAGAAGAACATAGAGCTCCCAAAATGTGTCCAGAAAAGAGCAATTACAATGATCAGAGGGCTGGAGCACCTCCCCTCTGAGGACAGGCTGAGCAGGTTGGGGTTGTCCAGCCCAGAGAAGAGGAGGCTCTGAGGTGACCTTATAGCAGCTTTCCAATATCTGAAGTGGGCTACAAGAAAGCTGGGGGAGGGCTTTTTACACCGGTGCATAGTGAGAGGACAAGGGGGAAGGGTTATAGACTTGAGGAGGGGAGACTTAGGCTGGACATTAGGAAAAAATTCTTCCCTATGGGGTGGTGAGATGCTGAAACAGGTTGCCCAAGGAAGGTGTGGCTACCTCATTCCTGAAAGTGTTCAAGGCCAGGTTGGATGGGGCCTTGAGGAACGTCATCTAGTGAAGGTGTCCCTGCCTCTGAAGAGGGGTTAGAACTAGATGATCTTTAAAGTCCCTTCCAACCTTAGCCATTCTATGATTTTATGATTTCAGCTATAGCAAGATTAAGAAAATAAAAAGATAAAATTAAGGGGACTCTTACCAACATGATTAAAAGCAGGTTAACATTCACAGAATCATAGAATCATTAAGGTTGGAAAAGACCCCTGAGAGTCCAACGATCAATCCTACTCTACAAGTTCACCTCTAAACCATAATCGCCCAACACTACACCTAAGTGTCTTTTAAACTCATCCATGGATGGTGACTCAACCCACCACCCTGGGCAGCCCATTCCAGTGCCTGACCACTTTCTCCATGAAGAATTTTTTCCTGATGTCTAATCTAAACCTACCTTATTCAAGCTTGAAACCCTTCCCTCACGTTTCTATACAACTGTTAACACTGCATATGTACTATTCCATACTCAGAATACCGTAAAGCTCTATCTTTTCTCTAAGAAGCTAGAATTTCCTGTAGATAAACAGAAGCTCAGAAAAAACATAAGCTCTGTCTATGATCTACATTTTTGTGAGCATCAACCTGGACACTTTCACGTGTGGTCCTCAAGGATACCACAGTCAACTCACACAATATATGCTACTACATGTGGCTAACTTGCAAAACAGGGACATGCTATGTTCCTGTACGACTTGGTCTAGGTGATCCTGCTGTGGCAGGGGGATTGGCCTAGATGATCTTTCAAGGTCCCTTCCAATCCCTGATGTTCTATCATTCTGTGATGCTACACAAACAGAAGATGGAACAGACTGTTCTGTATCCCTATCGAAACACAGGTATTTACACACTTTTTATCTTATTATCTGACTTATCAGAAAATACACGATTGAAAAGAATCACTGGTTTGCTTTCCTTGTTGGTGTACATATTTCTTGACATGTGCTGTACTTATTCATGCAGTCCTTGGGTGTCTGCAAGTCAAGCCACTTCCAACTGAAAAATAAAACAAACAAACCCCATGGCAACAAGATTACCTCACAGTGGGCGCTGTAATGATTCCTATGAAGAGAATTCTCCCCCAGCTTAAAGGATGGCTTGCTTGGAACACAAATATGTGTTTCAGAAAGAATGTGTTCAACTCAGTCAGCTGGAGAAAAGAAAGCGTTAATAGCATTCAATTTATGGAACACTTACTGAGCTACTACAGTAAAGGTGCAAAGTTTAATACGGAAACCAAAACATGAAAAGAAAATTATTTATGCTCTACTACAGCCTTGCTGGTTAGATTGAGGATTTAAAGAGTCTAAGATTCCTGCTCTAGTATACGCAAGGAATATATTAGTAAAACAAAGAATTCTCCCCTAGACACCTCTATTGAAGTATTTGCCCTGTTTCCAAAAATACATTAAGAGACCAGACATTAATTCACCCTGCAAAGGTCTTCTGATAACTTTCATATCCTAAATTATGTATGAACGACTGAGGCACATTTGGTATAGAAGAACAGAATTTCTTTTACAAAAAAATATATCATAGAATCATTAGGGATTGGAAGGGACCTCGAAAGATCATCCAGTCCAATCCCCCTGCAACAGCAGGATCACCTAGAACAAGTCACACAGGAACACATCCAGGCAGGTCTTAAATCCTCTGGTAACACTTCTGGTTCACGTCTTAAAAACAAAAACTAGCAAATTTTAAAAAGCAGTTTTAGTGAAGTCTGCTAGCAACTGCATGACAAAGTACCAAAGCAGCTGGGATCTTGCTGGATCAAGACCAGATCTTCGAGTATCAATGATCTATGCAGCACTCAATGGGAAAGGAAGAAAACAAAACAAAACCCCAAAAACCCAACACCCCACTGTCTACCAGCTTTTCAAAAAGTGCCAGTCACAAAGAGCAATCTGATGGCCAGTACAGCAACCTGTAACATTCAGGCTTTTTCTACAGATTCTGTAATTACACTCCTGAACTATTACACAACTTCCATGAGCAATGCCCTGACCAATTCTGCATTATCAGTTCATACAACCGTGTTTCACTGATGGACACACACTGCACTAGAGTTTCTTCCAGCCAAACACAGCCAATAAGTAACTGAGCTCATGGCAGCTTTGATTTCACAGAAGTGATTTCTTACCTGCCAAATGATCATGAAAAGGTAGATTCCAGCCACTCTCTGAAACGAAGACTTCGGGTCAAACCAGCGGACATAGGTCCAGCTAGCTGGGGTGAACTGTAACACAGCTCTTTTAATTTTCCCTGTGGTCGTGTGAATGTCTCTAGAAAACAAGAGAGGCTGCTGTAAATACAAGGAATGTGCAAGAGAAAAAACAAACCAAAAAATAAAGCAGTACATTTATTACGGATGTTTTTGAAAGACATTTTTGCTGGACAGCAGAGATCTTCACAGACACAACAGTGTAAGAGATAAGGGTGTATAAAGAACATAAGTAGCACTATGCATTTCAATCAAGGTACATTCTGCTATGAAAGTCCTCTACCTTCAGTCAGTAAGTAACTACAAAACACATCCATCACTTTTGCCATGAAACCAGAATTGCAATTCTACAACCCTTTGGAAAATCTAGAGGCTTCTTCTTCCTAGTCTATGTGGCCACTGCTCTTATCCCAAAGACTCCTTGTTCTAGAGCTCACTGACACAAATCCTTCAAGAATGTCAGATTCCTTATTCAGTAATTCAATGAGGTTTGAAAATGCTGCATTTTCAGCACACACAACCTCTGCTGTTGTGATATTAGATGCATGCAAATGTTCTGGAGAGATGTGATAGCACCATTAAAAGCTAGAAGGCTTTTAAATTCCCTTTTGAAAGTGGCTGTGAATGGAGGTTCATCTGAAGGGGCAATGGGGTAAGCTGGAACAGAGGAGGTTCCACATAAATATGGGAAGGAGCTTCTTCACAGCGAGGGCGACAGAGCACTGGAATAGGCTGCCCAGGGGAGTTGTGGAATCTCCTTCTTTGGAGACATTTAAAACATTCCTGGATATGTTCCTGTGCAACTTGGTCTGGGTGATCCTGCTCTGGCAGGGGGACTGGACTAGATGATCTTTCGAGGTCCCTTCCAATCCCTAATGTTCTGTGATTCTGTGATCTGATGTGTGACTGGTTCTTGCTTTTAATAATCCAAATGAATGTTAACAGCATCCAAACAATGGGGAATCTACAAAAACCTCATGAATTTCCTTTTCTGATTGAAGACTAGAAGGGACAGAAATCAGTTTTCACCCTGTTACTTCCCTGATCCTTCTGGACAAAAAAACTGTGGATTCATATTTGATATTTCTGATACCTGTGTGCTTTTAGGCTAGTGGGACCTTCGGTTAGGACAATCGTCTTGTCTTTAAGATCTATGTTCATTCAATGAAAAAAGAAAACAAACAGAGCACACTACAAGCTTCTCATTATATGCAGCTTCACTTTGTATAAAAAAAATCTACTCATGCATCTGAAGGGCTCCTTTTCCATCTCCCAAGGCAATACCCTTTCCCAATTCTTTGTACTTGATCCCATTTCACCTGTATCACTCCTAACACGCAGATAACCACACCTGCCACCAACAGGCAGGGAAAGTGGCAGGAGAGCGGCAAAAAACTATGGAAGAAACCACACCTGGACAGCGAGGAACTAGGCCCACAAGCTGTTGCCCTTTCACACAACAAACATTGCTTTGTTTTGCAATTACTTCAGTGGCTTTAGAGGGTCAGCACTTTCGTAAGGCAGTTCACAGTACAGGCACAACGAGGCTAATCCCTCTTCAGGAATTACAGCTAGTGCTGACAGCTGCCCCATCAATACCTCACCAAGATGAGCCCAAATCTAATTTAAAAACACTGTCAAATTAGAAAACAACTCCTATTTGTTTTATTTTACCAAGTTTTAGTCATACAAAATGACCTGAAAATACAAACACCTTTACTGCTTTCATTTTCATTTGGCATCAATACTCGTATCAGACTGCAAAAGAACTCAGTTGTATTTACAAATGCTGTACAGTGGTATGAGATGGGTTGTTTAAGATTTAAAATCAATTTAAAGCCTTGTTAGGCCACACAGACTGCATGTTATTTCTCACACATGTGAAGAAAGCCTACTTCTCAGGGAAATTATCATGACATCAGTGTTTATCAAGCATTAATTTAGACCTACTTGAAGCTTGCCCAGTGATAGGTCCTCATCTCCAAGAAGCGACAGACTACCATGCCCAACCAGATGCCACCCCCGTTACAAAGCAGGATGTCCAAAATTACTTGATCCCACCAGCATTCAGCAAAATTAGGCAGCAGGTGCATGAAGAAGAGCTACAAATACAGCAAAAAAAAATCTGTGTGAGGAACAACACAATTCCAAACCCACCCTTTTTAAGTACACATTCAAAATCCAGCTTTTCATTGCATGTTGTTCTTCAAGGACGTAAGCTACAACCACTGAAATTCCTTCATCCCTCTACTTTAACTTCAGACATTAGACAGAACCACACGAGATACTGGAGGTTTCTTTCCCACCCTTCTCTGTGGAGTCTACGCTGTACACAAGGACATCATGTAGCTCTTGGCCTCTCACAGCTGAGACACAGAATACTCACAAAAGTGCTTGAAAGAAGCAGAACTACTGCATTTCTTGAAGGACAGAAGTAGCGTTGTACTTTAATACCAACAGATTGAAAACAGTCTTTGAAGTTTGCTAAAGAAAGTCTTAAGAAGTTTGTTTTCTGAGCCAGCAGTGTGATGTGTGATGCAGTCAGTACAACTTTGCAACAACTGACAGTGGTGAAGCATGTTGGAGTTCAGGGCTTAAGGCTTGTTCTGTCTCAAAACTCTTCCTTTCACTTACTATTTTTAGGAAATTTAGTTACTTCAGAGTTCACCAATACTTCAGACACTACAAGCTTTGCTGCCATACGTCATCCAGAATGGCTCAAGAGGATATCCCACTCTCCATTCCTGCCTGTTCACTGCTAAACAGTAATGATGAAAGTACTTTTATGATGAAGACACTGGAAAATAGTCCAAAGCTGACACCATCTGGACATACCGAAACATATTCAGTCCACTAGAATCCATTGAAGACTTAAAAAACCAAAAAGATTTAAAATAATTTCCCTCTGAAGCAATCTGCTCCTTTCTGAATCATAAAATCATTAGGGATTGGCTGAATACTCAACTCAACTGAGGAGCACTATGAGGAATTAGTAAGGCAATTAAATGTATTTACAGATACGTTGGGTGAGCTCATACTTCTGACAGAGTAAAGGAGAACAACTGGCTAGAGTTAAGACAAGGAATAAACACAATTTACTGAGAGCTAGAAATGAATTCAGCTCCTCTCTTTCTCATGTAAGAAAAATAATGCTATTCTCTATCTGCAGGAAAAATTACAGCAACCCAAAGAAGAAATTAGCTGTGGCTGGAAATCCAGACAGCCATGTGTTAACCAGTCCTTTTGGAATACTAAAGATGATGCTTAACAAAACAGACAGCAGACTGAAGAATAACATCCATGGAACAGCAGTGTGCTCTTGTGGCCAAGAAGGCAAATGGAATCCTGGGATGGATCAAGAAGACTCTGTCTAGCAGATCAAGGAAGGTGCTTCTCCCTCTCTGTTTTGCCCTAATGAGGCCGCATCTGGAATACTGTGTTCGGTCCTGGGCTCTCCAGTTCCAGAGAGACAAAGATCTGATTGAGAGAGTTCAGCAGAGGGCCACGAGGACAATTAGGGGACTGGAGCACTTGTGTTATGAGGAGAGATTGAGAGACCTGAGACTTTTCAGCTTGGAGAGAAGAAGGTTATGAGGGGATTTAATCACTGTCTATAAGCACATGAGGGCTGGGTATCAAGAAGAGACACTGTCTGAAAGTGCATGAGGGCTGGGTGTCAAGAAGAAAGAGACAATCTCTTTTCACTTGCACCCTGTGACAGGACAAGAGGCAATGGGTGGAAGTTGGAGCACAGGAAGTTCCACCTCAATATGAGAAAAAATTTCTTTACCAGTGAGGCTGTGGAACAACCTGTCACAGGTTTTATGATCCTGCTTTAGCAGTGGGGTTGGACTTGATGACCCCTGGAGATCCCTTCCAACCCCTAATGATCTGTGTATCTGTGTGTGTGTGTGTCTGTACAACCAGTACAACTACCACATACTGTGTCTGTGGAAGATTATGGATATGATTTGGTAATAAAGTAGCTTTTGTTAACACACATAGAAACAAATTAAAAAATCAGATGTGATAGAAGAAACAAGAATGTTTCCTCTACACAAGAAGAACAAGTACTGGTCAATTTGTAATAAATCACATTGCCAGGGATAACTCCTTTTAAAAAATGTTGTGAAATTATATCCAAGCAACTTGTTTTGCCTTTGACTGGGGCTCTGCAACTTTAAGCCTGTAGGAAAAAAGGACTTGGATGTCTCCTTAAGAGCCAGGCTCTACAGTAGTGCTCATTATCCCGCTACAGTATGCCTTTCACTTTTTAAATGAATTTAACCGCAAATGGGCACCAGGCTATGGATCTCAGCCTGCAAGAACCCAGCCAGACACCAGAAGTTGTAGAGAATAATGAGGCAGCACTCAGCTCCATGGCCCTGTGCAGTGTGCACACTGTTCACACTACTGGTATTTGGGTTACACGACAGGAACTCACAGATATTGCAAGGTAAGAAACACGACCAGTTGCTCTGAATCAGGGAATATTAGTCAACACCTGAAGTAGTACGATTGTTGACTCCCATAAGACCAGGAAAACAAACTGTGGATGCACAGGATGGTCTAGACCTCACTTCTGTGCAAGGAGCAGTCACTTACCTAAACACCAGTTTCTTGATGTCCACTAACACGACATCAATTCCTCAGAATCTGGTTTATGAGGCTTAAAGTGTAAATCTATACTGAGAGCTAGTGAGTCATCACTCTTCTAACACTCACATCTCCCCTCAAGACCCATCCAATCTCATACCTTTGCTTATTAGCAAGATGAATGGGTGGCCTACCTCGGTGAGCTCCCAGGTGATGCTGATGGTCCAGCACAGCCCGTAGCTGCGGATCAGCAAAGCCTTCATAGCCCAGCCCCAGAAATGCCCAAAAGCAAAAATATCGAAGTGGCTGAGGATTCTCTCCCAAGTGATAACGTGGCAGTTCACAGCATACTCCTGTGAGTGGAAAAACACAAGACACAACAACCAAACAACAAAAGCTTCAATCAGTAGGCCACCTCAGAAATACCAAAATGAAAATATTTCCTTCTGTCTAGTGCAACAAACCTGAAATTGTAAGAACATTAAAATAGGAGGACAAGGAAGTGGAATAATACCTGAGCTCTGCAGGAAAGCTGTCGGTATTAAGACGCAGTGTTATCACAGTATGGCTCTAATCTAAAGGGACGTAAAGTAGACCTCTCTATCTGCAGAAGCATGTATTTTTTATGTCACAGAGGAATGACAGGAGCAGCAAAATCGATAATAATAAAACCAGCAGACAATACTCCAGAAGATTGTTCTTTGCTTGTCTTTGAGGTCTTGATTTGAAATAACCACCCTTCCCCATTTTGATGCTGTCTGGTGTTCAGAGGTGGCTCATCAGTGGCTAATTCTCACCAGTTTGTAACGTTACTCACCTCAGCGTTCACGTGAATATCTGTTGCATCTTATTTTCCTCATGAAGGCAACTTCCCAGAGCACACTCGTATTGAGAAAGTAAAGTACAGTCACGGGGCTGAATTTAAAAAAATTTTAAAATTCAAAAGGAACCTGAAACTGTTTTATCACAGATGAATGGCAGATTCCTTAAGAATATTAATACTCTAGTAATCAAAACAAGCAGATAAATTGCCATGGCTACATACCATAATATCTGCTTCCCTTGTGGCATATCGGAGATTAGGATCCAGCCAGTACATCACTGCTTTTACCTGCTCAAAGTTAAGGAAGAGCACGAACACCAGGAACAGAAAATAGAGCACACTGAGACCTGCAAAAAGACTCAGCTTTAGAATCATGTTCACTCACAGAACTCCTTGAGATACAGAGTCCAAAAAAGCTGATTTTAGTCTGTTGTTCTACACATGCCCAGTTAGCACAAATGAGTTTTCTACACACAGTGGCTACATGCAAAAGAGCTGGAGACACAAGTCAGGTGGTGATCTCTGAGCACTTGGCACGTCTATCAGCTCCTGTTTCAGTCATATAATATATGCTTGACTGCATGAGCCCAACCACAACAGAATCAGTCTAGACACAAATAGTACAAGCCTGCTGTTTAATATGAAAACCATTAGGACTGTAGGATTGGGAAAGCTCTATCCATTTGCTTTATGTATTCCTGGTCTCACTGGTGCAGGTCCCTAAACCCATATCCAAAAAAGATCCCACCTGGCAATTCTGAGCTGTGTAGTTCTACATATAAACTGCTGCATGCTTGAGTGACTTCAGCGAGCTGCAAAACTTGCTGTTTGTAGCTTTTTAAGATTAAATACTATTATGATTTGTTTTCACATCATCGCAAATTATGAAACCCAGAATTTGGGACTAGCATAGTTTGGACAGGTGGGACTACCACCTCTCTTCTCCCAGTGTCTGAATAATGACACTTAGGTTTTCAGGGTTTTGTTCTAAAAAGAAAAACTTGTACAAAGTTAGGAGTCCTAAGCGTAGATCTATGGGTAGATGAAGCTGCTGGTGGGAGTGTGTCTCTACATTATTGACAAGTTCACAGATATCTAAGACTACATTTGGAAGAGGCATATGAACACTAATACAATTTCCATAGTCTGGCACTCAAACTTACTTGTGTCCTGCAGCAAAGTCATGGAAAGCAGAAAGATTAATGTGAATAAACTTAGTATCAAAAATAAACTATAGCAATTCTACAGATATTTTAAACTCTAACCAGAAGTCACATGGTACTAATCCCCAGAGGATGCTAGAGAACAATTTCTGTTCAAGTACACTCACAAGAACAGAAAGTGTATATACTGTCCTCTGCAGCGCATCGGGTTAACAGATGCCACACCGCAAGTGCAGCCTGCAGGAGAGGGTACACCCTGAAATGCTGAGGACACACTGCTCCCCTCCTGTCACCTGCTGAACGACTCTGAGACCTCCCGTGTGACTGAATAAGCCATGGCAAAAGAAACAATCACAGGGAAAAATGCTGCTCTTGATTTTACACCCAGCCTTTTCCAGTTAGGTACAGGGGGGTCAAGCTCTGACAATATCAACATTACATCTGCTAAAGCTTGAAATGAGCAGCAGGGTCTGTGCTTCCCAAACTTCACAAGGAGTAGGAGTCTGAAACAAGTACTAACTAACCAGCAGTATCATCTCAATGTCAACAGATGAGTAATCAGCTACTTTGGGAGGCCACTTATTTTTAGCTGTATAAAGTGGAAGGAGAGAGAAACATTCAGTCCCCTTAAAAAGAAACAGATTAGCCTTTAAAGTAAATGTGTCTAACTCTGCAATTGTGCTTAAACTTTAGAATATGCTCAGGAACTCTAGGCATATTAATTATTTTTAATTCAGAAACCCTGAATTACTTCATAGTAAAATTCCTTATGTTTTTGCCATGTAATTCAGATGTTCGAGGAGCAGGATTTCACTCAGTAAGTTGTGTAGTTAATGGATTTATTTATCAAGCTGTGAGTGCAACTAATATTTACAGGTATTTTTTCTGAAATTATAAGCTAAGAATATGGGTATGTACATGTTAAGAATATTAATAAATGTATATTATGTTATACAAGGCTACAATTGAACACACAAAGTACGAGCATGTTTTGACAATAAAGAAGCGTCTACTAAACTAAGTCAGATACATGCAGGAGGTATAAAAAATCCAAACCTTTCTGAAGTAGAGAGGTGGCAGTAAAAAGGATGTGGGGGGAAGAAGATTAGAAAGTACAAACACAAACCAGGATTAAAACAGAGTATTAGAACGAATGATCCTTTTGTGGTGATTTAAGTTACCCCATCCTGACATGGAGTATCATGTCAAAGAGCACTTCCAAACATAATTAAGAACAGATCACAAGCAACTGCTCCGAAGTGGGAGGGAAGAGGCAGTCACACAAGTCTGACAGACAATTAGGTTTCATGCCAATTCTATTCATCCAAAAGTTAAAATGGTTGGTCCTGCAGAAGCAATGCAAAGTGCTTCTGCAGAAAAGTCAGAAACACATCTTGAACTTACCAAAAACCATTCTCCATATTGCAGGGTGGGGACGCGTAAAGGGTCCTGTGGGCAATAAACACAAAAGCCGATTAGAAGACAGCCAGTAAGAACCCTACAATCTATTTCCAGGGATTTGGCAGAGTACAGAGCAGTTGTCCAGACTGTGCAATACACCAAAACTTGAGGCTTTTTGTTAAAAAAGAAAAAAGTTCCCAGTAGACTTCAGAGAGGAAAGGAAACTGCCAGTTAGTGGGGTGTAGAGAAAACTTGCCATTATTTCTACGGATTCGTTTCGACAAGAGTCATGTGCTCTTTGCTCAGACACCACAGCTCACAGTGCCACCTCAGGATCCTTTGATCTGGCTTCTAGATCACAATTCACACAGGTCTTGATCCCAACTGAGTCACAGGATCACAGAACATCAGGGACTGGAAGAGACCTCGAAAGATCATCTAGTCAAACACAAATGTCTGTGTTGCCAAAGAAACATGGCGTTTAGCCCTCAGATGACCATGAAATATTAGCAGAGAGGCCTCCTACACCTTCCAAACCGAGTACCGTGTATCTGACAAGAAGATACCTATGCTCGTTACAAGTGTCCATGTCATTTACTTTAAAGCCAGTGACTAAAATGACTTTCTTAGATGGAAGACATCTCAGGTCACGTGAAACGCAAAGAAGGCAAGTTAGTGAAACTGGGCAACTTCAAAAGGTGAATCATACACTTGGGCTGCAAGAAGTGGCTGAACAAGTCTTTTCAGCACATATCACGGAGGGCTCTTTCACCGCTGTACACATACAGCTCATTTTTTTCCTCTGGCACTCAGTTTTTCAGGGAGTGCTATGTGAAAAGCATGGATTAAAGATTTTTACAACACAAGAAAAATACATCCCAACCCTGAACTACAAAGCTGCCCTGCACACAATCACCATTTGTTCTTTTTCCGAACACTGCCAACCCTCAGTTTAAACTTAACCTGAGAAGTATGCTCTTGCTGACAAAAAGAAATAAACAGTAAAATGGATAAGTAAATCATAAATAAACGAAAATGACCCTTTAAAATCCACACAACCTTAGGAAGACAACATTTCACCCACAGAATTGTGTCACACAAGTGTTTCCACCTTTTTTGCACTTGCTGTTACTCAAGCAATTATCAAAACTTTGGTGCAATTCAGATTCTATTAGAGCGCTGTGGTTGGACGCTGCAGTCTGACTGTGACCATTCCTAACTACCACTAGCTTCTGGTGAGGTGATTTATGCAAGGTGTGATGTCTCTGAGCATTTGCAGAACGATACTTCTGTTAAAACACGCCGAGGCAATCTCCTTTTCTTGGAGGATCTGGCAGCACCGTGTAGCAGTCTGAGCTGCAACTGCACACCCGCAAATAGAGACACCTATTCTGAAAACCTGACTTCCCCACTAGACAGAGAAGCTATAAATAACACACATTTTACTGTTATCATCTCACAGTATGACTGCAACCCATTTTAGACTCTTCCTTAATATAAAGGAATTCAAAAGGGAAAAAAAAAACCAATCAAAATTGTTACAAGTGGTAACTTAATGAAAATAAATACAGTGGCAATAAAGACAAATTAACATGTTACAAAGCTGTAGTATAAAGGTATAAACCTTACTCACCATTAGGAAAAGCTAGAACACTGATGATTAGAAAGAAGAAAATCACAGAGAGGATACCTCTCCAAATGTTATCCTCTGGGACAGAATCATCCCTGAAGAGACAGACAATAAAGTGTTAAAGTACATTGTGTATGGATGAAGTCATAAGGCTCTGAAAAGATCAAATTATTTAAATAAAGACCACAAAGAAGTATTAGAAACAAGCATGCTGGTTATATAACAAGGCAAGATAGTAACCGCACTGAATGCGGCGTGAACGCCGCGCTTCTGGGCATCCCCTTCTAACAGGAGAGTCAAACGTATAATCAACTCGTGCAAGCCGTATGTCAATGCAGAAGCAATGACTACATTTAACACAAGGTGAAAATACCTCCCTGCTTTAACACTCACAGAATCATCATCAAAAGTACTTTCAAACAGCCAACAGACACCTAGACTCAGGAAGCCTGGACACAATTGCTAGGTTTCCCTCTGCGCTTTTGGTGCCGCCCAAAATCCCCTCCACTTTCCTTGGCCTGTTCTCAATGCCAAATGCCTGAGTGCAGAGAGGGCAGAAATAATGACTACAGTCAGCCTTTGGAAATAATTACACGGCTTGGAATTACACAGAGAGACAGCAAACCTTAAAGAACAGCGGAAAAATATGAACTTGCTTTTAGATCTATCATGCCAAAGCCCTGAATAAAAGAACAGCTATTATTTGTGCTACTGTCACATTACGGCTAGAAGAGAGATTTAGCATGCAGTTTGGAATGCTAAGGCAAACTCAATGAGCTCTTCTTTCTTCTCAGGCAGGTAGAATGTAGCGTGCAACAACAAAGGGAAAAAATCACCCACCCAAGTCTTCTAACCAGCAGTCAGCTTCTAGGGCACTTCAGTAACACAAATAGAATCTACCTGCAGACTATAGGATATGTACAGCTAATATTTCATAACGCATCACCCACTAGAACTGGAATTACCGTTTTTCCATCTGGGTAATTTTCATGTACTTAGGATCAGTTTACCTATTTAAAGATATTTCTTTATTCATTATCAACCCATGATACTGAAAAATTCCCAGTGCAATTTAGAGGGATAAAGCTCTTGCTGGCAGAGCATCTGTAACATTTCTGGATGGTTCAGTAAAGAATCTGTGACAGTGTAAATGTGCTCATCATCAGGCATTTGCTGCAGCTATGAAGTACTTCTTGCTTTGCCAAATTATTTCCCCTTCCTTCAAAACTGAACCTTAATAGCTCCGCGGCAGACTTTCATCATTGTGAAGCATTTAAGCACTGTATTAGCTTAACTGTGCGGCAGGAAAAAGTACATTAAACATGAATGATTTCTCTGCAGGCCTTAGGGACTCCTCACAGCAATTTCTTTTAAGCAGTTCAGTCCAAATTTACCAGTCATTTCCAGCAGCCATGCTGCACAGGCTGACACTTCACATCAGCTATGAACGCCAAGTGCCAGAGCTGATCCCTAGGTGATCTCACCAGGCTTTCCAACCAGACCCTCAGGCTCTGACAGCCCAAGCAGCAGAGCCATATTCCTGTTTTAACGACTCACAAATAACACACACGCTACCACCGGTGCCACCAAGGTGAGGGAAGTTCGGGGTTTTTTCTTTGGAGAGAACAGACTACTAGAGACACATCACTGCCCAATTCAGCATGGCTAAGGAAGAAGAGAAAGAGACGGCGATAACACCGTGTAAATGTTGCACTAGCTGGGCCAAACAGACCTCAGCTTTGCATATCAGGATTCTGAGCACTGCCCACCTCCAGGAAATCTGTCCTAGTCACGATGGCACCACTTCCCCCAAAATCAACAGAGCTGTTGAATGTGGTGTTAAATTGTGTCTCATTCCAAGCACTTCATTTTGGCTTGCAGATACCTTTCCAAAGGGACAGACGCCCAATCTCCTTGCCAGAAGCAGGTGGGAGCGGACAACTGACTACTGTGTACTAGTCAGGGGAAGAATTACACTGTTTGCCTGAAGAACTATTTTGGGGAATGCCAAAAGAAATGGGGAAGCAAAATAACTTCTAGAGGAACGACACAATCACGACAATCGGGAAAATGTGCTAAATCATCTCCTCGCTTAGCCTCAACAACTTTGATGCTGACTTCGAGGTATGTGCCTTCATGCTGCAAAAACAAGGTTTCCAGTGCTTGTGTGGGAGGACAGATGAAAATTCTCTCGATTTAAACCCACTTCACCAGCACATTTTTCAATTCTGTGGCTTTTTGGAGAAGAAATAATAAAAAAACCAAAGCACATAACAACTGCATAATCTTTTCCTCTCTCCTGCTCTAGAGCACTGGAATATTACAAAAATGTAAACCAGTAAGTTATTACATCATGAATAAAAAATAGAGGATACTCGACTGGGGGAAAAACAGCTAGGACACTAAATTTAGAATGTGTTTGGGGAAGAAAAGAAAACTCTCCATAAAACCCCCAAACCCAAACTAGACAAGTAACAATACACTTTCATCAACTCCATTATGATTCTGTGATTAATCAAGGGATGTGAAAGATGATGGCCCTCGTGCTGCTTGCCTCTGGATTCAGAGAAGGCCACATCCCTCTCTCCAAGGAGGAGGAAGGGGATGGAGAAAGCTATAGCCACTCCATGCCGCTGCTCCAGTGTGCAGCCTGGAAGGAGAGGAGCCTATGTCTGGCTCAGGGAGCAGGAAATAGCCAAGGCAGCTGCAGCCATTCTCAGAAGCACTAGGAGGATGTTCTTTAATTCTATTCTAAAACAGAATCCTCTCTGCTCTCCACTTTAATACAGAAAAAACTGAACATACTCACATCTCTTTTCTGGATTATTATTGCTACCTGAAGATTACTGCAATCTGAAGTCCAGCTTCACCTATACCTGTCAGCTCAAAACTCTGCTCTCAGTGAGACCAAGGGAGACATCATGTTACAGCTTGGTACATCCAAGGGAAAAGCACTGTCTAACTTTCTCTGAACCCCCACAAGCTTCTGACATTAAAAAAAATATATATACAGATGTATATACAGAAGAGAGAAGAAAAAAGGGAAGCAGAATTTCCTCTGCCTATGCTGAAGCCCCTGAAAAAAGAAATTCTACTTAACAACATCAGTATGACTGCACAACAGAAAATCTCCTGCTTAATAAACTGACCAGAACAACTGACAGCACAGGAGAAGCAAAGAACCATTTGTCACACCTTACTGGGACGTCAACAGTACCTTGTGCCCAGAGGCAGAAATGCAATCCCAGTCACCCAAGACTACAAAGCAGAACGTGGTAAGCTGATGGGAACAGAAAGAACAGACCTGGAGCACATGCTGTAAGCATCTGGGTTACTATTTCCTCCCCCCATCCTAGTTTCTCAAAAAGCACATATGGTTTGGGCACTGTCCCAAATAAGGCAATGGAGGCAGCATTCTGGTATCACCCAGGAGATTCTTAGGAAACTCCTGCAATAGTTGAAGATAGCGGGAAGGAGTGGAAATAAAGTAAAATCAGAGCAGTTTCCACAACCTGAGAAGAAACAGAGAAGAGTTAAAGAGAAGTCAAGGAGTATTTGAAGACAGGAAACTAGGCAGATCAGAGACACAGACAAGGGGAAGAAGATGAAACTTGGGAAGTCAGAGATAGCTACCAACACAAATGGAAAGAAAAGCTACCAACCCTCCAGGCAAAACACAAACAAACATCCCAGAAGTGAAGCAATATTCTTTGGACATAGAAAACTCCACAGTGCTGAAACTGCAGCTCAGCTAATCCTCTGCTTGAAAGAATTCCCCCAAAGGTGAATGATCACTAATTCATCAGAACAATGTCTGGATGAGAAACCCTTAATGAAGTTTGACCTAAATTAGCCCTAGATTGAGGAAAGTGGTGAGTGGAGACAAGTCAAGAGGAATTAAAGGTCTTTAATTAAACGTCCTATGTACAACAAGGCAGAAAGGTGTCTCTGATTTAAGAGTGAAGAAGTGATTGATGGGACATTCTACCTGAGCTTAGGTAACAAGATCTGGTTATAAAGGATCCAGTCCTGTGCAATGTGCTCTAGGCAATCCTGCTTTAGCAGGGAGGGGTTGGACTCTACGTGATTCTCTAGAGGTCCCTTTCAACTCTGACAATTCTCTTCACCTAAAATACCTTCCTGGGGGCCAAACACAAGCTGGGACAAGAAAAGGCACGTTTCAGACCATTTATAGCTCTGCTGTTTTGTTTCCTTACTCTCTTTCTCAGCTCCACCCAAGCCCGACCATTATTTTCACAGCTGATAAAAGCTAAACGTTTGGATTCTTAGAATAAGGCAGATCATTACACACTGAACTCGATAACAGGCCTAGGCACAACTCATGACTTTTCTTCTGTCAAATTCAGAGTTTAAGCAACAAGGCTGGGAAATTTGTGATCGTGCTCATACGATATCATCGAAGTGCCAACAAACCCAAAACACGTCCCACAAACTCATTCAAACCCTCTCGGGAACCGGGTTTCTCAGAGATTTAGCCTAAGTAAGGATTCCGTTACCATCTCCACCCGCCCCCTCCCCGGGACTCCCACCCACATCGTACTGGGCGCCTGTGCGATGGGGAGGAGGGATCCCGTCGGGGAATCCCTCACCCCGGGTTCCGCGCACCTGGTGAAGGCGAAAGCCATGAGGCTGAGGATGGTGAAGCTGAGCAAGGTGATGGTGTGCGGCCGGTAGAAGAACTCCAGCGTGATGTCCTCCACCTGCTGCTCGTTGATCATGCGGAAATGCAGGCGGTAATTCACGTCGTCTTTGCTCAGGGTCCGGCTCCCCACGCACGACGCCATCTCGACCACTTCCCAGCACGGCGAGCAGCGCGGTCAGAACCCGCCCGACGGGGCGGAGTTGCCGTGGCTCCCGCACCCACGCGGGGAGGAAGGAACAGCGAGACCGGGGGGAAGGTCCTGCCTCTCCCCGCCCCGGACGAGACCATTGGGGAGGGGGGGGAAGCACATGGCTTGGGATCCCCCTGGAAGTGCTGATCGCGAGCCCGTTCTCTCTCGCGGGATGCTCCGCTGAGACGGGAGATGGCGATGCGGGCTCTGCGAGTCTCCCGATGGTGTTTGCTGGTCACTCGGGGGCTGAGTTCCCGCAGCGGCACCGCACAGGCGTGTGGCAAGATCTCCCCTCTGCTCCTACTGCCCTCCAGGAGTAACACCCTTCCGTGGAGATGGCAGCCATGCAGGCGGGTGTGTTCTCCCGGCAGTGCCAAGGATGGATCCTCTTCTTGTCCCCAGAGTCACTTGCTGGCACCAGTAAAACAGGAGCAAGCAAAAGCAGAGCCAGTACCTGACCTGAATGCAAAAGCCCTGTATGAAGGTAAGAGCCCCTATAGATACCATTCGTCCCGACTCTCCACGTTGTGCTTTCAGCTCTCCTTTTAGGCCTGTTTATCTTAACATATTTATCTAAAGGTCCTGAATGTCCCTTGGTTTTAGCTCCATAGTGAACACGGAGTTCCTGCGGTCACTCGAGAACCGAAGCAATGGTTTGGGTAGAAATGTCGGTCTGGAGCTGCTGTTTGAAGGGTTTTTCTTTACCTGCTGCAGCCGCGCATTTGCCTTTAACGTGTCGCTGTGCTGGTACATGACAAAGGGGTTGGGTTGGTTGAGGGGAAGTTGCCCAGTAGTCGGAGAGGCCACCTCTGCAGCAGCTCGCACGGCGCAGCCCTCGGAACGGTCAGAGATGAACGACAGGAGGCAGCAGAGCGCGAAGTCTGTTCAAGCGCTGCCCGGATGAGAAGTGCTCCTCCAGCTGTCGTCTCCTGACGGAAGGAGACACATACTGGATCGCTTTGGTGCTGTTGACCTAGGGAAACTGTCTCCTTTTTCTCTACTTTTGTATCTAAGTGAGAACAGAAGAAAATACTATCCTCTAAAAATCACAGAGTCACAGACTAGTGGGATTGGAAGAGACTACTCTAGAGATCATCTAGTCCAACTGCCCCTGCCATAACAGGATCACCAAGGAGAAGGTTGCACAGGATTATGTCTGGATGGACTCTGAATGGCCTCGGAGATGAAGACTCCACAACGTCTCTGGGCAGCCTGTGCCAGTGCTCTATTACCCTCACTGTGACAAAGTTTTTTCCTTGTGTGTAAATTGAACCTCCTATTTTCCAGTTTATGTCCATTTCCCCTTGTCCTATTGCTGGGCACCACTGAGAAGTGTTTAGTCTCTTTTGAAACCTACCCTTTAGATATTTATAAGCATTGATCAGATTTCACCTCAGTCTCCTCTTCTCCAGGCTAAACAGTCCCAACTCAGCCTCTCCTCGCAACAAAGATGTTTCAGCCTTCTGATCATCCTAGTGGCACTTCTGGACTTTCTCCACTAGCTTCATGTCCTTGAACTGGCAAGAAAATAGTTCTAGTATGCTGAGGAAACTTGTTCAGGTCCTGCTTTAAGCCCAGCCAACTTGGATACTACAGAACTTATTTTTTGGGTGGCTCAGAGCTGCCAACAGAGTCTTTAACAAAATTCTGTACTTGTTTCTTAGACTGGGATGATATCCCACCTTCGTCTGCTTTGGAGGAGATTTCTGAGGAAGAAGCTGTACAAATCATTGCAGAACAGATTCCTCCCTTTCAGTCTTCCACACTCCGAGATTATGTTGATCACTCAGACACCCTGACAAGACTTGTCCACCTAGGTATGTGTGATTTTTGTTTGAGCTGCAGAGATTCTATAATTTGCATTTTGATCTTTCTGGCTGCTTTGTAAACGGGAACATTAACCAATGGCTCAAAGCAGCAGGTTATCCAGAGTGAATGGGGGACTGCATGACTCACTAACAATGATGTGTTACGTGAAGACAAAGCTGGCTAGTTTTAGTCCCTTAGTGCTGTGGATGCTAGATGAAGGCATCTCCCACAGCTTCCAGAAGTGGGGAGCACTTTGTGTAACTTTGTTGGGCTTTTTTGAGGGGGCTTTAATTTGCTGCCTAGGAAGGAAGGAGAGCTGTTGCTCTGCTGAACCTTACAAGTGGGGCACAGTAAACTGGAGAGACAAGAAGGAAGGGATGAAAGAGAATGTTACTTTGCATGAAAAAGTACTTGAACTGTGCAGGAATAGCTGAGTTCAAGGTTGCTGGCCACCTTGTTTGCCAAAAGTGCAAGGAACTCTAGAAGGAGGTTGGAGAAGTATCTGAGAGGAGGAGGAGGAGGTATGTCCCCCTGTAGTAACAAATTGCTGTGTGTGTATCACACAACAGTGTCCAAGGGCACTGCACTGCAGAAGTGTCCCCTTCTCTTTTATAATGGAGTTGGGAATTCCTTGCACACATACTCTAGAGGAGGTCTCTACAACAGGCACGTGCTAGCGTACTTGATTCCTTACATGCAGACTTCACTGCAAATGCCTTTCTTCAAAAAATAAACTCCACGAAAGCTGCTAAAATGACTGCTTGTTTTATCTGGAATCCTTCCACAATGTATGAGGTGATGTGACCTTGCCATGGGTGAGCAATTAAAGCTATGCTAAATCGGTGCAGAGAAAGGAGTAGCCCTATAAATTCCAATGTGCCTTTATTAAACATTTATAGGAAGTAGGGTCTGTGTTTAATTAAAACCATTTCTAATTTTGTTTGTTGTAGGGGTTGACTTATCCCAAGTGGAGAAACGTCAAAAAGCAGGTCAGCTCTTACTGACCTTGGACTTTGAAAGAGATATTAAAAAAATACTTCTGTTTCTTAAGGATGTGGGTGTGGAAGACAATCAGCTGGGTTCATTTCTGACCAAAAATCCATACATCCTAGCTGAAGATCTGGAAGCTTTAGAAACCAGGTAGGCCTTTCAAACAACAGCAGGGTGTTAAGCGCCTTGGCTTGAAGATCTGGTTTTCCCAGTTGGGTTAACCTTGACTGAACCTGTTTTGCTGCTGCCTCCTTTCTCACTTGATGTTCCTGTGCCTCAATCCATGTTCCTGTGCCTTCCCGTCAGTCAGCAAGTGGTGGTGTATTGTAAGTCAAGTCAACCCCTAGATCCATCCAAAAACTGAACACTTAACAAATTTTACTGCCTATCCCTGTATGCCCCAAAGGAAACAGCTTGCTGTCCTAGGCCACTGGTTTAGTCAGCTTAATCAACTTGGGTTCTAAAATGAACTAACGGCTGTGTGTGTGTTCATACTGTTATGGACTTACCCTGTTCTTCAGTCCATAAAGTGGACTTCTGTTCTTACCCTTACTTGACAGGCTTGCATTAATTTAATAGGACAACCTGTGTGTGTGTGTCTGTACTTTGTAATGAACTCAAATGTCTCGGTATTGAACATTTCCAGAAAAGAAAGTTTGTCTGCTTGGCTCTTGTACCTAGTCCAAGGCAGAAACCTGAAGATACAACTTTGTGGAAACACGCACATCAGTAGGCTCACGTCTAACATAGACCTGATTTTTCTAATTTCTTCTCTGCTCCTCCATCCTCCTGTCCAGTAAATGACCTCAGACACAATATCCAAAAAGAGCTTGTGTCATTTTTCAGCAACATTTTCGAGTCTTGACATCAGAGTTTACTTGGACTCCTCTGCAGAGAGTATTTTTTGCCACGATAAACATTCTAACTGTCTTGTAAAGTCATATTTGCTTTTCAGTGACTGTCCTGTGGTACTGCCTGGTTAGTGAAGTAGGAGCTGAGTAGGGCAATCCAATTTCTTCTTCATTTTCAGTAAGTGTATCTCTGGCACCGGTGCATGCTTTCCTGCAAGCTTTAAAGTAAGTGTGGTGTGGAGGGTGTATGGCAGGCTGTGAAGTGAATGCATCTCAGCTGTCTTCTGAAAGCTGAGTATCACCTCTGCATAAACACTCCAGTGCAGATGGATATGGTATTGGTTACATCGCTCTGGAATGTTTTATTGCTATGGATTCCACGTTGCCAGGAAACAAAACACACATTTCAATAGATTTGGCATTTGACTTCAGATAAACACTGTAAAAGTCAAAACATTCCATAATTCATAATAATTCTGACAGTTGTAAATCAGTGTCTGTGCTGCAGCTGCACCAGATGCTTTGTTTTACGGTATTGCTAATGATGACTTCAAACTGCTAACGTGCTGCACAGAACCGCTGACCCCTGTAGCAGAATGAGGGCTGGCCTTGGTACCAGGACTAACAAATTTGTCTCAAACTTTGGTCAGACTGGATGGTCATCTTTCTTTGATACTCTAGTTGCTAGACTCAGGTTATTACAAACTTGCCATCCCTTTTTTACACTTCCTACCTTTCCAGGATGTGAAGAAATGCTTCGGCTGTGAATCATAATGATTTGCTAACAGGATTCAAGTGGAGGAGAGTCAGGACAACCTGGCTTAGTTATGTTTCGGGGACCTTTGGTAGTTGTGCCCTGGAAGATTCGAATGGTAGAAGTACAGCATAGCCAAGCTGCAGCGATCAAAACACAATGTTTTTGATAATTTTTGAAGTGCCTTGTGTCTAATGGTGCTCTGTATTTCTACCCCTCGTAAGCTCTCATTACGGCTGATTTTCCTGAAGCCATTTCCATCAGCATTGTCCACAGCCTGGGCTGCTGCTGTCTGTGTTGTGGTGCCTGCTCAGTCAGGAATTGGACCTCTAGAACTTGTGACAGATATTCTGTTTAGATATTTTGGCTTGTGATTACTTCTTTTTTGAGGGTCTGTGGAAAGAGAGGGAGATTGTGGCAACTGAAAGATTTGGGTTGGGTTTTTCTCCCCTTCCACAAGACATGCTTTAACACAGAGCCTGTCTTCTGCTGAATATCTGCTACTACAGAAAATTCTACAAACTATTTATTATCTTAATAACTGCCAGATAAAGTCAATTTTCTAAGTCATCTGACAGCAAATACTTCTGTTTATGCAAAGGGAATCTCTTTACATTGTAGCTTGTTGGGTTTTTTTGTAAAGGGTGGCACATGGGTTAATAATCGTGCCTGTTATTGTTCTGTGCGCTGTATTCCACCCCCCCACTCGTTCCTTTTTCGGGAGCTATGATAAAAATTTACTGCAAGTAGTACTTGAAATAGGATTTTACTGAGACCAAATTCGACAAAGTTTAGAAAAAAATCTTGAGTTGGAAAGAAGAAAGGACAGCTCTGATAAACATAAACTTTAGTCAGCTTCCCCTCTTTTCTGGCTACCAGATATTTTGTAACTAAATTGTTGCACCAGTGACCAAATGGAGGGGCCTATTGTAAGAAAAGTACCTCCAGCTGATTTAGAAATGTCCTTTTGGACAAAGAGTCTGTAGGCAGCACTGTTGTGTGATAACTCCACTTCAGTACTGCTGGCAAAACAGGGATGTATGAGGTATAGGACTCTCTTCTTTCAGCAGTAGAAATGGAATTCATTAAAATAGCAAAGAGTTGTGTGCGTCATCTTGTCCGTAACCTGCGATGATCTATTACTGTGCTTGCAGTCTAGGCATGAGCTGGTAGTTGTAGCTAAATGTAGGTTAACACAGTTATCTGCTCAAGTACAGCTGGAAGGAATTAAAATCTGTCTTCAGTATTGACATTCTGCTCTGAGGTTTATTTTACCTTTAATTAATTGGAAGGGTTGGTGTTTTGCTTTTATGATAAAGGCAGACTTCCCCCTAATTACTTTGGCAGGGTTGCGTGTTAGCGCTAGAACATCTGTCGGTTTATAAGGTATCATCGAGGAATCTAAGTAAGGACTGAGTAAATGGAGGCAATAAACTTTTCAGCACTGGATTTTACTCTGTTCTCTTCCAGAGTGGCTTACCTACAGTCAAAAAAATTTGGTAAGGCAGAAATTGCTCAGATGGTCTCAAGAGCTCCGTATCTGCTGCTGTTCTCAGTGGAAAGACTGGATAACAGACTGGGTTTCTTCAAAAATGAACTTGGTCTCACTGTAAAAAAGGTAAAGACATTGAAGTATTTAGGCACGTTGTTAGTGATAGTCGTAAAGCCTTGGAATGTGAATACATCAAGGGTCTAGAGGTTACCTTCAAATATTTAATGGTTTTAACTGTCTCTAGAATTAGTACAGTCATAAAACATTCAGAGGTCCTGAAGTACAATTTTTGAAGATGAACTGCTGCAGCTTATTGTCAAACAAGCCTGTGTGCATCCAGCTTCATTACCTGAGGTGTTAGAGGACTGAATCTGTTGGTGAAAATAGCAAGCAGCTTTTTTAACTTCTAGACAGTTAATTTGCTTTCTTAATCCCTTCGAGCTACTGTAGCATACTTAACTCATTGATGAAAGTAGCCTAATCTGTCACTGTCGTATCAAATTAAGGGCCAAATCCTATGCTGCGCTCACCCACTGTAGCCCCTGGGTTTGCTCATGAGCACTGGTCACACTACCTGCGTAGCCGGTGTTCAGCACCGTGCTTGGGACCTTTGGAGAGGGTAGCAGCTGGAACTCTCTGAGAGGGCAGAGTTAGCTGCTTCCAGCAGTAGCTATGGTTTGCAATAAATGTCAAGTTCCAAGTGGACTCTCATGTTCTTCTGTTGGCTTCTATTAGCTAAACACTCATAGCTGTCACAGTGCCTGTTGCTGGCCTTTCTGTGCTTGAGGTGAGAGATCTTTCTGGAAAGGGATTTAGTCATTGCCTTATACTCAAGGATTACGTAGGGGATGCAGAGTTTAAATGTGATAATATGGTCTAACCAAACCCTGAGGTAGACAAATTCCACTGCATCTGAGAAGTCTTTTTTTAATAGCCTCTGTAAAGTAGTGTTTTGTTTACTTAAAAAAAAATAAGGTGGGAAGAAACAACTTGAGCATGCTTCCTGCTTTGGGGCTGTGCTTTTACTCCAGATCTGTTTTACAATACCTGGGTTGTTCTTTGCTTTCCAGAATAATGTGTTTGAATAATTTTTTGCATTGTAATATGCTGCTGCTCCATGCAAGCTCATCTTTGGGGTACATTTAAGATGGAAACACAAGTGAAAGTGCATTCCTCTTCCAACTGCAAAAAAAGATTTCGATATGAGGTCTTCATCTTTCTTTCACAGATGGATTTGCAAGCAAGCTTTCAGTAATCTTTACTTTATGCTTTTTCCTAATTGTAGACAAAGGATCTGGTAATTCGTCTTCCAAGGCTACTGACTGGCAAATTAGAGCCTGTGAAAGAAACTCTTCAGGTGAGCTTATTGCTTGAGTAGTCATGTAATTTGTGTTGTTAGAAGATAAATTTCTTGGACAACAGTCTTGCACAGAGAGAATTTAATGAAATAGTTTTAGTGGCCATAGTAAAATAACTGAGGGCTTTGTTAATTTATTTTTCTCTATAGCTTGCAAGCCTACTGCACATATGGAGCAGTTACAGTCTTCTGTCTTCTACTCTGATGTAGGTTAGAAACTTCATCTGGGTCCCTTCCTGCCCAAAGTTGCTGTCTGATGAAATTGTTTCCCCTTTCTTTACAATGAGTGAAAAATAAGTGGAAAAATAGGGCTTGCTCACTCCCAATTTATTTTTCCGTAATTATAATGCTTTTTTTCTAACTTGGATTGTCCGTGAGGATTTAGGAGCAAGAAATGTGCAGTTGATTATTTTCCTCTTGGCAGGTACCTAGTCTGCCAAAATGTGCATTTGACACCTATTGTGTGATAGCAGATGGTCGTTATTAACAACTGTTGGGTAAATAACTTCAAACCCATAGGGACTCCTTTCCCTTTTGAAAATGTAACTGTGTCTTGGTTTAATTATTGTGCTGTAAAGCCATCTAGGCCAAACAGCATGATGCAGTGTAACAGTTTGAGAGATCCCATCGTCCTGTAACGCAGAACTAGGGACTGAAATATATGATTTTTCAGACAGGCTCTGTGCTCTGCGATTATTAAACATGTGGAATCTTGCCATCTGAAATGTGTGTGTGGTAAGGGGGGGGTAGCAGCCTGTTCCAATTACTAGTGATTTCTTTTTAATGAACTTTTCTTACACAGGCTGAAGGTTTCATATATTACAATGATTATGTTAAGATACTCAGTTCTGCACAACCACCGTGTCTGCCTAGCAGAGTGTGTAGTGTAGAATCAGCATTTCTCACTATTAGAATCTGCTGATCATTAGAAATTCCAGCTTTTCATGAAGCTGGATGTCTGAGATTCAGAGTCTGGGATCAGAGCTGTGTGTCTTAAACTAGTGGTAGCCAGACAGTGCTCAGAAAGTGAAACCATATACCAGCAGTTCAGAAGTGATCTGGTGGAAATCCTAATTCTGAGTGGGTTGTTACTTAGAAACAACTACTGCAGCTGATACTGGTTGTGGGGAGATAGTCATGGACGAAGTTAGCTGAAGGCTGGTTTATCCCATCTTCTGAATTGGAGATGCACTGACAGGGTGAAACTAGACAGCTTGCATTCCCGCTGCCTGTCGTGGGAGTCACACAGATTATGTCGAATATGGCTGGGAGTTACACAGGAAGATACTAGTGTATGTGGTCCAGAGAGTTACTGAGTATTAAGTACATGTGCTGTCTAGCTAAGTGCAGTTAAAGCAACCTACACTTGAGTCACTGCTCATGTCAAAAGAAAGCTTATCCATTTGGCAGAGTAGAAAAGAAAAGCTCAAGATTATTGCCACGATTACCTCTGTGGAGGGGCCAGCTATACGTCTCCACTGTAGTGTCATGTCTTACACAACTGAGAGTATCTTAATGCAGTTACCCATACCAACTCAGATCTCTGATCACACCACTAAAGTGCAAACACATCTCTTGATACTTCAATGCTGTCTTAGTTAATAAGCATTTCTTGTGATATGTAGGTATTTTTAAAGCACATACGGAAGAACCAGGAGTTGAAAGACCTGGTTGTAGTCATGTCAAGAAACAATTACCTGTAGGGATCTGTAAGTCTGAAAGTAGCTTCAAAACCCAGATTCTGAGCCCTTCGCTTTGTATTTGCCGGGCAGTTTTGGAAATGATCTGCAGTCTTGGCACATCAAGGTGTAAAAAGAAAAAGCACAGCCTTTTTGCCAACTAAAGAATTACCTGAGTTGAATTTGAAAGTCTGGTTGTGTTCACTGGCAACTGCACACACACCAGCTGAAAACAAGCTGCTTGCAAATGTCAGCGGAGGATAAAAGAAATGTCTGAGTTACCAGATGCTCTTGTATGCTGAATTCCTTTCTGAACAGCTCAATGGACTGCTTGCCATTCTGCACTTTGGGAGGAGTATTCATAATTTCATTGAAAAACTTGAACTGAGGGGCCCAGAACTGGACACAATACTCCAGATGTGGTCTCACTACTGCAGAGTAGAGGGAGAGAAGGAGCTCTCTCGATGTGATAACCACCCCCACTCTGATCCACCCCAGGATACTGTTGGCCTTCTTGGCCACAAGAGCACACTGCTGGCTCATAGTCATCCTGCTGTCCACTAGGATTCCCAGGTCCCTTTCTCCTACACTGCTCTCCAACAGGTCAGTCCCCAACCTGTACTGGTACCTGGGCTTGTTCTTGCCCAGATGCAAGACTCTACACTTATCAAAGCTGCCTCTAAGACATCTTACTTTAGCCATTAACCAAGTGTAAAACAAACTGAACACACCACACAGTCTACGCATCTCATTCAGGTTCAACAGACTTCAGCTGAAGACCACAGGACTGAAATTATAAACCCTGATATAAAAATATGACCTGGATACATTAATAAAAGAAATAACATATTAACAAAAGTAGTCACTAGCTCTGATTGCTGCATTTTACAGAGCTCAACAGCTCCACAACTAGGAAGTCAGTTTCTTTTGACAGCTTGGTATTGAAACTGATAAACTCTCAGCGAAGACTTCCTGTGCTTATAACTGCCATGCAGACTTGACAACAGCTTCTTCTTGTTCCTATCTCAGACAAGCTGAAAACCAGCGTTCACAGAATTACTCTGTATTTCATGGGTACTTTTATTATAAACAAATTACATTTTAATTCAGGATGATAAATAATTTGCACTGACTCGAGAAGAACTGAGGGACAGATACTATTGTGGGTTGTGTTCTCATTGCTGTGTGACAAAGGGAAGCTTGCATTAGTTTATTTCAGTGCCTCATTAAGTTTGCTGTAACTGACTTTTGAAGATAAAATTGTGCTCTTTTTCAGGTTTGTCAGCTTGAATTTGGCTTTCAACATCATGAAATTCAACAGATAGTGTTGAAAACCCCCAAGATTTTAACTGCAAGTAAAAGGAGACTCAGGGAGACATTTGACTACTTACATAACATAATGGGCATTCCTCACCGCATGCTGACTTGCTTTCCTCAGGTGAGCTGTTAATATTGGAGCAGACTGCAGTGCTCTTTGCACAGCTGCTGCACTAGTTTGGTGCTGAAGGTGGAGCCTAACTGCATGCACCAAATGCACGAATTCTTCGGCCGGTCTGCAGCTTTTCCTCTAACTGGGTTAACTTTTATTAGCAATTCAGCAACCATTGAGGATTCCGGTGTGGAAATGCCCTCATCCCCCTAGCACGTGTGACTGCACCAGTCCTTGGGTATTTATAACTTCTCATCAGAAATAGTCACGCTCAGCTCTCCTGGATTCATGGGAAAGAGATTACTGCCTGCTTAGGAATTCCTTGTCCTGAAGTCTTTCCTAGCTAAGAGACACGGGGGAAGACAGATCTGGCAGAAGATTTTTTCATTGGATAACCTATATATAAAAACATTTGTTTTGTATTTGTCTAGTTAAATGAACTTCCAGGTTCTAGAACCTGAAAATACAGGTAAGAGGAGTTCTGCCCGTTAGGCATTGATCTCCATTAGATCTCTTTGATCTTCCCAGCGCTATGGCAATAGCTAAAAAAAAAAATAAATCACAGGAATGAAAATAGATCAGTTTCTTGATGACTGTTTTCATTTTCTCTATCTCCTCATTACTGTTATTTCCTTACAAATTAAAAGTTGAAAGGATTAGTCACTTCATCCAGTGCTGACATGCATTCACACTAGCTTCTTACAAGGTAAAAAAGCACAAATTACAACTTCCAAACTGGAATAATTTTCTTCCAAAGCAAGTCTAGTAGGGAATCTGTCTGTTTAGTGTTGGCTTTCTAGCCAATTGGACTGTATGCATTATAAATTATAACACATTACAATGTTTTGTTTAGAAAGCACATAATTTATATATAAATGTAACCTCACTGGTGTTTGGCATCAATCAGAGCAAAAGATGCAAGTAGTTTGTTTCCTTCCTAGAACTCAACTTGGGTAAAAAAGTGATTTTACTTTAGATTCATCAGAGTCTGAAATGTAGGCAAAGTAAAATATTATTTCCCTGTTGTTTTTTTTTCTTAGGTTTTCAACTCAAAGCTATTACGAATCAAAGAGAGACATATGTTTCTTAAGTTCTTGGGAAGAGCCCAGTATGACCCAGCACAACCCAGCTACATCTCTCTGGACCAGTTAGTATCCTTGCCCAATGAGGTATTTTGTACAGAAATTGCCAAAGCTTCTGTACAGGACTTTGAAAAATTCTTAAAAACACTTTAATTTATAATGTGTGTAAAAAGGAATAGAATAAAGTTGTGAACATATTTTATAAGCTACTCGCCTTCATGGTCTCTTAGTTTCTTACTGGTTTGAGAAGTTTTTGCTTACAAAACATTTGCAGGATTTCAAGGCTTGCAGTAGTGTTCTTTATGGTGACTTCAAAATTCACAGAATGTTGGTGATTAGAAGATCCTTCTGCTAGGGATCTAGTCCAATCCCTCTGCTAAAGCAGTTCACAGAAAGCACGCTGCACAGGAATGAGTCCAGGTGGGTTTTGAGTATCTCCAGAAAAGGAGATGCCACAGACTTCCTGGGCAGCCTGTTCCAGTGGTCTGTTAACTGAAGAGTAAAGAAGTTTTTCCTCATGGTTAGGTGGAACTTCCTGTGTTCCAGTTTGTGCCTGTTGTCCCTTGTCCTGTCACTGGGCACTACTGAAAAGAGTCTGGACCAATCCTCTTGATACCTACTCTTTGTAAGCATTTATAAGATCCCCTTTCAGTCTTCTTCAGGCTAAACAGACACTAGGTCTTTCATTATAAGAGAGATGCTCCAGTCTCCTAATCATCTACACAGCACTTCACTGGATTCTTTCCTGTAGTTCCCTGTCTCTTGATCTGGGAAGCCCAGAACTGGACACAGTACTCCAGATGTGGCCTCACTGGGGCAGAATGGAGGGGGAGAAGAACCTCCCTCGACCTGCTGGTCAGAGTAATCTTAATGCAAGAAATCGTTGACCTTCTTGGACACCAGACTACATTGCTGTCTAATGGCCAGCCAGTTGTCCACCAGGGCTCCCACATCTTTCTCAGCAGAACTGCTTTCTGGTAGATCAGCCCCAAGAGAGTTGCTAGTGCATGGGATTATTCCTCCCCAAGTGCAGAACTCTGTACTTGCCCTTGCTGAACTTTACATTAGGTTCCTTTCCACCCAAGTCTGCAACTGGATGGAGAAGATCTCCGGTTAGGTCACTGAATGGCAGCACAGCCTCCTGGTGTGTTGGCCACTGCTCCCAGGTTTGTGTCATCATTTCAGAGGGACTAAATGAAAACATGTTGATTTCTATTGATACGATCCTATCTTGGTCAGTTATAACTGAAGTAAATACTAACATTAGGAATCATAGAAGTATTAGATGTATTTAGTCAGGAAATGCATCCAATGAATATGGAATTATCAAATGCTTCATAGTGTATTTGGTCAAAGTAAAGACAACTGCTACACCCAAATGCAAACTGGTAGTTCATTGTTTAGAAATTTCCATTATTTCAGTTAGAACAGTTCAGGAAACTGAAATCCAGATGTTTTTATTTTGATGTAAGGTTATTGAATGAAAAAGTCTCAGAGCTGGAGCTTAAAATACCCTAATTTGTATGCAGATAGCAGAATAGAATTCAAAAGGTTGAATTCCCCTGGTAGTCAGAAAATGAAGTTGAGATGTTTAAAGAATAGGACAAGCAGTCGTCTCTGGATGAAGATCTGGATCTTTCATCCAAAGTAAAAATTTGGAAGTTGAACTACAACACCTGAGTGTGTGGGTTCACAATGGCAAAATGAAGAGCTTGCTTTCACGGATTTACTCTGCTGTCCTTACCACGATCTATATTACCTTGTGGCCAACTGTATAAATTATAATACAGAGCACATAGATTTTGAGTGTCCCAGCCTTCAAACCCTGAGTACAGGGGTTGTTCATTAGGAAAAACTTCTTCATTGCAAGGGTCGTCAGGCCTCGGAACAGGCTACTCAAGGAGGACGTTGACTCGACACTTCTAGAATAATTCCACGGATTTATTTAATGCCTTTGCAAACACAGTGCTCTATTTCTGCAGGCACTGCTGGGGGTGATGCCTGGCACCTGCAGCACCTGGGCAGGGAGAGGTTCCCGCTTTACGAACGCGTATTCCAGCCAACAACCGCCTCAACCACCGGCCAGCCGGAGGCGTTCCCGCACCGCCCAGCTACAGCATCAGGCGGTGCCGCCTCGCTGCGAGGTCCCGCCTCTCCCCAGTGGGCGCCTGCGCCGCAGCTGAGGCGCCATTGGCGGGGCCGCTGCGGTTACCCAGGAGGCCGCGCGCTGTGCCGAGGTCAACATGGCGGCGAGGGCACCCGGTGAGGCTGCGGGAGGAGGCTGGGCTCGCTTATTGCAACGCTGTGCCCCATGTGATGGCGACATTGGACCGGCCCGGTGCTGCGGCGGTGGCCGAGGCGCGACGTGGCGGGGCTATCGGGGAGCCTGGGGCCGGGTGCTCCGTGTGTCCTTGGGGCAGGCAGAGTCCGCTGCTGGGGCATGGCCCCGCGGGTGGACACCTTGCCGGAGCTACTGCAGCGCAGGGGGCCGGGCTCCGGTGCGAAGGTGTCTGGCAGCAGAGAGCAGGAAGGTGTTAGGCGCTCTACAGGGACCCTAGGTTCGCTGTCCTGCGGAGACACTCGTCCCAGGCTCAGTGGGACTGGTGTGACTTCTGAAGCACGAAAGAACAAGGCCTGGGGAGCGAGGTGTGCCGATGTGCTGATTCCGCACCTGACACCCGTTCTGTGGGGTGACATTGACCGGCACCTGACTTAGAGCCATGGCAAATAGCCCTCCCTGGCTACACTGCCCACATCATGCAGAGTCTGGCCTGTCTGGTATTCTGCTGTACTTGATTACCTGTAAAAACACTTTTATTATCCAGCGTCACAGTGAAGGAGAAGTGAGCATTCTACACACAGGGTGGCATATTTGTTTCCTTTTTAAAGGTACTGGTGTTCCTTTTTGTAATTTGAGGTTTCAGTTTAGACTTTGGCATATTTGGGTGAAAAGAATGTTTGGATTAGCATTTAAATAACTGGAGATGAGAGCAGGTTAACAACATGATAATGTGCGGGTCTTGAAATCACATTGGCCCGCAGTGAGAGCTGTGAAACTTAGGTAAATGATCTGAAAAGTACGGTGGTTTTGCTTTATGTAGAACATCACAGTTTTACTTCAGGCAAGAGATACGGACCCTAAAAATGTTGTCTTGGGCACTGCTCTTTGCAGTGTTCGAAGTCCTCAAGCAGTCAAATGCTCAGATTTAGGAAAACACAGGTCAGAAGATTGTGCAGGATAAGCACTCATTGTCCCTGATACTGAAAAAAGTAACATCTATTCAAAAACCTGATGTAATGTTGCATGTGCAGGAGGCCAGCAAATGTACTTTCTTAGTAGTATGAAATGCTGAGTTCTGTCTGCTTTAAAACTGATAATGGTCACATTCAGTTGCAGGAGGTGGTCGCCTGATAGACAAGATTCGCAAGTGGTATTACAATGCAGCTGGATTCAACAAATATGGTGAGTGTTTCACTTGGTTCTAAAAACCCTGCAAATCTAATAGTCCTCAAATGAGTTATGGTTTGTGACTGGTGTGTGTAAGTACAGTTTGGCATAAGCTGTTCTGATCAAAATTAGCCGCCACTTTTGTGGGGGAAAAGTTAGCAATAGTGTCATTCATCATATTTTCTACCTAGTAATGAATTAGTGACTGTTTTGTTTTTTCTGTGTTTTGCTCTTGTTTGCAGTGAATTAACTTAAAGCAACTAAGGTTAAGAGAGAGCAATTCAAAAAAGCTTTTGCAAAGCACTTCTGAAAACTTGATTATTTGTCTTTTCCCACCAAGTCACTTTCACTGTCCAGTTTTTCTAACCCAAAAACTGCTCTTTAAGCTGGTGAAGTTCCCACTAATAGCAGTCAGTCCGTCTGCACTACTTGTGCAAATTATCCAACATACAGGAAAGGATTTAATTAGATCTGTCCTTTGTATCGTGGTAACTTCACTTGGTGTCCCTTTGTCCTGCACAATGGTAAAATTGCTGTCAAAAGAGTGCTGCTTTAAGTAGAGGACGGTGCTTTGATAATAGTGCCTTCAGTTTGTTGTCCAGAGCTGTTGCAAAGTTCATTTCAACTACTTAGATGGCAGCACTTTATTTAAAGCCTGTAATTTACTGCTGACCACAGTATGAGTGAATTAAAAGAAGTTAACATACCTGCACTGGGAATATTGGAAGAAAATTGCAAGCCAGCTGTAGAGGAATGAGCTTAGGTTTTATCTGCAGCAGTGCAGTGCTTAGCCCCTGCTTGTCTGCTGAAATTCGTAAAAGCATTAATTACCACTTTTTGCTGGTTTTGTGAGAATATGACTGAAAAATGAGGCGAAACATGGAATTTAATCTAGCAGTTAAACTAGCAGCCATCCTCCCCGTCCCTTTGAAAAAAGTTACAAAACTGAGTTCAGGAGTAATGTGGCTCAAAAGATATTTCTTTTAAGACGTTTATTTGGGATACTACTGCCAGCTTGGTTACGTGAGATCAGAATCTTTAACCATGAGTCAGTACACACTCTTGTGAAACATGCAGAGTTTAATACCTGTGTTCCTTATCCCTCCTGAAGAAAAGGAGCAAACCCAAGTGAACCGAGTATAGGAAAACCGATGTTTAGACTTTGTTCTCTGTGCGCAATTAGTGGTTCCCTTTTCCCAGGCTAATTTTTTCTCACAGTTTTACACTAGAAGTATTCTACACATCTGTGTCAGTCCTAAATCACAAGTAAGAACTTGTTGAGTGATACTGCAAAATCTTCTTGGTACAGGATTAATGCGGGATGACACACTGCATGAAGACGATGATGTAAAAGAGGCGCTGAAGAGACTTCCAGAAGATCTTTACAATGAAAGAATATTTCGTATAAAGCGAGCCCTCGATTTAAGCATGAAACATCGGATCCTTCCAAAAGACCAGTGGGTGAAGTATGAGGAGGTATGTGTCCCTTCTTGTGATGACTTCTTCCAAGGTGAAGGTCTTAAATAACACTACCAGGACTGGTCTTTGGGATTTTCATTTGCTGAAAAGATAGAAGCTTACCTGCTCTTTCTAATAAGTAAACAAGTACGTGCCCTGGGGAGAACACAACTTTTGATTGCTGCTTAAAAATTTGTATTTTTCAGTGGAAATAAAATTTTCTCAAGATGGCAAAAGCTTAAACTGCAGCTGTTCAGAGCTATGACTTGTGGTTTGTGACTAGACAAAAAAATATTTATTCTTAGTTATTGGGTAAAGAAATGTTTGCAACTAGCTTGGAAATTCTTGGAAAAAGTCTCTTGCTTTTCTGATTAATTTCTTAATTTGACAGAAAATCTGAGACGAAAGCTTTTATTCTTGAAGATACCATGGAAGTAATTTAAAGGGCAATGATATATTAACATAAAATAAGTGTCCTCTTGTAATTTGAAACAGAAATCACCCCTTGTTTCCCCGATGCGGCAATTTTTATTGGTTTTTTTGGTAGTGGATTGACTTTGCATTACTGTTCTTCTGGGCTTTCTCCAAATTACCTGGCAGAGAGGAGTCTTATCACTAAACTTTTGATTGCAGGACAGTAAGTAGAGAAACCTAAGCAGAGGCTGTTTCTCATGGTTTAATTTTCATATTTGGGTAACTGCTGCACTGAATGTTGTGTGGTTCTTTAAGCAGCAGTCTGGTTTGTGAGTCTTAAAGTTTGCAGTGCTCTTCAAAAATGAAATTCCAAATAAGTTTCTCCAGAGTGTTACAGTTTGAATGACTTAAAGTGGGTCTTGTACACTTGGGTATCTGCAAAAAGAATGTTTCTCAAGGTATGGAAGCATCACTTTGCTTGTTAATGTTGCTGCGGTAAAGAACTTGTCATTGCAGACTTGGCAGATACAAAGTTCACCAATTCAGATTAACTGATGTTTGATTTCTTGTTTGGTTTTGTTTTCTTGTTAGGTTGGGGTTTAGTCAAAACAATGGCTAAGATAAAAAAGGTCAAAAAATGAGCAATGAAAGACAATCAGTGGGAATGGCTTGAGGTATTTCTGGACCTCCTTATAAGTTTCAATATATTCTCTGCTTTTTCAGGATAAACCCTATCTTGAACCATACCTAAAAGAAGTAATCCGCGAAAGACTTGAAAGGGAAGCATGGAACAAGAAATAAATTGAACTACTTCATACAAATATCCACATATTTCTGATATTTTTAAACATTCGGTTATAGAAACCTACAGGGAGGCAAATGTGAGGGTGAGGAATACTGTTTCAGCTTGTTCATTGAAATCTGTTCATCCAAATAAAACAAACATGTCAAAGTATAAAATGTGTTTGGAAAAGTTCTCTGTAAGTGCTAACAAGCTAACGCTCAGATCTTTCCTGTGAGCATATACATTACATGTTGGCTTAGTGGTATGCAGCCCTCATTCCAGCTGTTTGATTCTTACTCTTTTCATAGTACAGCTGTTGTGGGGTTAGGTAAGAAACACAAGGCTGTGGATGCTGGTTGCTTTGTGAAATTAAAAGGAGTTTGCTTATTTCCTTCACTACTTCTGCCTGGAGATAATGCTGGACTAGCGCTTGATTGCTAGTGGTGTTGTGAGAGAGCAGAATGTCCTACTCTGTGTATCTAAGCACATACAGACTACAGTAATGGAAAATAATCACAGACCTTTAGTCACAGCATCAGGAAAAGTTTCACTGGTTCTTTACACCATTATTAATCCTTAAAAGACTGTTTTCATAAAACTAGAATGACTGTCTCACTTCAGCTTCCTGAGACTTTATCCCTTTAAAGGGTAGAAGTGGTATGATTAAGTTTTCATGTGTTTTTTCGTTGCCTAAAGCTTGATGTTCTTTATGGTGAATGGTATAAAGTGATTTTAACTGTCAGTTTTAATGACATTAGGGATACACATAGAATTCAGAGTCTGCTTAAAAACAGCAGGAATTCAGTGGGATCTTGAAACTACTGACCCATGCTGGCTGAAGAACTTCACAGCAGCCTTCTGTAGTTTAATGGAGTGTTGATTTGACATAGCTTGTGTTCTTAGATGCAAAATTAAAAGCCTGTGTTTGAAGTTAGGAGAGGAGAGTTTGAGGAGAGACTGAAAGATCTGGGACTTTTTAGCTCAGAGAGGAGATAATTATGAGGGGACTTAATCACTTTCTACAAATACATGAAGTCTGGATGTCAAGAAGAAAGAGACAATCTCTTAACTTGCACCCTGTGGTAGGACAAAGGGCAATGGGTGTCCATTGGAGCACAAGAAGCTCCACCTCAATTGGAGAAAAAATTTCTTTACTGTAGGGATTACTGAGCACTGGAGGGGACTGCCCAGGGAGGTTGTGGAGTTTCCTTCTCTGGAGACTTAAGACTTCTGGATGCGTTTCTGTGTAACTTTTTTTAGGTGTTATGATCCTTCTCCAGCTGGGGGGTGGGGGTAGGGTGACGGTGGTGGTGTTGGACTCAATGACCCCTGGAGGTTCCTTCCAACTCCTAATGATCTGTGTGCGTGTGTGTATCACTGTCACTATTAGTAACATTTGATCTGTGTGCGTGTGTGTATTGCTTTCTTAGTAACATCTAATCTGCTTGCTTCAGTTGCTTACATCTGTAGGATGAGTACAGTGATCCCTGGGTGAAACATTTCACAGCCTCATGTGGCAAAGCAAAACACTGCAAAACTCTGTATCACTGACATTCCTTAAAAGTCTGTAGGGAGATAGTAAGACTACAAGATTTCTTTCATTTCTGAAGGTAAAAATCTGTGTCATAGCTTGGTGTATGTTTGAGAACTTTTCTGATTTTCTTCCAAGAAACAAATAGATCCAAAAGTGTCACATTTTTATTATGGAATTATTACAAGACTTAATTTTTCTAAGGGAATTAGGACTATTTTTTTTATCTGTTAGAATATTCCTTGTGCAGGCTGTGTGCTTTGGTCTGAATGGTTCCCAACTGTGCATCCATGAGCTGGGTATCTGCAAAATTGCCTCATTTTAAGGAAATAATTGACAAAAGTAAAGGGGGTTAAATTGCCAGAGGTGGTAAGATAGTGTCATGATGATGGAAAGAGCATTCATGTTTGGAGAACCGTGTCTTCTGCCTGCTGCTGTCATGAGGTTCGGTTCCTCTGTAATAATGAGAAAGGCACAGAAACTCACTAAATGCTAAATCACAGAACATTGGGGATTGGAAGGGACCTCAAAAGATCATCTAGTCCAATCCTACTGCCACAGCAGGATCACCTAGACCAAGTTGCACAGGAACACATCCAGGCAGGTTGTAAATGTCTCCAGAGAAGGAGGCTCCACAAGCCCCCTGGGCAGCCCCTTCCAGTGCTCTGTCACCCTCACTGTGAAGAAGTTCCTTCTCATATTTATGTGGAATCTCCTATGTTCCAGCTTACACCTGTTGCCCCCTGTCCTATCACTAGATGACATTGAGAAGAGCCTGGCTAAATGCTTAGTATGTGGTGCTTGGGGTTACATCTGCAGAAGTGCAGAGTGATCATGTCTGACTAGGTGCAGCAGATGTGCTCTGAAAATACTAGATGAAAGCATCAGTATTCATCCGTACACACAGTGGGTTCTGCAGGTGGTGGTACCATGAGCAAATCTCACAGAGATTCTCATAGATTTCATAGAATCACTACGGATTGGAAGGGACCTCGAAAGATCATCTAGTCCAATCCGCCTGCAACAAGACCTCACAATCCTTATTCTTCTGATGTCAAGTGCAAAAGTGCTTGTAAAGAAGCTGATAAATCTGTGGCCTGTAAGCAAGAGTGAGTTGTGCACAGAAGAGGACTGAAAATAATTCCTGGATGAGAGAGGTTTCTGCTGGGGAAAATACGAGCCTGCAGTTTAAGGTCTTGTCATAATCACAAGGCAACAGTGCATTTCTGAAGCTCAAAACCTTCCTCTTCAATAATGTAGGTTTTTGGATAAAAATTCTGTTTAGATTCCATAAATTACCAAGGTTGTTCTGCAGTTTTAGTTCAAAGTTCATCTTTGGCACATCTAGACTACATGTTTAAATTAAAGCAGCCTTGAGTTGATACTGCTAATCCTGCAGTTTGATGACAGTTCTAGCTTGAATTAATTTTCATCACTCCTGAGCGAACCTGCACTTCACTTTAACTTCTTCTATTAAATCCATAATGAAACATAAGAGTACGTTTTGATTGCTGAATATTGTGTTTGTTATGGCAGGCTGATTTCTTTAAATTTTGAATCCATTGACCCAGAAACAATGACTTTTTTTGCAGAACTGTAACAAGAAACATATGCCTGTTTTACATCCAACTTCCATCCGAAGGAGCACTACAGCTGATAGAAATCTCATCAGAATTTTGATGGAGCGTTACACTTTTTGTTACAATAGGACTGGTTTAGCATTTATATGGTAAATACATTCCTGCTCCAAGCACTTACTCTCTAGATAGCAAAGGTCAAAGAGTATCTTCAGGATTTCCCCATGGTGCTGCTGTGCCCTTGTGGTCACTTTTCATGCACTGGAACTCTGTCCATTGCAGTGCAGAATGGACAAAGGCAACCTGAGCTGCCCCAGCAGGAGAAAAGGTCTGGAACTCGGGATGCAGCTGACCTGAGCACCCTGAGTGACTTCTCTTAGCTAACTTAAGACTCAGAGGGATAAGATCTTGAAATACCTGTAGGCAACTGTCTTTGTTGTAAACAGTTTGAGTTAGCAACTAAGCACCCTTGGAGAGTGCTACCTGATTCCTCAAACTCCACTGCAGGACATGTGGAGCTGCAACCTTCCCCTGGTACAGTTGTAAATCCTTCAGGGTCAGTAGTTTGTGATTCAAACACATCCTCAGTGCTGGTGATGCTGGGACTAGGTGAAAGGCTGGTCCGATGCCCTGGGGATGCTAGAAGTCAAGGTCACTTCTGCTTCCCCAGGAGGTGTATCTGGAGAAGGTGCACTCAGTGCCTTCTACTTACTGTTGGTGTAATGCCTGCTTATACTGACGGGCTGTGGGCTCAATTCCTTTTTCCTTAAAAAAGGTGTGAATTCACAGTCCCCACCCCTGCAAAGGCTTTAGTTCTGGAACTGACATCTTTTCTGGAGTGCAAGTGGGTCTGTCGGTCCCTTTGGCTGCCTCTGTTCTGCTTTCAAGGCTGTAATTAACTGCATCAGGGAGAGGCCGTAAGTAAGTTGGTTAGAGCTGTTTTCTAGGTTGTTTTACAAACTGCTTCAAAACAAGGGCAATGCTTGGAAGTGCTTGCCTGCTCAGGCAGTTGCTGCCCAGCAGCTGATTGTCTTCACTCACAGCTTCTGCACTGCTCAGCTTTCCTGCAGCATCTGAGCCAGCCTTGGCACCTGGACCAAGGAGATAAGCCAAAGGCTTGAGTGAGAAACACAAGGTCGGTGAGGGGTTGTGGTAGACCCAAAGTTAAGAAATTGTGTAGGGATTTTGAGAAGTTGATTTCACTCTCCTTTTCCTGCTTTGTGACTGTGATGAGGGTGAGGTTGATTGGGTCATCTATGTGCAGAGCAAAGGTGGCCACTGGGAAGCGGGAAAAAGGAAAATGTGTGATTTGATACATTTTGGGAGACAGGACCACTGAGCAGGGCAGTGAGGAAAGAGAGGTATGTGGTGGCTTGGCAAAGGCCAGGGTGCTTTGCAGGCATCTGCAGAGGGTGATGTCTGTGTGTCCTAGCTTTGGGAGCTCCACGTTCATGGCACTCAGTGAAGCTTAAAATTTCCCCAACAAATATTTAAGTATCTTCTGTTGAACTGAATCATGAGTGGAGCCTGAGCTGTCCTTTTCCTGCCTCCAGAGTGCCTGAATGTGACCTGTGTGGCCATGAACTCCGGCCCAACCTCATCTGTTTCTTTCTATGGAAACCGGAACAGCTTCAGAAGGCTACAGTTATAAGTCAGATCTGGGTTTGGGGTTTCTGCACCTCTGCAGCAAAAGAGAAGCACTCTTCCAAACCCTGAGCAAGTGCTGGAATTGCTATTGCTGTTTTATGAGAGCATGCAGCTTCAGTTTCTGTGCTGGGAAGGGATCTGGGGCTTGAAACCCTGTACCTCAGCACAGCTGGGCTGTGCTGTCCTCCGTGGTTCCTAAAGTGGTTCCCCACTGGCCTGTGCAGATCTGGGTCTTTGTATCTAAATCTTCTGGATTGCATGGGGAGGCTGGATAGCGAGACGTGGAGTTCAGTGCTGCTGCACTCAGTATTACAACACCTAAGCCTTTTTATGAAGCCTCATACTCCCGCTGCGCCCCAGCAGATTGAAATGATTGTTTATAAGCAGCAGAGTTCAGAGTCCAAAGCTCAGATCTCTTCAAGGCACTTCAGAGGGTCTTTTTTTGTCTGCGAGTTGTGTTCCCTGGTGGAGTATTAGCTTAAAAAGATACTGTTATGAAACAGTCATAAAAGCAGCTAGATATGTTTGGTTTACTCCAATTAAGTAAAAATTTTTCAAATCCTAAATGTTTCTCAGCTGCAGCTCCTCACCCTGAAGGCAACTGAAGAAAATTCCCTGAATTCTCCCCCGGTGGATGATCAGGCCCCTGGCGATGCTGGGCACCCAGCCTGCCTGTGGGGTCTCAGGAGACTCACACAGTGTGGAGGTGGCTCTGAGAAAAAGCAAAATGTGCTCCGCTGCCAGGTGAGGTTTGGCTCAGCTCAGCTCCGCTCTGCTCCGCACGTCGCAGCAACCGGGGTACGAGAGGAGGGCTGAGATTTGCGTTAGGGAGAGAGCCTGCCCTGCCTATGACTGCTTGGGCAGCAGTGGCGCAGCGTCAGGACCTGGGTCTGCACTGACAACAGGCAGAGATGCTTTATTTTTCTAAAAAATAAAGAAGATGCAGGACAAAAGACAGTCCAGGGAAAAAGCAACGAAGCATATTTCCCTTCAGAGGGATGGGTGTCCTCCAGAGAGGCTGCTGTTCCCTTCGTGAAGCTGGTGATGCGATTGTGACAGACTGGACATTTAGACCTGTAGTTCAATGTTTGCACATGATAGTCCAGCTTCACCTGGCTTACCCCAAAGGGAATCGTTATCCATCCCATCTGCTGCCCAGGTTCTTGAGGACAACTGTTGGGAACAGCACCCTGTGATGGACAACTCATGGGCCTGCAGGTGTTGCCCAGAGCTGGTTGGTGGTACAGGGCTTTGGTTGCAGAGTGCCTGGCCTTGCACAGCCTTCTTCTTATCACAAGGTCTTACTGTTTCTCACGGAAAGGAGGGATGTAGCCACCTCCACCCCTGGAGCTCTGGGGGCTCTCTTTCATGAGTTTTTATACTTAGCTTTTCATGTCTGTATCAAACCCAGAGGTGTGGCTGGGAACTTCCAAAACAACCAGTAAAGCCTTGAGACTTTATAGCAATTCAACAAGCTACTTCAAAAAGAACATGAGGAGGTGTGCTTTGAAAATGGGCTTCTCCTCCAGCTGCTTCCACCCAGCACTTTAAAAACACATAAGACACAGTCAAGCACGTGTTGACATAAGTGAGCTTCAAAAAAAAACCATTGGATTATTTTGCAGGAGTATAAACACACGTGGGGAGAGTTATCATCCTTCACCCAGCAAAACAATTACATCAGTGCAGCCTGGACTGGGATCTGCCTTAAGATCTCCCAGATGTTGCAAACAGCACAGTTGCTGACCGGTTGCTCTGAGTGGTTATAAACTGTTAAATGGCAGAGGGGATGCTGGTTCTCAACAGGAAAAAAAAACACAAAAAGCTTTGAGAGACTTAAAGATCCACCATTCATAGCTGACATTCAGAGCCGTGACACCCTCTGCTTGTGTTGGACTTTGCCAGGCCAGTGTCACGGACTTGTCTCAGAGCCTACCTCATGGCTGAGCTCTGGTGTGCTGCATGGAGTTTGCTGGGGGGCAATCCTAAGGCTGCACAGAAGTCATGCCGGCAGCATCTCCCAGCAAGGGACCTGCAGCCCACCTTGCTTGTGCCTGAGGCAGAAAATGCCTCAGGGCATTAATGGGAAAGAGGTTGTGGGGAAAAGCTTCAGCCTTTCTTGCCCTGGGGGGAAACAACCAGTCACCAGGGCTGGTCCCCTGCTTTGACTTGGGCTGTGCAGCTGGAGGAGGGAGTCCCAGGCAAGGTGTCAGTGCTGTGCTACAGCAGAAGAGGTCAAAACTTTGGGAACTCCAAGAAGAGGGGGAGCAGGTTTGTGACACTGTAGCTGAGTGGTTCATACACTTACCAGAGTCTGCTCACAGCTCAAAGGTGCCTTTTTGTACGGTTTCATGAAGCAGTTGCTGTTTGTGGCACAGAGCACCTGTGGGCAGAGGTAGTAAGAGGTTTGGTGAGTTCATGCCAGGAATGAACCCTCGATCCTCTCCTCCCCAAGGCGGGGCTCTACTCCCTCACAGCCATGAGAAGGTTACTGGCCTCATGGAACCTTCTCAGACCACTAATGACACTCTGCTCAGCCCTTTGAAGGACACTGGAAGGCACCAGTAGCCTGAAGAGTGTTTAGAACTCAGCAGCTCAAGCTTTGGGAGAGGTTCAGCTTCAGAAAGAAAAGGGATTTTGGAAAGATTGTTTCCACAAGTCAGTGAGCTGCCTCTCTGGGCTTCCTTCTGAAAGCCCTTTCACAGTCCCACTAGACTCCATGCGTGCCATCCTTCTGAACCACTTGCCCTCTCCTTGAGTGGTGAGTAGCTGGCATTTCCATTGGGCTCTGCGCAGCCCAAGGCATGTGGCTACCAGCTTGCCTTCCCCAGCTCCATAGATAAGGCTGTGAACAGTGGCAAGTGAAAACAGGAAGAGTTGCTGTGCCACTGCAGACACATGGCCTCTGGCAGAGCATAAGGAGGACGGTGGGCAGTGACCCCTCTATGTGCCCAGGCTGAGGTACTGAGTGACAGCCCCAGCAGCCACCACTGCTGTGTGTTGTGGCAGAGGCCCATGGCATGTCACTGCTCTACCAGCACTACTCCAGTGGGGTTACTGACTCCAGTGCAGAGCAGCAGCAGCAGCAGATGGATATGGTGACCCATCACCCTCACAAGAGCTGCCAAGTGCCAGAGACAAGCACATGGGGTGATGTGCTCAGCTGCAGGTCAGCAACACAGAAATGAATGCCTGGCAATGCCAGTCCCCTGTGTTGAGATGCAGTTTCATCCTCGACACGATAGCAGCCGTGGGCAGAAACACATCCCCTATCCCCTACGTCACCCACCCCAAGACAAGGTGGGGCTGTGCTGTAACAGTACAAGCACCACCCGCACATCCTGGCATTGTCTTCTCTGTTTTAATTTCATTTTTCAGGATGACAACACTTTAGAGGTTTATGACCAACAGGAGAATTTACTACCAAGTCATATACTGATGTAATGAAACCTAATATATGCTGTGTAATGAGTTATGAGATGTTATTTAGTTTCAGGGTTTTATTACTTCAATCAGTTATGACCATATTTCCTTTTATATGATTGCTCACTCTTTAAACATACCAGATGACTGTATAAAGAACACCTAATAAAATCTGGAGATGTTAAAATATAAATGTTTTAATTTTTGCCATAAATTTGCTTTAATTCTACCATTGGTGGCTTTTGCACTGGGCCACTGGGGCAGTCCCCACTGGCAGCGCAGGTCTTGGTAGTGTTGCCTCAGATACTTTGTGTGAAGGAGCTGAGCAGTCCTACTTCATTATAAAGCACAGTTATTCACCAGTGCTCACTCTTGGTGGCTATAAACAGAAATGGAAAGGTTTTTGGAATACAAGAAAAGGCAGAAAACACTGATCTGTGATATATAAGTCATTGTCTGAATTATCTTCTTACATTTACCAACACAATTTCAGTAAACTCATTCTGGTTTCCCCCCCAGTATTGAGGAGTGGAGAACCAGCTCTTCCGTGTCAAAATTAAATATATGCATGTTCTGCCCATGTGCCTTTTTGGCAGCCCTTCTGTTTTTTCCACATTTAAGCATTATGTTTTGAAGTCATCTGGGATAACATCATAGCAATGGAATTATATAGCTGAGAAACAAACAAGATTTGAATCAAGTCTTTAATAATTAATGTTTAAGTGAGTGAAGGACTTCAACTGCTGAACAACTGCAGAACTCAAGCACCATAGAGTCCCAGTCATGATATGTTCATAGTAAGTGTTGAGCTCTCAAAAGTTATCATAGAACATATTTTATGATGGCTAACAACTTTGCAGTAAGAGCTTGCATCCTTGTTAATACAGATGGTGGCCCTTTCAAGGCTTTAGCATGCAAGCCACTCACTGTGGGCATGCAGAGATCTCCAGTGCTGCTGGCAGGGGTCCTGCATGGGTGTCACCAGCCTGGAGATTATGTCTACATATATCTCACACAGCTTTCCTGATTTCCTCCTCACCTCGCATGACTGACTTAGCCTGATTGAAGTCCCCACGGCTCCCATAGCAGGGACTTGAATCATAAAACCACTAAAGTTGGAAGAGATCTGCAAGATCATCAAGTCCAACCGTCAATCTAACTTGCTCCCTCCTGCTTCAGGCTAGTACTTCTGCCCAGGGCAGGCATTGATCCTCATTTGAGAAGCAGGTACCTTTATGGAGCTACTGGAGTAGAGTGGTGGAGCAGGGAATGGTCCCTTCAGTCTGCAAACTGTTGTTACAGGGGCTGAAAAGCAGCAGTCAACAAAATTCTTTATAGGAGACCTTGAAAAGTGTCTCTGTAGCAGAGCATGTGTTCATACCAGGCATGGGGCTCTGGTGCCTGGACCTTCTCTGGCTGCTCAGAGACCCCACTGTGTCAGGCTCCGTGCTAGAGCTGCTCCTTCCATGGGAGAGTTTTGAGCTGGGAGGAAAGGAGGCTGGTAAACCTCCCTGCCTGTAGGTGTCTGGCTGGCTGGCTTCAACTGAGGGAAAATTGTCTTTTAGTACCACATTAATTTCGAATTTGCTGCAACCAGAAATATTGTCAGCATATTTAATCTTCTGTGAGTGTGACCACTGCTTGTACCATGGCCCAAGGACTACTTTGTTTGGAGCAATGGTCGCTGCTGCGTTATTGCCTGTGGCAGAACGATGCCAGAGGCCCAGCTTGGCAAGGAGTCCCATCCCCCTGCTTGCCTCCAAGCCCTGTCCCTGACCAGCCTGTGCCGTGCTTCAGCTGTGGGTTTTATTGCTGCTGTTTGTAAACTTCTGATTCTGCAAGACAGGGTGTCATCTCAGGACAGTCCATCTGGACGGCTGTTTATTAATAATTTCTGTTAATTGTCAGTGCAGCAAGATGCTGTAACTCCAGTATTTATTCAAGTACTGATAGAAATGCTAACAGACGGGAGAACTTCTAAAGAACCCAGCTTGCTTCTCCGTTCTATTAATATCTCTATCGCTAATTGGGTACATTTTAGGAGAAGAATTGCAGCAAGTAATGAAATAAAGACTTTGCTATTCACAAATTCAGGGTAATAAGCCAGCCAAAGAGAATCATACATCAAATAAATGGCTGCGCATATTCAAAATGTGTCTTTGTACAGTAACAAGGCACAATTTAATCCCATTAAGAAAATGTTGGCAGGGGCTCAGTGTTTGGGAACATGCCACTGAACTGTCCTGCGGTAACCTTGGACGTAGGAGAAGTTGAGACAAAGCAGCATGCTCAGTCTGACACGTCTTTGCCCTTTAGATCCTTAATTAATGATGCAATGAATTACTAAAGCATTTAATATTGTTTAGCTGCAGAAACTGTCTTCTGTGCAGAAGCTTAGTGACAGCTTGCCAAATGTATCCTATCTGCTTCTTCATTGCAAAGTTTCTTTGCGTCTCTATAAACACAGACTTCTGAGCTATCTCAAAAGAACAAGTCCACGTATTTTAATTTGCAGGCAATTAAATCTTTGTCTCATAGACAGGCAAGGCAGTTTCTCACTAACCAAAAATTTAAGAAAAAATTTGGGTTTTTTTGCTCAGGTTTTATTTTTCACCTTTCACTTCTCCGCTTTAACTTTGTCCCCAGTATTTTCTAGATTGCTCCTCTCCCAGTTCTTTGTATGTGCCAAAACTTATAATAATAATTCTTGTGTTATCTAATTATTCTCTTATTTCTGATTAAGCAGGATTTAACACTTGACATCAAAATGAGAGCACAGCTAGGCGCATTTCTCAGGGTGACATGTCGTATCCTTGCAGCTTTAGCTAAAGTTCTTGAGAAAAGTACCGTGTGGATGGGGTGATGGTGCTGCTTCCCATGGGTTTCCTTTGAGAAGCAAAGAGCAGGATGGTGCAGTGGGTCGGTTGGTATTTCCTAGGAGGGCTCAGCCACAGCGCTGGCTCCTAAGTGGCTCTCTGCCACCAACAACCTCGCATTGATATTTTAAGGGCAGCTTGCTGACAGCAGAGGCAACATGACAAATACAGGTAGGTGAGAGAGACTAAAACATGTACAATTGCACAGAACTTGTTAGGCTCAATTACATGAGTCAAGAACTAGTGAAGTGTTTGAAGACCTGGAAGTAATTCCAATTTGTCATATCAGGAGTCCACTTCCCAGAAACAGGCTGTGGAAGCAGAGGCAAATCTGCCATATGGAGAGCAGATGTCTCAAGAGAGCTGAAAAGAAGATACTTTGCTAGTACTAAAAATATTTGGTACAAGGAGGTGATAACAAGTGCTTCTAAAGAAGAAGTGACTATTTATCATCGAGCAGACCATTATTACTGCTTCCTCAAACACAAACCTGTATGCTCAAATAATCCTTGACTGTCGCAGTGAAGAGGCACTGACTCACAGCTTGGGGCAGAAGCTGTAATAGTAAGCAGATTGCACATCTCGTTTAACCATCTGCTTTTTTAAAAAGCACTTTTTATCCCAGGCTAAAGGTAGGGGAATAGGAAGACAGTGAGTGTCTGGTGTACAACTGGTTTGATGTACGAAGCATTAAGGTTGTTTTTGCCATTTATGGCTTTGATGTTTTACTTGTTAGCACATTAATTAGGATCTGTGTCATGGATACTAGTTTCATTTATCACTTCAGCACTGTGGTGTGAGATGGTTCCTGTGAGAGCTGCCTCCAAGCACCAAGTGGCTTAACCATCAGGAACAAGGTTCAAGAGAAGAATTCCATTGCTGCCCTCAGGTATCTTGGGAGACAGAAGGAGCAACCCAGCTGAATGAGGAAGTTTGGGGACAGCTTGAATTTAAGTGGAGCTCTGCTCTATAAACTGTGGCTAATGCCTGTGTAAGTACCAACCACAATGTGGCTGAGGTTACTCATGTCTGAAGTAAACTTCTGGGTTTTCCTCATGGCAGAGCTGCCCTTCTTGCCAAGTAATGGACCAAGAGATATGGACAGAGCTCCCTCCACTCTTGCAAAACTCCAGTAAATTACTGCAGGGAAACGGCAAAGTGTGACTTATTCCCTGCTGCTGAGGTGAGACGAGCTAACAGACCATCTACAGCAGGTGTTCAACTAATCTGTTCTTAAAAAAACCTCTCATGACTGCACTCTGCCAGCCCACAAAGGTGCCCTGCTCCTGAGCTTATCTTGATTGTAGTTGGTTTGTCCTAATACCCAATTCAAATCTCCATCACTTGCAGTTAAGCCCATTACTCCTGGTCCCACTCTCAGTGGATATCAAGGCAACAGATTTTCATCCTCTTTACAGTAGTCTTTGAAGGCTGTTAGCCTCCCTCCAGACCCATCCATCTTCTCTTTACTAGACTAAACAACTTCAGGCTCTTTCAACATCTCCTCACAGGTCAGGCTCTTAACACCCTTCTTGGTTTCTAAGGGCTTTCTATGTAATTATCTTTCTTAAAAGGTGATGCCCTGTGCTGGATGCAGCACTTAAGCTCAGAAGTTCCTGGTACCATTAAACTACCATCCAGCCCCTGACTTTCTCATGCCTGTGGGTACACTTGAGGGTTTCTCTGTGGTCATCCAGAGTGAACTCACTCTCACCTGGCTGGTCGCTCCCTGTTTCAATGCAAGTCCTTTTGATCTCTTTGCACGTGTGCCTCTTTAGTTCCATTTGTTGATTCTGGAAAATTTTTCCAATTTTTCATAGCTATTTTGAATTTTAATCCTGGGCCCCAGTACACTCACAATCCCCCTGGCTTAGTGCAATGGGCTTATTTTCTAAGCCAAATTTATTCTGTTATCCAAGTTAACGACGAAAATATTGACCCAAAACAGACCCCAAACAGACCTTGGATGACCCCATTAAAAAAGAATTTTCAGTTTGATGGGAAACCATGGCAAGTTCAGCGTATTTTTCAACCACTTGTACACCCATTGACTAATGATTTCATCTACCTGTACTTCTTAGCTGCCTTACAAAAACATCACGGGGGATTCATTCAAATGCCCCACCCTAGCCAAGGTACCTATTGCTGCTCCCTCCCTGTCACCAAGAGAGGAGAAAGATCTTTGTTCTTCCAAATCAGAGCTGCCTTGGCCATGCCATGCCAAGCTGTGAGGAGGAGGAAGACTTTGGTCCAACCAGTTGCAAAGCATCATCTGGAGTTGGGAAAGATTTTTGGCAGTTTCTATTTAAAACCTGAGAAATCCCACATTGTTACACATGGAGTCACCTACTGCTGATGAATGCTGGAGCCTGCAATGATCATGAGCCTGATGCTACTACCAAGCACCCAAGGGAACAGCTAAGAAGAAGAGGAGGACAGAAGATAGCACCCTGCATAGGCAGCAGCTTCTCTCGAGGCTCCTTCCCTCATCCTGACTCCATCCATAATTCACTCCAAACCAAACCCCAACACCTCTGGTAGCCAGTAGTGAGACCAGCAGCATCCACAGCCCTGGAAAGGCTGAAGGGTGTCATGCTGCTGACATTTAAAGGTAAAAATAATTGTCTTTGATTCCAGACAGCACTAACATTTCCACACAGACCTTGCAGGGAGTTCAGAAAATGGAAGGACATGGCTTTACAAAGACTGGAAATGGAAACTCCTCAGAGAAGGATCTTGGGGAAACCTACTTTGGTCGAGGAAACCTAGAAGGAAGAGAAATGTCCTCTTGGAGAGCGAAGAAGAAGGCTAGTTGTGCTACTCTGCCACCATATAAAGATGCTCCCAGAGCGAGGGGACTTTGTCGTAAGGGAAGACGCGAATCATTTTTACCTTCGGTTGCCTGGGGCCAGGTGTGCACTGGGTGCCACAGCAGCCCCTGCAGCTGGGGGATCTGGGGCAGAGCCCTGAGTGCTGGTAGCTCTGGGCTGTGTATATTACACCTTTACATTCCATTTGATACTGCCTGGAGCCTGCTGGCCCCCTTCCAGCGCAGCTGTGGAAAGGTTGGGGAAATTCGCCATAATATGCTTGGGAATTCTTGTGGAAAGCAAGTTTCACCTACTGCAGTTTAGGTGGGTAGGCTTAAGGGGTTTGGATTTCTTTTTGTCCTGAAATGCTCATCCTCACTTAAAATCAAAAGTGAAGCAGAGTTTAATGATAAACTACTCCAGCTTGGACACACAGGACCGCTGCAAATCACTGCTTAAGGCTTGCTAGAAAATGCATTGAACTCATCACCCAGATTAAATCCTGTGGAAACAAAACGTGGCTTTAAACAAGATCCAGCTGATGTTGCTAAAGTCTGGGAGGACAATATTCTCAACCTAGATTTTGGTAGTTGAAGATGTCTGTGCTGCCCCTGCTCAGCCAGCAGCACAACCTCAGCCCCTGCAGAGCTGGGCAGCCTTGCCCACACAGTGCCTGGCCAGTGGCCAGCCTTCCCCTGCCTTCGAGGAGTGAAAACATGGCGCAAAAACCTCCACTGGTAGAAAGCACTCCAAGTGCTGTGTCCTTCAGCTGCAAGAGGGTTTTAGCTAGCCTCAAGGAAGATGAATGCAAGGGTATGAATGATTAAAGATAGAGACGTGGTGGACTTCTATCTGTTTCCTATCAGGAGAAGCACAAGCGATGTTTTACATTTCAAGAATACCCTACTTCAGCATTTTGCTGAAGCGGGGTGGTCACTGGGCTTTGGACTGTAGCCCAACCAAACAGAATGGAGCTTTTAATCAATTAAACTCTAAGAGGGGAATAATGATCTCAGAGTTTTGTATTTATCACTGGATTTGGCCCACTGATCCGCCCAAGGAAAGGCAATGGCTTGAAATAGTTTTCTCAAAGCCAAGACCAAATGGCTGTAGTAAAAATAAGTTTTATCCCTCTTTTTTCCATTTTTTTTTTCCCAGACACACATATTTCTGTCATGTTTGGGTAAATCCTGCCCGCCAGTTACATCAGAATGGTCAATGAGCTCTTCACGCTCCAAACGCTGGCCTGAAGATGTCACAATCCTGGCAACAGCTCGCCCAGCCCCAGAGAGGCTCTGCAGAGCTATCTGTGATTCAGCAGCAGCAAGTGTGAAGAGGCTGGGACTGCTGGCACTTGCCCTTCCTCAGCCTTTTCCTATTCCTGGTGCTTGCCATGAGCAATGCTGGCTGCAGATACTTCAAGAGCAAAGGGAGTGAGTGCTGTGCAGGAATTTTTAGCTTTTGTTTAGCATCTTTCCTTCCTCTTTGTTCATTTAAGCAGATGTTTATGTGCTCCCTTTGGCTCTCCTAGCAGCAGCATGGGCCACGCTGTTCTCCCAGCAAGTGCTGCACAGTGATGAGCAACACTCCTTTTCCTGGCAGCAATTTTCCTTGAGGCAAGTACTTTTGCCCTTTACCCAACAAAATGTGGGTTTTGGGTGGTGAAAGCACAGTGGGTTCCCTTCCATCATGTGATACAAGCACACTTGGTGAGGTGAGCTGAAGAGATGGGGCATTTTGCAGCTGCCAAAAGGCTGGGTTTTACTGCTGTGTGAAAACCTAAAGACCTTCACACGCACACACACAAATAGCATAACATAAGAAAGACATCTGAGAAAAGGCTACAGGATGTCCATGCTTCCCAATACATCTGTGGAACATGAAGACAAAATCCCTTGCGTGCTACACCTACAAAAGCATGCTGCAAAATCCCCTTATGCCTGCTGCGCCTCAAAGTCCCTTGTTTCTTCATTCTAATGTAATTCCTCTGGTATGAAATAGGGTCAAGAGCTAAGCCAGGACTTCAGACTCAAAAATCCACCCAGATCCTAAGCTGTGATTTTGTCTCCAGGATTGTGTTCTCTTGGGAGATACCTACACTCACTGGGGATTCCCGAGGTACTTAGCGTCTCCCACCCATGTGCTCCTCAAGCACGACGGTGATTGTTAATTGGTGTTAAATTAATTTGGTGGTGGGTAAAGGTTTTCAGGAGGGGCATTCAGATAGCACCATGACAGTCCTTGACAATCACATTGACTGCCTCGGCAGAGCTTGCAGCCATTAGGTGGGTAGACCCTGATTTACCAACTGAAGGTGGTCTCTCCAATTCTCTGCAGGCTGCTAAACCCAGAGCTGAATTCCCTTGCAGATGAAAGCAAATTCCCCTACAATTCTGACAGAAAAAGAGATCACATGCTTAAAGACAAATGAGATGTATATTTGATTTCATTCTTCTCTCCCACAACATACATGATTGCTGGAAAGTCTCTCTTTTCTGTGCACAACTTTTTTTCTGTTTATTTGTCCTGAATTCAGAGAGAACAGCTGGTTTTACCTATGAGAACCAGCTCACAGAGGCACTTCAGGATATAAAGCACATTTATGATAAGACACCTGATAAATCCCTTTACGTTCCATATCTTTCCTGCAAAGCTGGGGAGAGGAAGAGCGGAGAAGGAGAAAAGACCTGCTTTGGGATGATGTCATAGCTGTTGGGCACATCTGCCCCAAATTAAACTGCCATCTAAAGGGCTTATTTCCCAAAACATATTTCTTTGCAGCTTGGAAGGAGACATAAAGCAGTGTATCCCTTCAGTTTGCATTTGGGGAGGCTCTGAAAATTTGGGCTCACCCTTCACAGCATGGCAGCAAGATTTACTAGTGCAGAGTCTCCCAGGTGATGATGCTGTACAAGTTGCAAGAAAAATGAATCTTCCTTGGTTCCTTGATTAAGTTGTGACTCATAATAAATCTCCCAGAGACATCCAGCCTGTCTTGCTAAAAGCTTGGGGGACCTTCGCAAAGCTGTCTAGGAAGGTGCGAGAAAGGGATCTCACCTGCAAGAAGAAAGCTTGCAGAAGTGAATCTGCTTGAATTTTAACATATCTGTTCCCCATCTCTCACAGCCAGGATTTGAGACTGAAACACAAAAGGAGTAGAAATAAGTAACAACATTTAACCAAACCAAGGATAAAACCCTTCCAAATAGTCTGCAATTTAAAAAAAAAAAAAAAAAAGGAACAGGAAAAGAAGAGAGAGCTGAAAATTCGGGGAAATGGGAATTTTTTTTAATAGCTTCAAGGTGATCCTTCCCTGCAAAGGCACTTTGTGCCTTCCAGATGATAAAGAAGAGTGATTCTGGGATTCTGTGAAACGCTGCACCAGCCAAACCCTGTCTTCTGCTGCCTACTGGAGCAAACTGCAGGTGTCCTCAGTGTGCGAAGCCTCATGTGACAACAAGGCTGTCTCTTCTGGCTTTGGAACCTGCTGCTGAGCGGAACCCGTGTGCCCAGTGGCCACGACAAAGCTACACACGTGTGCGGATTGTTCTGCAGCAGAGGGAAAGGTAGCCCAGACAGCTTGTGTCGAACACAACCACACCAGCATCATTCCCCAAGGGGCCCACGAAAATCCATGAACCTGTCATTTGTCCGTGGTAGCTACTTAGAAATGGAGCAAAAATGGCCCAAAATGCCCCTTCCAAAGCACCTCACAAACTCGGCAAAGCCTGTCAGCCCATCTAGAAAACATGACCCCAGTTTGTGCTGATGTAAACCAGCTCTGTTGGTGGAGTCACGCTGATTTACACCAGCTAAAGAACTGTTCCTACATTCCCACCTGGTTCATGAAGTAATTCCCTGCAAAGCACTACAATGAAAAAAAGAATTGCCTCGCTGGGTCCGCAAGCCCGACTTCATACATAAGTTGTCTCAGCCTTGCTGGGGTGGATCTTACTGAGAGGACGATACATCCAAGGCTGTCATGTAAATCATTTCCTTTTGAATACTTCTGTCTAATCAACTTCAGACCTTGTTTTGGACACACTGTACATTTCATAAGCTGAAGAACTCTCTGTGATGAAATCCTTGCCTCCTGACCCCAAAATACATCTGAACAAAATTGTCCCATCAGGAGTTCAGATAATTGCTTGGCCTTTCCTGTCAGTCATAAACCAGACAGATCTGACTTTTTTGGACACTTCCCCACACTTTAATGTGCTTTTCAAACATATTCTGAACAGCATAACAGAACAGGAATGGCTGCTTTTATAAATGTGTGGTGTTTTATACACTTAACCAAAGAAATCAGAGACTCTCTTTGCTGGTGCCATATGTATTATTGTGTGATAAAAATTTACCAGCATGTAGTTCTGCAATTATTGTTCTTACAGCTCCATTAGTCCTAAATCTTATTTATGTACTGTGAGCTTTTTTCTTTCACTGGAACTCCCAGGCTCTCCCTTGTTGCACCAAAGCTTGTGAAGTGCCAAGAGGTCCAGGCACAGCATGGAGAATAGATCTTTCCTACGCCCGCAGCAAGTAAATTTAAGAGTGATGCCTTTCTGCTGTACCCCACAGATCCGATCAGGTCTCACAGCTGCAGAGCTTTTTGGATCTAGCAGAGGCTGCCAGTGGCTGACAGCACCAAGCCAGGTTTGTGCACCATAAGCCATGTAGGGATGTAGCTTATGACAGCTGAAGTCCTCATCAGGGGCTGGGCTGAGACACTGCATGAAAGTTGCAGGGGACAGCAGCAAGGTGCCTGCATGGAAGGCAGGGCATGAACTCAGCAAAGCTGGTGAGAAATTTCCTGCTGACTGCTGAAGAGGTGATGATTTCTGCCCCAGCCCGCCTCAAGAGCCATCCTTTGTGCACAGGATAGACTGGGGAGGTGAGAAAGGTTTGCTGGAGGAAGCCTGACACATTTCTCCCAGTGAATTGCAAGCTGTACCACGCACTTGAACAGTGCTAAATCCTGAGCAATGAGAACTATTACAAATATTCAGACATCACAGACAAGGGTTTACAGAGATCACAGTCTTGAGTTGAAAGCCTGGGAATTCCTCAAGGAGAAGGTGTGGTCTGGAACAGCAAATGTGGGCCAAGAGCTTTCCAACTGCCGCTGCAGCTCTCAACATCTGATGAGAAGATCAAGTTCATGAGCAAAACACACTGTGAAAATGGAAAGTAGGCTGTTACATCTATCAGGAAGTTGAAAAGGATAAAATATATGTGAGTATTAGAAAAGAAAAGTCATTAAAAGGCCATTCTATATCAAGAAATCTTTCCAAGGAGTGGAAAACAGGGACCTGCAGGGCATGGATGCCACAGAGGAAACTCACTGCTGCATCCTAGCTGTGTGAGCAGAGGGCCAAAGCCCTGTGTGTCACCTCACAGCCCATTAGGACACTGAGATGTTTAGCTCATGGCTCCTGCAGTCAGACTTCACTGGACAACACAGTGCCTGCCTGAGGTGTCAGTCTTGGCGGTTTGGTGGAAGTCATTGCCACCTAGCAGGGGCTGACAAATCCAAACGTAACATCACTCTGTTGGCCACAACTGATAGCTTAGTGCTTTACACCATCACCAAAGACTGATCTGGAAACACGGGTGTGTTTCTGACACTGACGATCGTTGCCCAGGGCAGGGGTTTGACCATGGCAAAGCCCGGTGAGAACCAATGCTCAGTGCCTTGAGCTCACGCTGGGTTTATCGATTTGCAGTTGAGCCCATAACCTCAGGCAGAGCTTTCATAGGGGTTATAAATTGTCCTTTGAGGGCACGCGAAGAAGCACGAATCCCCGGAAAGTCGGTGTTCTCTGCGGGAGCACCCGCAGCAAAGGGCAGGAGAGTCCCCTCGGGGAGCGGCTGCACCCAGCGGGATGCCAGAGGACACAGAGCAGCTACACGCTGCGGCCGCCAGGTGGCGCCATCGCCCCAGGCATGCGCGGAGAGGCTGCTGCTGCCCCCAGCACCCAGCGGCCCCTCGGGAGCGGGACGGAGGACGCGGCGTTGGGGGTCGGGTGCGGGCAGACGCTGCCCTCCTGCAGCCCCGCTCTCGGAGCGCAGCCGGCTCTGCGGGCCGTCTGTAAATGAGAGGTGCGAGCTGATGAGGAAACACGCGGGGAACCGGGACAGCCTGTGCGCTCCCCTCGGGGCGAGGGCCCGTCTCGTCTGCGGGGATAGAAGCACTGCCCGGTCCCTGTCACCCACTCGTGTCTGGGGCACCGTGGGGCTTTACAAGGGTCTGATCCTTGTTTCCACTGACTGTTCCTCGGGGGCAGTGTGTTCCCGGGATGTCTGCTAGTTTCAGTGGCTCGTGGGAAGGCTCCGTGTGTTTTCCAAGGACCCTCTGTGGTGACAGTTTCACCTGGAGGAGAAGAAAAAGCCTCCCACTGCCCAGCACCTCATACCAGCCACTAAAATAAATCACGTAGTTCAGCCAGTGGGGTTTGGTCCTGCTGTGGACTGGCTTTCTCTAGACTCTTCTCTTGGACCATGGTGTTCAGTGCCAGCAGCTCTGAGCTCCCAGCTCTGCCCAAGAGAGTGGCAGCAGCCTCACTATATCATTTAATGAAGGCTCACATCAGTTCTGAGGTATTTGCTGTACAGCAAACACGCTGTTTAGAAGTCTGTCACAGCTCAGAAATATTCCTTCAAATTCAGAGGCAGGATTCCCATCCCAGCTCTCAGCAGTCACTGAGTTCAGTCAAAATTTTGTTGCCCACCCGTGGTTGTCTGTGCAGCTCACTGCTGTGGGCTGCCAGGTCTCCCTGTGATGTGCCTAACTCCCTTCTCAGCCACCTGGGCAAAGGGCAACTCATGACATCATGACATTTTCCGATCACCATCTGCTGCTGTTTGTTTTGGCCCTCCTACAGGTGTTTCCAAATTACTTTTGTGAAATAAACACGGCAATCAAGGTATAGGGCAACTCAGGAAGTTGCCCCAGGGAGACCTTGGGAGACTGAAGGTGAAAACTCCCCAGGCCAGCATCTGCTCTTTTGGCAGCTTCAGTCCTCCTGCCTTGCTCTGAGCCTTGGGATTGAGCACGCAGCACCATATACCAGTTCTCAAACCCGAGGCTTAAGAGTTTATCCAGAACCCAACATCTGCTCTGTGAAACCTGTGACTTCAAATGTGTGGATGCTGCTGTAGTCTGCAGGCTTTGCGAGGCATTGGTAAATGAAAAATGATGTTATTTTAATAAACAAACATTCACATGTAGCCATTGGAAGGTGAAGTCGGGAGTTTGGAGCCGGTTTGCTTTTTAACAGACATGGGAATAAAAACAAACTTAGGAAACATGCTTGTTTGTAAGGTTGTCTGAGCAAAGCTGTCTGAGTCAGACTGAGAGCCACCAAACTTCCTTATGCTGTCTAATACCCCATTACTCCCTGAATGAATGAGGCAGTCCTCAAGGAACATGATTCTGATAAGTTATAGATATTTCTGAACTTGTTTTCTAAACACATGCACTATTTTTTGGGGGGGAAATTACGTTATTTCTGGCCCATGCTTTCCTTTTCTGTAGCTCTGATAAAGCTCAGTCTATGAAATATTTCTGCAGCTACCTCAAAGCAAGTGTTGACATCACCAAGAAGAAAGCAGTGCTAGAGCAAAGGTAGACTATATAGGGAAAAGCCTGGGCTGAAGATGCCCAGCCAAACAGCCAAGGGTTTCTATTGACTGCAACTTGGTCCTTTTGGTGAAGAACTACTGTGGGACTTCAGGCACAAAAGAGTCTGATTAATTTTGAGGCAAAATTTGATGTTGATCAATTATTTGGTAAGATTTTAAAATTCTACACATGCTGGGGAAGCCTCCCTATAACCTGCTTTACTCTGGTTTCCATTTCTTGTCATGCTGCTGTTGGGGATATTGAACACCTCCTGCTGTGGAATCCCTGCCCCGCAAAAGGGATGGTGTTGGCTGAGCACGGGCAGTGCTGAGATTTATAGAGAAGTAAAGACAACTCCTGATACAAAGCAAAGAAAGCTGAGCTGGGTAAAGAGTTCACTCAAGCAAAATGAAGGTTTTCTCCTTTTTTCCCCCTCCCTCTCTTTTCCCTTCTTAAACTTCACCCCCCCCAAAAAAAAGAGAACTAGAAAATCCCCATAGATTGCATCCAGCTGTTAAAATTTTATGATCCCGAGATCCCCAGTTGTCATGACCACTTCATGTAGTTTAATATGCAGTCGTATCCTTCTCAGTTTCATTTTCTTCCCCAACTATAGTTAATAAAACACCTTTCAGAGAGCCTGTTCTTAGCAGTTACAGAGTGCCTGCTCTTGCATTGTACGGAAGAGAAAGGCACGGCAGCTTTAAGAACTGATTTGGACACACACACACACGCGTGAGCTGTTTCCTGTGGGGTACCTTGGCGTATGAGGAAGTTAAACTCCAACCACAATTCCTGCTAACATCGGTGGGAGCACCTTCCCTGCGCAAGGGAGACACGGGCTAAACAGAAGCAGCTCTTTTCCAATCACCCTAAATAAGTCCTGCCATAAAAAGGTTGACCCTCTGCCCCAGCCAAGACTCCCCTTGCCTGTGGATGGCTTTGGGCTCAGGCCCAAAATGAATAAATCAGTCTGGACCAAACCAGCATCTCCCAAAGTATTGCATGTTTATGCTGTCTTTCATCCATGGTGGGCACGGGGGTCATTATCTGCACTAGAACAGAGTTTCAACTTGGCTTTCCTGAAGGACCTCTTTGCTGCTTTATTGGGACAGATAAAATACAGAAGCAATGCCTGTGTTTCTGCCTTTAAATACACTGACATGTTCATCCCATTTCCTTCCTGCCTTGCTTGTGTTTGCCCACACCAGCAACCATGTGGCAGTAGGAAGGTCAGGGGGTGATTCCCTGTGCCAAGGCAGCGATGGCATCAGAAGTGACACTGCAGCAGCCACTTCTCTTTTAGGGCTGTTTGCTACAGCATGCTGGCATTTGCCTTGGTTTGCTACTGCTGCTCCTGTATCTAGAAAAAAACCCACTCTACATGAAGAATAAGTGGACACACCAGTAGCTCAAGGATTGGACTAGACAATTTAATTAATCCCAGAACAAGAGTTTTAAAAAAGAACACCCAGAATTATGGTTAAGCTGCAAAGGATTTGAAGTACACTCTGGGAAAGAGGGTTTTGCTGTGACCTGGCTGGTGAAGGCTGCTTTTCCAGCCTGGGTATTCTTTTGTGTTAGTCTTCTGCCTTTGTGCTGTTGAAAATCGTTTGGGAAGGCTGTGTGATGAATCAGTTTTATGTAAAAGGTAACCACATTACTGCCCTAAATGTGAGGCTCTTGGAGGAACTGAAAATAAACCAGCTTGGTTTCCTAAGAGGTAGCACTGATAAACATTTTGGTCAGCTAGTGGGTTCTGTGGACAATGTTTAAGGATACATTAGCTGCTAACACACTTAGCTTGAGGAAGCTTTATCCTCCCTGCGCCAGTATTTATAGTCACAGTTTAATAGGAAGCCTCTAACGATAACATCGTACTGCTTGTGTAATCAGATTTTCTCAGCAAAGCAGCTGAATTTGTTAGGGACCAAGAAAGGATGTGGACACCGCTGCTGGTCCTTGTGCCAAGGTGGCAGCTGGCTCAGGGGAGCTGCGTGCACTAGCACTGCCCCTTGGAGAAATTCTTGGCTAAAGTTTCCCCAAGGAAACTCAGCAGCTTCCCTCTGCCATGCCTGTCTCTCACTCTGTACCAGAGACAGGAGAAGTGGCTTTTTACAGTGGCTGAGATTTTAAAATGCAAAAATGAAAAAGTAAATGGAAGGGAACACTTGCAGTGTGAGGGGGTATTTTCTGAGACAAAGCTGAATTTGCACTGAGGGTCTCTCTCTATTCAGTAGGGCAGATCCATCTAACAGCTAATCTTTTGATATGAAACCACTGCCTGCCTGCCTTGTCCTCTTCTTCCTTGACTCTCTCCACCTCTATGCATTTCACTCCCTCCTCAGTAAACCAGACAAAAACTCCACCAGAATATGGGGGGGAAAGAGTGGAATTAACATGCCAGTTGTCACTATCCCATGGTTCAGTTTGCATCTCCCCTTCCCCTGACACTCTTCAAGCACAACCTTCCCAGTCTGGGAATGTCACAGCCTGGTGACTGCTGCAGCACAGCTCCTTCCAACAACAAAGCACAAGCATGGGACCACATCAGTTTTGTGCTTCCCAGGAGATGGTTCCCTTTGCCAGAGGCTGCTCAGCTGGCACTCCATGCTTTGGGTCAGTCTGCAGCAAAGCTCCTACACTGCTCCTAAAGTGGATTCTTTAGGGGAAATGGCTGCAGGTCTTTGCTCAGGAGGTTAGTAAACAAAACCCAGTGGGCTCAGCATTGCCAGCTCTGGTGTAACTGCATTTATGTGACTAAACCAAGAGAAATATTGAATAGCATTGGTACAGCAGGAAGCAGACCCTGTCCTGAAGTTTGCAGTTGAAACAAGGAACAGCAGGAACAGCAGCAAGGAGAAATGTCATGAAACTCCTGAGGTATTGTGTGTCCAGATTTGGTTGGTACCCCCCACCTTTGGGTCTCTGGCAAGCTGCTCATCTGCATCTCCACACTAGTAACCCAGTAGCTGTGCTCAAAGTGCCCACAGAGTGCTGAAGTGATGAGAGGGGTTGAGGGAAATGAGAGGAGTGAGAAAGGAGTTGTAAAATGAAAGGATGCAAATAAATTCCTTCATGCTGTTAGGTCAAACTGTGATGATGCAGCATTTTGTACAGACTCCTTAATCTATTTGTAAAGGAATTGGCTGTGTGTCCCTGTGCCTATGCAGGGAGAAGATGTGGTTGTGTTCCTTTGTGACAGCACTGCTTCACAGCACCAGCCTGAGAAATCCACGGCAGGAAGCCTGAGCTGAGGTGCTCACCCCCAAAAATCCCTAAAACCTACAGTTAAATCTATCTTTTCCAAACAGTAAATATCCTCACGTAGAATTTAAAACTTCGAGAAATGCCTGCAAATTATTCCATATTTTTTCTAAGACCAGAAGTTGCTCTGTGCATAGAAGGGCTTCTGCACTCGCTACACTGAAGCAAAGAGCAGCCAGAGACATATGGCCACGAAGTATTACAGAAAACAAATAGCAAAATTCATCCCACAAATGGAGGGCTGGATCCTGCTGGGGTTGAGGTCCTTTTGTGTCCCACAGAATTAGGATATGCAGATACTCTGCCCCAAAGAAGAAATGCTGAGTATCCTCCGGGGCTGAGTTCACAGCCTAATGGAATGTCAGACTAAAAAGAAAACAATAAATTACAATGCTACTAAAGTCCTTAGAAGAGAGAAAACTTCATCAGGGCAACAGCCTTTCACTTTCAGCCTCCCAAGAGCTGAAAAGAGCAGACAGCACTGAGGCAGTAGTGGTTCCCGCCTTGCCACCAGCAGTGGGATCCACGTTATTTAGAAATAACAGTTGTCTGAGCTAGCAGCATAGCTGAACAAATTAGAAATGATAAAATAAGTGGTGGTTAGAGTTATATAGCTGGAGTTCTCAGGCAGACATGCAGATTAATGGGGACTGTGACATTCCTTATACATGTAAATAAACACTGAATTTGAGAACCTCTGTTTTCCCCAAGCACTAGTAAATAAAAGTGTAACAGAGACCTCATGCAAAGGAACCATATGCTTATAATTATACAAACATTGTAGATCCCCTGTGTGAAATTTCACATCTTTATTGTTTCTATTTTAATGTTTACAAAGTTAGCCATACTTTTTCAAATCTATCCTAAAGAGGAAAGATAATTTCTTACACGATTTTAATTTTCTCCACCAGAGCAAACGAAAGCAGAAGCGCTCCTGCAGACCTCTTGCCTTTCTCCTGCTCCACACACTGCAATTTGTTTCTCCAGTGTCAGGATGTGTTTTGACGCACCAAGAATGCAGGAGTGGCTTCACTCTCCGTGCCCGTATATTAAGTTTTAAACTGTGGATGAGAGACAATATGGTTCTAATCTAAGACAGTGACAAAAATGCAGAGAGCTTGCGGAGAAGCGGCGTTGCCACTGGTTCGTGGCAAAATAAAACGCTGTGAAAAGCAACAGTAAGTTATGGGGTTAGCATTGCTGTTTCTCCTGACTTTTCTTGTGAAAAGACTAACTGCCAAAAGCAGGAGCAAAAGGAAGAGAAAGGGGGAAATCCATCCCCAGGCTGCAAAACTGAGCCTGGAAGAGCCTCGCGGGCTGTGGGGCACTGGGAGAGACACAGATCCCTCATGGAATGTTTGGAAAGTGAAGCAGAACTTTCCTTGGAGAACCACTATGTGAGAGTTGGTTCAGACTGTTCTAGAGCAACTCTATTTATCTGAGCGTGTGTCTTCACCTTCTGTTAGCTCACACACCATCATTTTGAAGAAGTACAGTTCTTGGTCCGCATAGGCTTTTCAGGTTTATGCCAATACTCTGGAGAGCGGGCAGGCTGACACAGATACGCAGAGGAAATATTATGGTTTGCTGTGTTAAGTAAAAATAATAATTGAAAAGAACAATAATAATTTATCTTGTGTGATGGTCCAGAATGCAAGTGACAGAGGAGAGAGCCTGGTGCTCCCTCCCAGAGAATGCTCTTAGATGAGAGCAAGGCAGTCTAGCTCGGAAGGAGGGAATCCCTACCCTTTGATTATGTGGTTTGACCATGACTTCTTTGGAGTTTTTTGTGGTAAGGAGGGAAGAAGCCCGTACTTTGAGTGGGTACATTTTCTACTTATCTTAATATAGAATGATTTTGGTTCACAGAAATAAAAGCCCTACAATGAATCATTCATGTTAAAATAACCCACAAGCCAGCTGTAAGAAAGTGGAAGATATTAAGTGGGACTGTCTGCAAAGTGCTCAGCTCTGCACTAGCTCTTCTGAAAGGCCCCAAACCAGAGGTGCAATAAGTAATGCTCAGGCTTTGTGTAGGGATGAATTTGAACCCCTGACATTAATCCTCAACGTTTCTGCTCATTTCATGGAGAAAATTCCCTTAAACTTGCAGGGGGAAAAAACCCTGCAGGACTGTGTCCTGGCTTTCAAATTTGCTTCTGATGATTTTTCTTTTCCCCAGAAGATCAAATTCACAGAAAGGAAAATATTCAGAAGATGTGAAAACTGTGTGTACTTGTGCAAGGAAATTAATGAAACTGGTTTTAGAACTGGTTTGTAGCTTGGAGATACTTACTTGAAATAAAAAAAATAATAATTGTTACCAAATTTTTTATATTGCAATTATAAATGGAAATCTGGCCAACTTCTGTTGTTGAGAAAACCAGAAAGGAAATAATTTTTTAAAATGCTATTCTTCTTTTCTGGTGGCTGCTATTATTTCGCTCTTCTTATTGTTGCTGCCGTTATTACGCCCTTTGCCGAGCTTCAAAGGCCAAGTGTCCCACAGGCGCTGATTCATTCTTGCGCTGATTCATTCTTGCGCTGATTCATTCTTGCGCTGCCCCGGGAGAAGCCTGCTCCTGCCTGTGGTTCCTAGGTCCAGTTCCACAGGATTTTCTCAATGCCACTGGAAAGCCCAAGCTGCTTAGGATGGTTTGATGTGTTCAAGCCTCTTGCAGTAATCTGACCCTGCAGCTGCACAAGGCACCACGGTTGCAGCATCTCCTTGGTTCCTATGCTTCGCCGCTCCCTTAAGTGACCGTCCCAGCGACTAGCTGTATTGAACAATGGCATTGTCCTCTGAAATGACAAGGGGACACCCTGAGTAAGAGGTCTAATTCTTCAAGAAACAGGCAGGAGAGCAGCACTGTCTACTTTATGGCTGTTACAACTGCCTATACACTATCATCTGGTGTGTGTCACTGTCTTGAAGTGCTAACTCTAGGGCATCTGACCCCCCCATCCCTGGACTCTGCATTGCCCAAAAGGTTGCTGGAGCCAGGGGAAAGACTTCTGTTGGCTGCAGAGAGCTTTGAGTCAGAGAAGCATGGATGGAAAGCAGCTGTTTGACTCAGTTTTAGAGATTGCATTAAAACATGCAAAAGCAGCAGGTAGAAATTAAATCGGGCTGATGGAAGTTGCTCTTAAGACTACTCAACTCTTGCAGCTTTGCATTAGTATGAAACCACCTCCCCTTGGGAGAGGAGGAGGCCAAGGGAGGAAAAAGCCAAGAACAAAGAGGAAAGAGGAGAGACAGACAGAGAGACAAAGGCAGGAAGGGAATAGACACTCCAGGAGCAGCAAGAGACCCTGGAAACCAGCAGGGTGGGAGTGGGAAAGGGCAGCAGTGCAGCAGCAGCAATGGGGACCACAAGGAGGGGATGTGGCAAGTGGAAACAATATCAGGAAAGGAAAATAGGACAATGAAATGCAGCAGGAGAGAAAAGAAAGAGCCTGGGGGACTAGGGTTGAAGAGAAGTTGATGGAGAAGAAACTGGAGCTGGGCAGCTGATTGGAGATAGCAGGCGGGACTGTGGAATAAGTGAAGAGGGCACAAAAGAGGCAGAAGGGAACAAAAAAAGTGACGATAAGGCTCCTGAAGGAACTGGGTCATAGGAAGAAAAATCAGCCAAAATGCTAAATACAGAGCAGAAAAGATGGGAGCAACAAAGAAGAGCAGAAGTAACAAAAGTGAGGCATCAGAAAAGTAAAGCCAGAGGCACAGAAGGAGTGGGGGAAGTCCCAGAGCAGAAAGCAGTGATGAAAAAGAAGGGGAATGGTCAGGAGGACAGCTGTAAAGCCAGGGGATAGGCAAGAGGAGGACAATAAATAAAAGGGGGTGAAAAGATGAGACAGAGTGATGTGGGAATTGGTTTTGCAGAACACTTGCCTCATTTCTGCACTGTCACTGATACTCTTTTGTAGCCCTGTTCCTCCACAGTTCATCTGCCAGCACCTCACAGCACATCTATTCTACTAAAAAGAAGCCAAGGCAGTGGTGGGCCCATTTTTCTAACCCGAGCTGTACAGTGTGTCCCACATCCACACGGTCATATCCAAATAGCTGTCTAGGGACAGCCCCTGGCACAAGCCATGACTTGTAACAGGCCTGGGCATTGAATGTGAAAGTGATATCTGGCGTGGGCCAAAACCACACCAAGGAGCGTACCCAGCCATGTGTGGAGGGTTTCAGGGCAATGTGAGCCCCTGCTTTGGAGGTAGCAGAGATGCAGCCTGGGTCACCTGGAACCTCAGTCCCTCACTTACTTTGAATGTCCCCCTCACTTACTTTGAATGTCCCCCTCACACTCCTTGTCTCCCCTGTCATGTGTCTCCAAGAGCCGGGAGCACAATTTGACCAAACTTCCTATAGGCAAACTGGGACCTACCAGGCTAGATCCTGCTCCATATGCCCTGTCTGGATCTACCTCATCACAATGACCTGAGTAATGCTCTGGGAGTGATGCCAAAAGGCCAACCCTCTCTTGGTAGAAAATTAGAAGGGGGAAGAAAAAGACAAGAAAGGCCAGTGCACTACTGTGTGGTCCCTAAAGAGCAGCTAAAGATGAAGGAGATTGGTCAGCGATATCGGATTCAATGAGGAGTGAAAGCCAGATTCCCTTTTTTTGCCATGGTCTGCACTTTCACAGCTAAACGCTCACAGCCTTCAGATTGTGGAATCTCTTGTTGGAATGAGAGGAAGATCCACCAGTGGCAGCTTGTTCTAGGTGAGATAGGAGAGGCAGGAAGAAGAGAAGGGAAAATCTGGAGAGGAGATAAGGGAAGCTCAACACAGGGCAAAGAAAACAACATGGGAACATGGAGGAGGGTGGCTTGTGGCTCTCAGTAACAGCGGTGTCATTCAGAAAGGAGGATGAGAAGGACATCAGGAAGAAGTAAGGAGGGAACAAAACAGATAGAGCAAGACAAGCTTCTTACTGTGCTTTGTCCATGGCTGTGAACCCTAGATGGATGGTTGGATAAAACCATTTAGAGAGTTGACACCACTTATATAATGGGGATACACGCAGAAAAGCCAAATGGAAGGGGTGGGTGAATACACTCCTACATGTGCTCCACTGCTGTCTTCTGCATAACCAGTGCAGGGAGATTCTATGCCCTACTTTGAGGAAACTTTCCTACAAGCCCCAGGCCACACTGCTTCTCTTGTCAGTGCTGCCTGCTCAGTGCTCCAGTTTCCCAGGCCCTGGTCCAGTACCATGATCTTCCCAAGCTGGTTTCACCTTGGTAGCTGTGCAGATTTTGAGAGAAGGATAACAAGTCTCTGACACTTGACTCTTGTCCTTTCTCTTCCCTCTCTGGTGGATGGAAAGGTTTGCTTTAAGGCTGTCTACTAGCTGGGCCCTGGTCCATCCTAAGGTGAGAGACTCCCAGTTTCCACCAAGATTAAGAGACCCTTGCCTTGTGCCACACTCTGGGACCCATAGCTCTGGAAATACGGAGAGCGTCGAGCAAGATCATCACCTTCACATGTGTCAGCCTGCACCCCAGATGGCAGCACCCAAAGACACCTGAGCCCACCAAAGCACTGGTGGGTCAGTGAGAAGCAGTACCCGAGGGCTGGCAGCAAGACGCGCAGCACGCTTCCCCACGTCCCGCGTGGAGTCCACAACGCGGAGGGAGCGAAGCGACCCCCGGACACCCGACGGCAGGACCGCCCCGCGGGGCGGGTTGGGTGCCCCCACGGGGCGGTGCGCCGCGGGGCGGTACCCTCGGGGCGGGGCGGGCTGCGGCGGGCCGGGCCCGCCCGGGTTCAGTCCCCGCTCCGCTCCGAGCAGCCGTGCAGTCCCCGCGCCGCTCCGTGGGCCGCCGGAGCCGCACGTCGGGCAGCCCTCCTCTTCTTCCTCATCGCCGCCGCCTCTAGCTATGAATGCACGCCGGGCTCTGCTCTCTGCCGCCTTGCTCGCCAGCCTCCTCTGGGATTTACCTTGCTGCCTCCCGGCTTCCCTTCCCTCCACCTCGGAGCTCGCCACCTCTTCCAAGGGCGGACGGGGCCGCAGGGGGCCACGGTCCCCACGGGAGAACCGGCCGCGGCCAGGGGGACACGCTGTGGGCCGGGCGCTGCCACGGGCGGAACCCCACGAGTACATGCTGTCCCTGTACAGGACTTACTCCATCGCGGAGAAACTGGGCATCAACGCCAGTTTTTTCCAGTCATCCAAATCTGCCAACACCATCACTAGTTTTGTAGACAGGGGACGAGGTAAGTTCTGCTCCCCTCTCCCCATCCCACACCGGTCCCCACCGAGGCTGCGGGCGCCCCTTCCCGAGGCTGCCGGGACAGGGACCTGGCGCTGGGAGGTCACTGGTGTTACCCCCGCCCCCGGGATATTGCGGAAAAGTGGATGTTTCGGTAAATTGTGGGTCGCGTTGGTTTATTTTAAAGTAAACTAAACCCAGACCGCGGCAGCTGTAAATGCTGAGGGCGAGAAACACGCGTGTTCGTCCCCGAGTGGTCACGGGGCGGTGGGGGGAAACACGCCCCAGCCTTGTGAGAGTATTTTTGAGGGTGAAGTCAACTTTGGGGAGGGGCAGCAAAGCCAAAAAGAAATCGCTCTTGTGGTTTCTTCCCGTCTGCCGGAGAAAGGATCGCTCTTATCGCTGCGGCTGCGAAGGCAAACAGAAAGTTCGAACTGACCGAGGACAAATATTCGCTGCCCAAAGCTGCCCTCGCGTGAGGTCGGGGTTACTTGGAAGGGCTCCAGTCCCGTGGGAAGCACTGGGAACGGGAGACGGACTGGAGCCCAGGTAACTCCCGGCAGCGGGACTCAGTGTGGCGAGCCGCCTGTTTTGGGGGTCGCATCCTACGTCCTCTAAGCCCAGCGTGTGCGAGGGTGTTTCTCACCGGTCCCCAGGCCGGGGGCGGCAGCGGGGCCACTCGGCTGCCCCGTGGTGGGGGGCACTGAGGAGGAGAGAGGACAGGGCAGGCGGCGGCGCCCCGGGCTTTGTCCCCTCTCTCCCCGGACAGTACCGGTGACGCGGGGCTCCTGGGCCCCCTCAGCGTCCTGCAGCCCCGGCCGGAGACCAGCTTTGTTTTTCTCTCGTTGTTTTATTACTCGTACCCGGGGAGGCGAGTGGAGGTTTCTCGGCGATCCAGAGGAAAACTCCCATTCCCTAAAAACGTCTTCCTCTCTCGTTCTATTTATTTTTCTTTTATTACCATGTTTTGTGAGCCATTAGGGACAGACTAATTAACAGGTTCTTAATGCAGGTTGTACACACTTCCCCCCCACTTCTTCACGATTTGAAGACCCACCCCTCTGTCCGCCCATCCCATCCCCCACCCTCTCTCCCGGCACCCTGCCCGTGTACCTGCCGGCGGCTGGCAGCGGTGTCCCGCACAAGACGGGAGCCGAGGAAACGCCGAGATCCCCGCGCCCCAGCCGGCTTAGGGCAAAATGCCGGGAGAACCACGCGGAGCAAACCAACCTCCTCCACCGCCTTCCCGAGCTGACAGTTTCTGCTGTCCTCCGGCACCACTGACTCAGACCCTTTTTCCCTCGCCACCCCCACACAAGGAGGTCGATTTGTTCTTCCCCTCCCTCACTGCTACCCGTCGCGCCCCTCGGAGCTCAGGAGGGTGCGTGGAAGCGCCCACAGTGCGTGACCCTGTGACAAGAAGCGCCCAGACGTTTCCGAGGGGAGAGGGGACGTGGAGTTTTGCTTTGCGCCTTTGCTTCATGGGGGTTGTTTGCTTCGTCGCTGTTAAAAGGAGAGGAAGAAGTAGGGGTGCGGGGAAGAAAATTCGCTTTCTAGAAACACGATTTTGTAAGCTCGCCGTCAGAACGGAGGTGGCCCGTGTGTCCATGTCCCACCTCCCTCTTCCCCCTTCCCCCCGGAGAGGAAATGGGGTTCTGATCCCGAGAGCCGCGGGGAGACAGCCGCGCTCAGGATCATCTTGTTCGCGATAACTAGAAGAAAGACAGTTAATTTAAGAAATTTAGATCATCTCGCTGCATGGGAGATTCTACTCGGGGGGAAGTGGTTTGCTAACAGAAGTCCTGGTTTGATTAAGGAAAAGCCTCACTTTTCCCCATTGATTTTGATTTGATGTGTCACAGGCTGTGACCTTCTGCTGGACCTTCTGAGGGTTGCTTAGCATCAAGCCACTGATTGGAGTATTTCAACTCAGTGATCTAATTGAGTGTTCATGTCATAACATATCAAATATTGTCTAGTCTCCCATAATGAAGCGGACCAGCCAATGGCACATCACCAAAAAACTTCAAGAGAGCTTCCGTTCCTCTGAAGTGGTAGCTATTTTACTGCCCACCTCCCAGTGGGCTCCTAGCCCAGTTAATTGGCGAGCTGGAGTTGTGCTGATGATGAACAGTCTTTGCTCAGGGAAAGCGGGGAAGGGAGGGGTGTGGGGGAGTTTCTGTCAATTCATTTGCAGACAGTATAGCCGCCCAAATTGACCCAATTAGATGGGCTGCTCTCTACCTAAGCGGCGGCTCGGGGGGGAACGGCAGTGGCCGTCTCTCCTGCCCTCACGGCAGCCCTCAGCGCAGGTTTGCTGTGAGACAGCAGCCGAGATTGGAGCGCGATGCAGCTGTTAGACCTTTCGAGAGACCCTTCCAGCACGGAGTGGGCTACTGTGCCTGCGTGTCCGTGAGAGCGTCACACGCGAAAAGCAGCTCAAATGCGGGGCTCCTGCCTGCTGTAGACCCGCAGACAGCCTGTCCCGCAGCCCCCCGCAGCGACGAGGTGCGGACACTATCAACCACTTCTCCTCGTTTCTTTCCTTCCCGCTTGAAGCTAGTAAGAATAGCTTTCAAGCTACTTCGAGAGAGGAAAGCCACACTACTGCGTATATGTGTGTGTATATATATAATATTTTTTCCCCATCTGTAGAGAAAGAGCGCAGAAAGGCGGGGGGAGACAGTTTGCGATTCTCCCTTCTCCACCCCCTCCCGCCCCCCACTCGCTCCCCCTTGTTACGGTCGCAAGATCAGACAGGACCTAGCTGAATGTAGGAAAATTACTGTTGGCACATGAAGTAACTCATTAAAACGCAGATGGTGCTCTCGCTGGCCTCGGGACCCCCAGCATTGGAGCTCCATAGTCAGACAGGACAATTAGGAGCTGCAAGGACTCCACCAGGCAGGGGGAAAAATTAAGGAAAAAAAAAAAGAAAAAAGAAGGAGCGGGAGGGAGCTGCAGAAGGAGCTGTAACAAGCAAATTCACAGCTAGCGAGAAACTGCACTGCTCGAAACGAACCGAAAACAAACAGCCGTAATGCGAAGGAGCGTGATTTTCCAAGGGATTTCCCCTGGGAAGGGACTGGCTGCCGTAGGTTCCCCTCTCCGTTCACTTCGGGGTCTGTAGGGCTGCCCGTAGCCGCGGTGCCGCGGTCGGGCTCCCGCATACGAGATGCTGAGCTCCGCGCCTAAGAGATGGGGAAATCGAAATGGGTCGAGACCGGCTCCTTTTCTCCCCGCCGTTTCCTTTGTGCAGTTTCGTGTTCCAGCTGAGAGGCAGCTGCTTGTCGGATGGGCAGGGTCCGACCGTCGTTATTGCGCTTCTGCCATTGGGGTCGGGAAGGGGGTGAGGAGAGGGGGCAGGACGAGAGGGGGATCCCGTGTGCTGGAAATGGCCTGGCTGTGCACGTAGCAGAAGGAAAGAGCGTAAATCCCACTTGAAGTTCATCGAGTGCAACATGTTTATGCAAAACAGCGGGTTTCTGGGTGGACCGAAAGCTGCGATGCGGAGTAATCCGCGCAGAGCCTTTGCCCGGGCACTGTTGTCGTTGGCAGAAGTAAAATGAAATATAAGCAGGGAAGTATTTTAATGGGGAAGGAGGGAATTCACAACTGTTAATTATTTGGTGACCTTGTATTCGATTTGTTTGAGCCCCTTATAAAAACACTAATGCAGACCAGACGGTCGGAGCGAGGCAGTGGCTTCTCGTCCCCGCCGTGAGTCCGGGGAAGGAGCGAACGGCCCCGGCCCAGCGCTGCGCGGGGCGGCGGAGCCTCCGCGCCCGCGGAGCCGGCTGTGACAGGAGTGCGGGAGGCAGTTCCGCGCCTGCGGGAACTGCACAGGGGCGAGGAGCTCAGGGCTGGGGCTGGTCCTTTCGGAACCCGCGTCCGCGCTTCTCTCTTTTATATTTTGTATGTTGTGTTTGTTTCCTTTTTCGGAGGCTCGGGGGATTGCGCGCAGCAGCTCCTCGGGACGGGCGGGGGCGCCGCGGAAAGCAGAGTCCGCTCTGCAGAAAGAACAGGTAGCTCGGCGGGACGGTGCGCCGCCGCGGTGCCACTCCGCTAGCTACAAGGAGCAATTAAAGTATAAGACGTTATTCCGATTGCTCGTTCCAGCCTCGAACATAATTTTTAATTTTTTTTTTTAAATCCAGAAGCCCTTCTCTGTAGAGTTTGCTAAGACACCAGATGTAATTTTTTGTTGTTTTGTTTGTTTGGGGTTATTTTGAGGTCGATGGGACCGAGCTCACTTCCGAGCTGTTCAGTTCCCGAGTGGTCCGCGGAATGAAAACTGGGTACGGCAGCAGAGGTCCTCTCCCTCCTCGTTTTCCTTCCCGTTTCCTGCTCCTGCGGAGAGAAAAGCAGCCGATGGGAGAAATTTTTCTTTCCTTGCCATGTCGGGGCAGGACGGATCTGAAGCCAGGCGACCTTCCGCGCCTGAAGTCTGGTTTAAGAGCAAAGGGGGACGTGTCAGTCCTCGCTAGTTGTGGCCAGATCTAAGTGTTGTGTTGCTCTATCCCAACGCTTCCACATCTATCTCTCAGAAATACCCTCCAAAGGGTCCACTCGCTCCTTTTCTTAGCTCCCAACGCTGGGAATATTCGGTCTGATTTTCTCAACAATTTCTGAGGAATGATTTCTCCTTGATCGAAATATGTCGAGTAGCAAAACAGCTGCAAACGGGGAAAGGGAAGGGAACCCAATTACTCTCTCTCTCAGGGCATGTAAATACTCCTCAAGGAATCCTCTCTCCACCTCGACGTATCTCCTGGCGCGGTGCCCACAGACGCGGGTCTCGGAGCCCTGCGATTTGCCCCGCAGGCGTTGCCGCGGTCCCTCTGCCTCCGAGGAAACGGGGCGGGAGGCAACGGCGAGCCCAGGGAGCGGGGCGAGGGCAGGCAGCCTTCCTGGAGCGCAGGTACGGCAAAGCGGAGATCAAACGGATGTATCAGCCAGGTGCCTCCCGTCTCCAGGGAGAAAAAGTGAAAATAAAGAAAATGGAAGCAGCCCTCCATGGGCTTGCTGGGGGTTTGGCAGGATTGGGAACTCGTCTGAGGAAGGTGTGGTCTTTCCCGGTTACTTGATAGCGAAACGAACGAAACATTTAAATCTAATCAGACAGTGTAATAAAAAACCACGGCGAGGCAGGCGCTGGGAGAGGCTGAATTGAAACCCGGAGAAATCCCACACATGGAGAGTCAGCCCCTTGTTTCCACAGCTCAGAAAGAAATACCTGTCAGCCTTGCGACTCTGCAGACAACGTGTGGGCAGCCCCTCACAACTGAAAGGGGGGAGTATATGTTTTAATTTCCAGATTATTGTGGAGCGAGCGCCTGCAAAGGCTCTTTAAACTGCAAATGTGCTTTTGGTTTGCGAGTTTAAATATGGCTTGAAAGAGAATTTGGGAATGGGAAAATTCTTCTTGAATGTGGTTTGGGTATAATTTGCAGTGATGTAAAGTTAAGATCTGAGCCCTGATGAATTGGCCGAGAGCCCAGTACCTGATCTGCCATGAAAAGGGAAACTTTGTGTAGCCTTCGTTAACCCCCGGCTTGCCTCAAAGCCGGGGCTGCCGGCGGGACAGCCAGCCCTGGAAAGCAGGAGCGGCTTCACACAGGGAGTTAAAGGAAATGTCCCAACCTAGCCCTTCTTTTAACCTCTGAGGTGATAAAACCGTCACCAGCGCAAAGCAGAGGAAAGCGGAGCGAGGAACGGGCAGGTCTCGGGATGTAGAAGGGGCTCCAGTGCAGCTGCCCCGGCCCGGTCCAGTCCCGCCCCGCACGGCAGCTGCTCGGGCGCTTTCGGATGGGCACAGCGGAGCGGGGCTGCTCTCTACCCCACCGCTGACACTTGAATAAATTGTAGGTAGATCTTCTCCCCTCCTTCCCACTCCNATCCTCATCGTGTAACCGCAATCCCTCTAATTAACATTACAAATCCAACCACATCTCTCTGGTGCGGTTCTGCGCTGGGGCTTTCTCCAGCCCGGCTGGATGTGAGATGACTGCTGCTTTCTCCAGCTATTTCGGTGACGGGAACAAGGGCAATTACATCCTGAGCTGGCTAGAGAAACAGACAGATCTCTGCTAGAAACTTCGGATTTCGCCCCAACCACTTCTCCGGTTTAAAGGAAAATTGAAGAGGACGTGCCCCGATCTGTATGCACTCCTTACACAGACGGAAAGAGACAGCCAGGGTGTCCCCACGCCTTCGCTGCTGCCGCTCTTTGTGTGCTGGGAAGGCGACAGCTCCACTGGAACAAAGGTTCCCCAAACCACACTTGCCTCTCCCCAGACAGGGGAGTCTCCGGAGGTGCCGCTTTCCCTCCCCGCCCTCCTCTGCTTTTCCCACCCTCTCGACTGCGCTGGGAGAGAGCCAGTACTGGTTTAGGATTATGTATTCATCTGGAATGATTAGGTTCCGAGAGTGAATAAATAGCGTTTATCTGATCAGATTCAAAGCTGCTTATTTGAAACAACCGACAGCCCTACCCCTTTGCGGGAGAAGAAGCGGGAACCAGCAGCTGCGGAAACCCGTGGGAGCTTTCCAGCGCAGTCCTTGCTTCCCTAAGTACTGCCCGACTCGGAATTCCGCTTGCCCAGTGACATATTTCTCTGCTATTCGGCCATGTGTCCCCAGAGTGCCATGCCGCCGAGAAAGCTGTGCCACGAGTCCAACCTCTGCCAGGATGAAGTCTAGAAGAAGGCTGCTGGGAAGCACTGTAAGCGCACCCATGAGCAAGACTCTGACTGAGTTGGCTCCCCTCCGCCCCGCCGCATAAAAGGGGTCTGCAGTCACTTTATAAACCGGTTTCGGCAGCGGAGATCCGAGGAGAATTAATTCTCCCCCCGCTTTCCCCCGTCTAACCCTCGCGCCTCGATGTCAACCCTGCAGGGGCCGATTCTCTGCGCCATCTCAGCCGCCCGCCTGCGCGGGGGTCCCCGGGGGCGGAGGCGGGTGGGGAGAAGCGCTCTGTCACATCTGTGGCCCCCATGCCTCGGGAAGAGGCTGTTTTCTCGTACCCCGAAAACGCAGGGTCTGGACAGTGCTCCTCTGCTCCTGCGTACTGTGGAGGTCCCCAGGGCGGGGGCACCGGCCAAAAGAAGGACGGAGAGAAGGGAAGGATATCTGCTCCTGAGTGTCAGTGGGCACCTTCACCACATCGCGACAGGGAGTAGAGAGTATCTCCCTTTGAAATAAAGCATTACACCCCTAGTCACCTCCCAAGCACAGAGGTGGCTTAAAAGTCGGGCTGTTGCCCAGGCCCAGCTCTGTCCACAAGCTAAACCCAGGACTAGGGGCAAAGAAAGCACTGATCTGGTTTCCTTGAAGGTCGCTGCAGCCACTAGAGGACGGTGGGAGGTAGCTCGACGGAGCCCGGAGCCCCGTCCACTCCGTGTCGGGTGTGCGTACATCGGACAGATGAGGGGCGCAGGGAAAACCAAAGGCGAGGAGGAGGAAAGGGACCCGCGCATTCTTGTGCAAGGGGTGCACATCTCCTTCTATCTTAAGCCCTCGACCCTGCCCGTGACTTCCTCGAAGAAGGGGCAGATACTGACAGGCTCTCCTTCCGCCACCCAGGCGCACCTCAGTCCCCAGACAAAGGTGTGTGAGGGCGGACCCCCTCCCCTACCCCAGACCTACACGGACCAAATCAGAAAAAACCCCTGCAGCGCGCTGAAAACCTCCAGCGTCCAACATCCGGCAGATTTCACTCGTCTTTTCAGTAGCAAGATGGAACAGACATTGTCATCACCTGGGGCTGCGACCACATTTTCCGGGCCGTGTGTCGCGTTTTTCGCAGGTTCCTCCGGGCCTCTCCCGAGTGGGATGTGCGGCCGACCGAGCCGTCTCTCGCTGCCGTCTGTGCGTTCCTGGCTGGTGCCGAAGTATCCTCCGCAGGGGGAAACCGCCGAGCGTGAAGCAGGAGGCGGGGGCAGGGATTCGGCAGGCCTGGATCCAGACTCACCGCGATGCCTGAAGGGTCTGACCTATTTTTGCTCCGCTCCCTCCCCGGCGCGCAGCCTCCGCGCAGCACACTGCTGCCGGGTTGGCTCTGGCCCCTGACCTGCCGCTTTCTGAGCCCCGCGCAGCGACATGCAGAGCAGGTGTGCGGTGTCCTGCGGACACCCAGCTCCGTGGGTTCCCGTGGGATGGACTCTCTTGTCCACGCTCCACCTCGCTGCTGGCGTCCAGGGGAACACGCAGGGTGATACTGGAGTGAACCGCCCCATCAATCCACACTGCGGTGGCGCGTCCAGAGGTCTTGATTTCCATAAGTGATCCCGTTGGAGGACTTCTGCCCCCAGGAGGTTTCCCCAGACCTCTCAGGTAAAGGCGAAGTTGTGAAATACACTGACTAGGAATCACGATGACCGTAGGTATCAATAAATGACCGAGGACTGTAGACTACTTCAGTCTCTGTTCCTACCCCTGGAGTGCACTGAGCTTGGAAAAGCGTCGAGGGGCTGCTGAACAGAGGCTCTTAGTGACACTTTTACTGTTGAAATCTACACAGGCTTTACTAGCTTCTGGGGAAGCCCAGGGGCTTTGGGAATTTTTGTATTTGCTGAGTTGTAAACATTTTATTGGAAAGCAGCTCAGGGGAATCTGGTTTGCTTTCTGCACTGCGCTTCATACACCAGTGTATCAAAAAAGAAGTCCAGGTTTGTCTCTTGGAGGAGAAGATAAATGTGCCTATGAGTGCACACAGACACTGCCAGGCCCACACTGCTGGCTAACGGGAGGGTGTGCGTGAGCAGGGGCTGCCTCTGGTGCGGGACAGCAGTCTCCTGTCTAGGGTGGGTCCTTCTCTCTCTTCTCCTTTTTCTCTTCTCCTCTCCTCTTTTATCTTGTCTTCTTTCTTCTCTTTCTCATCTCTTCTCCTCCTTTTTCTCTTTCTCCTCTTCCCTCACTTCCTACTTCTCTTTCTCCTTTTCCTTTTCTTCTCTCCCCATCTCCCCTGGGCCCGGCTCAGCCTGGCTCCCGGTGGAGTCCCTTGTCCTACTCCGGGGGCGGGGATGACACGGGCAGGAGTAACCCTGGCCCCGCAGCCACGGTCCTGCCCGCCCTCCTCTTCCTTGGAGACCCCTCTGCGGATCCCCCTAGGCGCGACTGACTGCTGTTCTTTTATGTTTTTATCTCGCAGACGATCTCTCTCCCGCTCCGCTGAGGCGGCAGCAGTACGTGTTCGATGTGTCGACCCTCTCGGAGACGGAGGAACTGGTGGGGGCCGAGCTGCGGCTCTTCCGACGGGCCTCCCGTGCCCTCCCGCCGCCCGCCGCCCCGCCTCGGGCGCAGCTTTCCCGCTGCCTCTCGCCGTACCCGCTGGACTCCCGCGCCCTGGACGTGCAGGCGGGGCCTGCCGCCGGCTGGGAGGTGTTCGACGTGCGGCAGGGCCTGCGGGAGCCGCGGCCCCGGGGGCGGCTGTGCCTGGAGCTGCGCGCCTCTGCGGGCCGCGGGCCGCCGCGCTGGCTGGACCTGCGGGGCCTGGGCTTCGGGCGGCGGGCGCGGTCGCCGCGGCAGCGGGCGCTGCTGGTGGTCTTCACCCGCGGGCGGGCGCGCAGCCTGCTCGGGGAACTGCGCGCAGAACTGGGACCGCCGCCGTCCCTCCCCGCAGCTACCCGACCGCCCGCCCGGCGCCAGCGCCGCGCCGCCCCCGGCAGCCGGCACGGCAAGCGGCACGGCAAGAAGTCCCGCCTGCGCTGCGGCAAGAAGCCGCTGCATGTCAACTTCAAGGAGCTGGGTTGGGACGACTGGATCATCGCTCCGCTCGAGTACGAGGCCCACCACTGCGAGGGGGTGTGCGACTTCCCGCTGCGCTCACACCTGGAGCCCACGAACCACGCCATCATCCAGACCCTCATGAACTCCATGGACCCCGGCTCCACGCCGCCCAGCTGCTGCGTGCCCACCAAGCTGACTCCCATCAGCATCCTCTACATCGACGCGGGCAACAACGTGGTGTACAAGCAGTACGAGGACATGGTGGTCGAGTCCTGTGGCTGCAGGTAGCGGCCAAGATGGCCCTCGGCGGCAGCCGGGGCTGCGTCTGGCGGAGATGCCGGTGGCGGCGGCGAACGGCGCGGATCGGCCCGCCCGGAGCGCGGCCGGGGCGGCGGGGAGCGAGGAATGTCCGGGCAGCACCCGCCCGCTGTCGCCGAGCGGGCAGGGCGGGCTGCGGGGCCCCCGTCGGGACTCTTCCTCGCCCGCCCCCGGGATTTGTCTGGCGGAGCGTCGCCCGCCCGCCCTGCCAAGGTGAGGGAGGGCAGTTACCGAGTACAAAAAGAGTCGGGGGAGGGAGAGACAGATCTCTCTCTCTCTGAAGTTGCTCCGAAGAGGGCTGTTCCATTTCTGCCCTCTCTCTTTCACATTCCTGCAAGATTACCAGCCAGAAATAGCCTCCGGCCCCAGATCCCTCCCTTAAGGAAAACGAAAAGAGAAAAAGAAAAAAAAGAAAAAAAAAAAAAGAAAAAAGAAAAAGCTCAAGATTGTAATTACCAGTTAGGTTTCATTTTAAGACAGCCATGAAAAACTGTGAAGAGCGAAGTCTTACAGAAAGCACAACCTGGGCGATTGGAAAGGAAACTCCCGCGATTTCAGGAACAGGGCACGGATGGCATTGCCAGGTCTTTCGGCAGCCCTCGCAACCTGCAGCAGTATTATACACAAAAGCCGTGCTGGAAAAGGCGTTCCTGCCTTTCCCACCCTTGGTCTCAGCTGTGGCTTCACCTGAGGAAAGTGCACTTCGAAGCATGCCCAGCCCTTTCTTAATGTAACTGTTACATTCGTAGTTTCAGGCTTTTCCCCACTGATTTCTGGAATCATTTGCTTCTCTGGTTTCGCAGAGCTACAAACTGGTGAATAATAAAACAAAAAAAATAATTAAAAAAAAGAGAAGATAATAATAATATAAAACGCTAATAAAGAGACTCGACCAGGAGCAATAATTTAAAATGCACATTTTGCTTTGGATGCACTGTTGTTCATATAAAAGTTGTAAATATTTGTTTATTTAAACGGACTGAAAAGTGCAAAATGGAGATGAACAACAGGCATTTCTTTTTTTTTTGTTTGTTTTTTTTTAATGTACAAAACCTTATATGCACTCAAAATGTTATAATTTCTAATATTTTTAAAAGTTTATATTTGAGTTGTACAGAATTAAGCATTAATCAAATATTCCATCCTTACTTAACATTATCGTTTCCTTAAGATATTATTACAAGATTTAAATTCTGTGCTAATGATGGAGAAAAGAACGTGGTTTTATTTTTTTTTACTGTCTACCTCACTATAGTGCAAGCATTTACAACTCTAAAGTTACCTGAGGTAAATTAATATTCAGAACATTTTTACAATACACCTTTACTGGACGATACTACAACTATTACTGTATTATTAAACTTTTTTTGTTTTCCAAAAAAGCTTTTATATGTTCTATTCTTTGGTTAAGTGACTCGGAGTTCTCAAGTAAACTTTGGCTCAAGTCCTGAAATGCTGTAGAGCTGAGCTGGAGCAAGTGCCACTTTAAGACATACCTGAAGCCGTTCCTCCCATCTGAAGACTCTTTGTAATCTCACAAGACCTTTAGTTCTGTCGTTGGTGTACGCTGCTGCCTGCGTTGTAGTTTTATGCACGTTATGCAATGATGACTGTAAGTGGGAGAATGCATTAAGGGGAAAAATTCAGGCAAACCTTTGTAAATCTCCTCTGTACTGGGCACGTTTCTATACACTGTATGATGGTGACGAGCAAAAGACAATGAATGTTTTATAAATGATATTTATTTTGATGCAATGGGTAATCTATTTATTAAATATTTCCTGCCTATCTCTTAGATAATGAAGAACTATTCAACGAGTAGCTGTTTCAGTAGGAGGAGGATACTTCTGTCTCGCAGCAGTGTGTGTGGAGATGGTGGTGCAGCCTGTGTGGAGGCTGGGAGCCCCACTCTCAGAAAAAAAACAAAAGGTGCCTCATCTTACATGCAGAGGGGCTGAAAGAGCTGCTCACCTTGTGGAATGTGTTTGAAAACAAGATTCTTTTCATGGAAAGTGGAATTTAAATTTTTACCGTATCACAAGATCTGATCGCACATGTTTTTCTCGGGCCAACTTTCACACCCTTGGACTGGTGCTTGAACAAAGGATTGCAGAATTGGGCCGAGTGTTTGAATAGCAGCAGCTGAGAGACCTGTAGTAGAGTCCAGCCTCAGTTGGTGTGGCTGCCAGAGGGATATTATTTTTAGTACTCTACTAGTATTTTCATGACTTATAGACGATTCAGAAATCACAACTTCAAAAAGAGCTTCAGTTTTTAACACCAGACTCAGTTTGCAGCTCTGACTGATGTGAACGTTGGCTGCTGCTCCGACCTCACTGGTCTGGTCTTCTGCTGTGAATCAAGCTCCAGCAGTCTTTGTGAAGGAAAGCAACAGGCGAGCAATGCCCAACAGCCTGCAATGTGCTCTCTGAGGGAAGGTAATAAAGATGCATAAGGTGCCATCAACTGGAAATGAATACAACATGAAAATCTGAGACCTTACAGAACTCATAGTGAAGACTTCATGAACCACTTCTTTATTCTGGTGTCTAGTGAGCCAAGGAATCACGGCATTTGCACACAACTCTTTGGCTAAAGCCATACATCCAGATTTTCAATGCAATTTCCTTTCCTTGTGAAAAGCAGTGTTCTATCACCAGCCTGTACATCATGTGCATGGTAGCAAGCTGTGCTGTCTCAGCTGTTTCTTCTGCTCTGCCTTCGATGCGGCTTTGGGAAGCTTCATCAGATCAAGTTTGACTGTGGGATGCCAAAGGAATCTCTCCTCAAAGAGGCAACAGAGAAGATTTTGCTGCCTTGGATGTACAGTGTAGAGCAGTTTGTGCATTCTACAGTAGCTGAGTTTCTGGTGATGTCTTTAACAGTCAGAAGAGGTTGGAAAGCTCTGTGTCCCAAATATCTGGTCTGCGGTTGCCAACCTCTAAGGGAAGCAAGAGGATATGAAAAAAGGCAAAACCAGTCAGAATCTGCTTTGGAGACAGCCTTTTTGGATTTTACTTGCTGGACTAGACGAAACGTGTCTTTCTGAGCACGTGCTCTTGGTGCTATAGCTAATAAAATGTTGTCAGAGCCTGTTTTGACCAGTCTGCTATTCGTGGGATCTCTGCTCATTTCCTTTTTCAGGTCTGCAACACTCTTTTGCACAAAACTCAGAAGGAGCGGTACTCTGCCGAGAAGAAGTGAGAAGATAATCAACAAAGCTAATCGATGGTCCTTCCTTCCTTGCACCTCCCTTCCTCTCTCCCATCCTCCTCCTCAAGAGCTAACCAGCAAACGCAACAAAAAAATACCAGTAATGATTTTTTCAGCTTTCACCATAAGCACTGCAAGCCTTTGTCACGGAGAACCCAAATATAGAAAATCAGCAGATGCTCAGCTCAGATCTCTTTGTCCTGCCAAAGTAATATGAATTTTCTTTTCCATGTCTCATCTCCCCATGCTCAACGTTGCGTTTGCAACGGGGAAATGATTTCTTTTATTATGTTACTGGCCAGGAGAGGGAGCAGAATCTATGAAGTAGTGGGAATAGGCACCAGCGGACAGAAGACAGCTGAAGTCAGCCTGGCTGGTGGTGTGATATGTATCAGCAGACATTACACAATTCATCCATCACACTGGCTGTGTTGCTTAAACGCAAGGAAACCACTGACTCATCTTTCAAGTATAGATGTGCGCTGGATCAGTTAGATTCTGTGTATGAGAATGAAAAAAATGACCTGGGTCTTAAGACCTTATGTTGCAAGTAGAGCCACTCCTTTTTGGATGTTAGACTCCCTCTTACACTGATTTATGGGAGGAGTGTAGTTTTGGCAAAGTTTTTTGTGGGAAAATGCTGGACACCCTCTCCATGAAGAATACACCAAATCTTCATTATCTCCATGTAGATGAGAGGTGATCTCTTTACTGAAATGTAGGAAATAAGCATGTGTATGCTTAGCACCTTGACATCTCTCTTCAGATGTTAGCTGAAGGCCAGTTGATCACATTGTATGAAACATCTTCCTTCAGAACCTCCTATTCTGCTTCAGAAGCACATCTGAAGCTTTGAGGAACTGAAGTGGCTGAACTTCAGTCGTGTCAATCATGCAGAGTTTGGGCAGCAGGACTGCAGATTTCAACAATCTATTCCCTCACACAGCATCCATGTACCATAAGGGAGTAGATTCCCCTACAGTCGGGCCCTCTTGTCAGCGTTCAGCTACATTACACCATCACCACTCCAAATATTTGTTCTTGCTTCTTTGCAGTGTCAGACCCTTTGTAAACTGAGGATGTTGCAGCTGTAGGTAATTGTGAGGGAGGAGAATCTGCATATTATCCCTGCTATGCTCATCATGTTTGTTCCTTGGTGATTGCAGCCCTGAAGAGGACCACTGTCTCAGTTAATACACCTTACTAGATAGCGTATTGTACCACTGGGAATTCCCAGTACAATTCCTTTCTAAACAGAAAGGGTTCTCCCGAGCTTTTAAGCTAATACTGTACATCAGCCTGACCTGGTGTAAGGGACCCTGTCTTGGTTCATGTGCTAATGTTTGGACAAAACTAGTGCTTTCTTTAAACTACAAGCACTCTCAGCCCTCTCTCTAAACTTCCATGTCTGAAATTTAACTGGGGACTTCTATCCCATAAGATCACTTTCCTACTATCAGCTTGTTTAGAAGAATCTCCATGCTATGGAGCATAGTTTAATCATTTACTAGAGAAGACTCCTAGGATACCAGTTTCTGACTGGCTGGGCAGAAAAGACCTGAAGTGAGTAAGAAACCTGGAGGTCTGGCTGACAACTCATTTCTGCAATGGAAGTGGGAAAAGGCAGGAGGGCTGCAGAAGAACAAAGGGGATAACATAGGGGCAAACTGCCAAACATCTGAGATGTCTTTGCACTAATGCTAAGAGTATGGTGGATAAACAGGAAGAACTGGAAGTCTTGGGACACAACAAATTCTATAGTTTAATCAGCATCGCACGGCCTCAGTGGAATAAATTGCAGTGCTTCAATATTAGCAGAGAGAATGTAATTTGTGTAGGAAGTACAGGCAGGAAAAAAGGGAGAGCATCATCTGCTGTGTTGGAGAAGTGTAGAAGGCTAGAACGAGGGGAAAGGTAGACCTGCTGGGGAGAAAATAGAGAGGAACTGTAAAGCTCTACTAAATGTTGCTTTATGCAGAGGAGGAGGTCAATGTCACATTTTTTGAGCAATTGCTGGGAGTGTCTTGAGGATACAAGGTAGTGGTCATCAAGGACTTTATCCAGACAGTTATCTACTGTAAAGAAAAAATTCCAACACAGCAACAACAGAAAAACCCCCCAACTGCACAGCACGAACAGCTCCTCAAGTTCTTGGTATGAGTTGGGACAACTTTTTGTTTCAAAGAGTGGAAGCAGTTGCAGGACACATGGCCAGATTATCTATGATACATGTGACTAATAAAGAGAAACTTGCTGGAAGAAAATTTGAGCTCATGTGTCTGTGGAAAGGAGGATTGAGAGGAGGAGAGCAGGACCCAATGACTTCTGCATGACAGATATCCTCATGTTGGGCAAGGTTCTCCAGGGAGGACCTGAAAGAAGAAAGGAGCTTAGGAAAGCAAGCAGTTTGGAAGAAGTCCCCATTTAAAGGTTCTGTAGGAAGCCATCCTGCTGTCAAGGACGTCCCAGAAATCTTCTGCATGCAGTGTGTTAGCTGACCTCAACTTTGAGCAACCACTGAATTTGCATGGAGCCATTCAAGGGGCTCTGGGCAATCTGGTCTGCTGAGTGATGGCCCTGCTTGTTGTAGGGAGAGTTAGACTAGACAACATTCGGAGGTCCCTTCCAACCCTATGATTCTATGATGCTATGGTGAAAGAAATTACGGGATCTCAGTTAGAAGCTGCTTGGTTATCTGATACAAAACCCCTCATATAGAAAGTGGGCACAGTGAAGGAGAAGTACAAAGAATCCAAAAGGGACCATAAAAAGCCATGAGAAGAATGAAAAAGATTATCAATTCACAGAGACAGCAAACAAAGGACAATGGGCAGAGCAGGCTGAAATGTTAAACATCTCCTTTGCAAGTAGAGGACACCTGATCTAAGAGACCGAACACACTTAGAGTTAGCTAGGGAATAGAAACATAGACCACCATAAAGAACTCAAGGGATGTTTGAATGAGATGCCTGGATTTGGAGCAGGAGGTCCCAGGGATGGTTGCCCTGTATAACTAAATATATGATTAGAGACCTAACCACAATACTTGCTGGAATATTAACAAGTGTATTTAAGAACAAACAGAACAACTAAGAAGTACAAAGAGTTGCAGGTCAGACAATCTCAGATATGTCAAATACTTTGTGAAATTGAAAAAAATTCAAGTGCTTCATAGAACAGCATCTGCAGAATGAGAGTGATAAAAGCATCCAATGTGAATTTATTCAGAGCAAATCATGTCCAGCTAGTCTAATGTTCTTTGATAAGAGTGAAATGCAACTCAAGCACTTAAGGAAATGGATTTCCAAATGATCTTGCTACATGAAGGGAGTAGTTTGACATAAGTACAGTGAAATGTAAGAGCAGCAAGTGCAAAATAGGACACTTCAGGAAGGATAATCTTAAGCATAAGATGAAAACGTGGCTGGATAATGGTTCTGCAAGAAAGAATCTGGACTTTAGAGCAGAATGAATTCTGAATATGAAGTAATACATTATGCTGTTGCCCAGGACATTTCAGAGTATAATAAGTGGAATATTAGGTGTCAGAAATATTCTGCTGTGATCTGGACTCAGGTAAAGTTCTGTGCCTGGTTTTAGGGATAACACTCATCATTTTCTGATGGTCTGCTGATCACATACTGACTAATAAAGGCTTGGCACCCAAAGTCTGGGCACAACAGATGGGTAGGTAAGACTGGGCAGCTTGTGTCCACAGACCAGGCATTCGTTGCCTTCTTTCTCTCTATGCTCTGAGAAATATTTTCAAGGTGTGTGTACCAGGATGGACCTTGCTTGGGCACTCACCATCAGAAGAGGAAGGAGTGGAGCTCCTAGGGGCTCTGTGCATGGAGTGCTCTCTGCAGTACCACAGTGCCTGAGGTCTTTTCATCACAAGCTGCCTGAGCCCTAGGAGAACTGGGTGCCAAAACACTGCTCTGCCCTCATCTGCAATTAACTTTCATAAAAAATACAGGCCTGGACTTTGCTCTCACACAGGATAAAAGGGATTGATTGCGATGCCTGTTGTGGCACCCGAACGGGACAGTGCTCCTGCTGAGATGTCATTAGGACTGAGCAGAGTGCAATAAATGTCTCCCATACCTTTATACAAGCCATCCTGTTTAATACCACCAGCTGAATGCTTCAGGATGAGAGACTCTTTGTTTGCTCCCACTCCAATGGAGTCCCGTGCCTGATGTGAATCTCTTCTTGCCATCATAAACCAGACAATGGCCCAGACAACACAGGAGTGTTTCAATGGGCTTCTTTGAATTCACCAAGCATGATCTTTTCCAGATGCCAGTGCTGCTTAAAAAAGTCCCACACCCCAATCTGCCTAAAATCAACTATCTCCACTTTGCAGCAGATATTCCACACCCAGCACTGTTGTGTCCTGCAGCTGGATCCTGAGTACTTTTCAGAGACTGCATTTTGTGTCCTCAGGAGTTGTATCACCTTCTGCTATTCATGTTTGATCTCTGCAGAGGAATTTTGGTCCTTATTGTCATCAGACAGGTAAACATGATGGAAAGCTCTGGTCCATCTTGGGCCAAAGCTCTGCAGTGGTTCTTGGATGCTCATGGCCTGTGCTGCAGGCCCTCAGCACAGCCATGAACGGAAGTTAAGTGTATCTGCTACTCATAATCCAGCATGCCACTGGCTCCCAAATGTTAGGTTTTTTGTTATGTTATTTTAGAGTGAAATAAACAACTACCGTCATCCAGAACTGGAACTCTGTAAACCATCCTCCTGTCCCTTTTGGTCAGTACCCTACGAGCAGACTCTGTTCATTGATAGTGCTGAAGCTGCACTGGCCCTTCTGGACAAGCCTTCTCCATTGCCGTTTCATCTTGTTTTTGACTAACAGTCTACAAACCGATTGAACCTGGGATGCACCTCTGCCAGAGGCTGGTCTGCTGGGAGGCAGTGCAAACAAATCCATCACTGACAAACTGGGCAGCAGAGCCATCAAACATAACGCAGCTATGGCCAGTCGGGCTAAAATGTTTTGAGAGACAGAAAGACGAAATAAAAAAGAAGAAATGTTCATCATTTAAGGACTTTTCGAGTATTTCTGACTCTGTGGTTGTTCCTAAGAACAAACAGGCTTTCTTAGGGCAGGATGATGTCTTGAGGTGGTGAGGGAGATGGGATCTCCCTGGGGTCATTAGAAAGAAACACAGCAAACAGTTTGAAAACATTTGCATCTGCTTGAAAAAGAGCAAAACCCACTCAGTGTGGCCGGATTGACTTGTCACATCAGTCAGTCTGTGTGCGCAGAGGCTTTCTTCAGAGTGCAGGAGAATTGTCTGAATTTTTGTATTCTTCTGGGTGCCATAGTATTAGAAACTGCTGAGACATTTACTCTCTGCCTTTTAAGTATTGCACTGTTGCAGATGTGAAAGGACTAGAGCAGCTTAGAGAAAGCCTGAGCAGCGTGCTCCTAGACATCACGCTTTGTACAGCTTGGTAGTCCTAGCGTGTCTGCTAATATTTCTTTCTCCAGGTTCTGCTCTGTCTGCCCTCAGCCACCACCTGGCCAGGTTCCGGGTGCAAAGGTGGAATTTCAGTTGGCACAGCCCAGTGGTAATGCATTCTCCTCACTACAGCTTTGGTTTGGTTCTCTTCTGTGGTGGCACAAGCTTCAGCAGAAACTCCAGGGCATTTAGATTCATAGCCTAGCAAGAGGGTTTTGTTTTGTGCAAGTATATGCATTCAAATCCAAAGCAGATTGTTTTATGCAGTGTCAAGTTCTGTGCAGATGGAATATGATATGATACGTTGAAGTGGGATATAGAGCACATGGCCATAATTCAGGGAAACACATTTCTCCAGCTGGATACCTGCTATTGAGTTGGAAAACACGTGTCCTGCATTCTGGTAGGTTTCTACCAGAACAGTGAGAGGACATTAAAAGACAGGTCATTTCTGGTATTGAGTATCAGCTAATACTTACATTTATCTCACTGGTTTCATAGTGCTATTTGAAATTAACCTGCCTGTTATCGCAATAGGCAAAGTACAACAACAACAACAACAAAAATTAGCTACTGCTGAGCTCTGCATCCCCAAGTACGTATTGAGACGAAAACGCGTGTGAGCAGGCTGGACAACTTTGCATGGCTGTGACTTTGGGCTTCCATGGCCAATACCTTGCCGTTGCTGTCATGCAGGAGTGAAGTCCATGTTACCTCAGGCAGCACTTCTTCAAGGCACTAGACCCTGATTCATGGGCTCTGAGGATCTCCTAAGGTACAGCAACTACTCTCAGCCCACATTTTGCTCAGCCTTGTTGGGATGCTGCAGTGAGCAGCTGGATGGGAGTGATGGGTGGTTTGGAGTAGGGGGCTACCATCCTGCCTGACTCCCATATGGCCTCGCCAGGTACAAGCATCATTTCACAGCATCTCTAGGTTGGTAAGAGCCCAACTGTACTCAGCAGACCTCTTCCCCAAGGAAAACAGGCCCATGAAGAGATGAGCTGTAAGTGACTTAAGCTCTATTAATCATCAACTTATGCTTGCTGCCAGGCAGAGGTAGCCTGTGCGCAAAGTTTCTTGTGTGGTTCAACTGCTAAATACCTCGTGGTCAAACTCATGAGTAATTGCCTGCCTCAGCCCACTTTTAAATAATGAAGCAACTAGAAACCATTGCCCTGGAGTGATCCATCCTTTTCAACGCTGCCATGCCCTGATCACCTGCTCTGCTCCCTTGCACCCAGCCAGGCTCTGACATCGCTCTGCTCTCCCGCAGTTAAGCACAGCTAGTGAGTAACCACCCGTCTCCTTTGCTCAGGCTAACAATACTCCCCTCTCACACCCTTCCCTCTACTTTTTCTTTTGCAGACTGTTCCTTTCACACTTGGTTTTACTTTCAAGACCTTGCATAGCCACTTACCAGTCTGAATGCTTTGGTTTCCCAGGGCACAGTCCCTCAGCCCCCTTGACGATGGTGGTGTTTGCTCATTCCTCTCCCAGTTGTAGCTTTTTCCATGTTAGTCATCCCTTCCCACTGCAAGATCCCAAACCTTTTCATAGCTACAAAACCAGTGTTTCCCCAGGAGTGCTGTGCCCTTGAAAACCTGCCGGTTCCATCCACGGCCCCTGGCTAAATGCTGATAGCCAAGGCAGAGATTGTCTCCCATGTGAGAAACCCCATTGTCCCCAGTTTCACATAAAAATGGCTGCAATTTTTACTTGCAAAACTCTTCCCTCAGAAGACAGATTTCTAAGAAGAAAAAAGAGATTTGTTTGTGGGAAAAATAGAGCTGAAAATGTGCACTGTTTGTATTAAAGAAGCTTTTACATGGATGGAGGTGAGATGCCACTTCCCGTGACTTTTCATCTCTGCCTTCCTCTTTTCAGTACCAAGTGACAAACATCATAAGAAAAGACAAAGCTCTAAAGATATAAAGTTATTTTTATTAATTAACATTTAATTAGCCACTTAGCAACCCTCTCCACTAGTGGGGTTTTGTCGTACTTTTTTTTTACAGAATCAGTGACTGTTCTCCTCTGCAGCAGGAGCTGCCAGGACAGCCGGGATGTTTTGAGACCTGGCCGTCTTGAAGCTGTCAGGACAACCAGATGCAGACAACTGTGCTGGTCGCGGTAGAGCATGGGTACCCCTGAGAAGCTACAGCATCCCCAGGAGCCTTCTTGTGCTGAGCAGACCTTCCCGGCGTGGCTGAGCCCTAATCCCAAGGCGCTTGCTCAGCTGCGCTAGCTTTTCCTGATGGCTCCCACTTGACCTAACCTGACACAACTTGCACGGTGAAACCCATCCCTTGTGTTCACAAATTCAAAGGGATTCCTCCTAGAAGGCTGTGGGAAGAGGAGAGGTATGTCTGTGACCTCAGGGCAGGTAGAGGTTGCTCTCTGTGGCTGTGACCTCCAGAGCAGCTCCAATGCAGTTACACTCCGCTCGCCCTTGCACACAAGTTTGGCAAAGTTTGGGTTCTACAGGCAATAAGAAGATTAGATTTAAAATGTCCATTCTGTTAACAATGCAAACTGTAAAAGAATATTAAAAAAAGCAGGTAGGAAACAAACAGCTGAGTTCTCATGCTGTTGGTTTGCTGTTATTTGTGCTGGGGGGAGAGTGGATATCGTGTCCCTTATGTGACCAGCAGCAGCTCAGCGGCACAGCCGCAGCTCTGAGTGGTTGTGATCACATCAAAACACAAGAGCATCGATGATGCTCAGAGATGTGTGGGGGATGCAGCTGCTCATGAACACTGATGGAGCAGAAAAGGCACAGTGCTTGTCATTAAGTGCAACGAACCCTCTGTTTAGGGTTTTAGCTCCTGGACAATGCACACAGTCTCCACAAGACCCCTGGGCTAGCTGGTGGAGGTGGTCATGGCTTTCCAGCATGTCTAGTCACTGTGACTTTTGCTCCAGCAGAGGGAATTCACAGAGCTCATTGCCATGACCCTTTCCTAGCTCTCCCCAGTCTCCTGACTCTACAAATGATGGTCTTTGCTACCCATTTGGAGTGCAGAGAAGCTGGAAGTAGGTGAGCATGTCGCTGATCTGAGATGACAGATGATCCATATGAAGATGGCTCTTGTGGGACAGCAAAGAAGCAGGTCTGAGCTCTGCAAAGGGCATCTGCTTGAAAATGAGGACAGCAACTGGTGAGAAGGAGCAATCCTGAACGGAAAGTGCTGTGTATGCATCTACCCTCACATGGCAGTGAAGTGACCTGGGAATTCAATGGCTACTGGAAGCAAATGGTTAACTCTAAGTGCTTGCAGATATACACAGCCCTGAGCAGCTGAGGACATACAACAAAGCAATTTTAGGGTCTTCCACTTCTGAGCTGCCAGCTCGAAAAGGATTTAAAAAGCACTTGCTCTTCAGCAGCATCATGCTCACAACACTCTGCTTGTCCACAATCCCTTAAAATTGGATGTCCCAATAATCAGCCACAAACAGTCAGTGCAGGACTTGTTCCTGGGGGTTCATGACGTTCATAAGATGATGTTCATCATGAGATCCTAAACAATTTTAACGTTTTAGCACCAAGCATGAAACCTTCCACCTGGAGGAGTGTTCCTGGGAGGTGAAACACATAGTTATGGCAAGGACCAGCAGAACAATTGGGCAAGGCCCAACTGGTGATAAGTCTTCTGTGGGAAATGTGTCACATCACCTACACCAGGTGGGGAACTAAGTGCCGTGCACGCAGAAAATATCCTGTTATTGACCTGGTGAGGGAACACAAACTGTAATTTCATTAACCCTTATGGTGGAACAGTGTTCAGTGGAGTTACAGGGAGAAGAGCTGCTTTTATAGGGAAAGGACTATATGGAATCAGGGCACAGATGCTGTAGGAAAGCCCTCGTCGATACCTTAGGATAGATATCTCCTCTTACCAAAAATGGGCTCTAACTAAGCTCTTGGAGGAAAGAGTATTGCTCTTTAACGATAGACAAAGTACAGTAATGTGAAGAGCTGACATGCAAGCCAAAATTTGGACAGCTCTGTCTCTCCTGAGCCATGTGGTTGTGATAAGTAAATAATGGCCCACTGTGACTCTGCAGACCTAAATATTTGGCTGCCTGTGTATTACACACAAAGTTCCCTGATTTGGAAAGGTCGCACAAATGGAACAGCTTGGCCCAGATGCAAACCCCAGAGGGCCTCCCCTGAGTGCTGCAGAGCAGCAAGCCACTGGTCACCTTCGGATGCCACAGTCATTGCTCATCTGTTTGTGAGTCAAGCTGTACACAGGAATTATCTCTATGGAGTTGGGAAGTCCAAGCCAATAAATGCTTCTGTACCATTTGTAAGCCGTTGGACAAAAGAAACCAGGCTCTTTCTCATCTCTAACAATTTTTCTCACTGAAGGAGAGGTACAGAAGCGCTCTGAGCCAACGGCTGTGAGTGTTACACGGGACCACAGAACATCAGGGACTGGAAGGAAGTGTTGGTTTTCATGCAGCACACTTGAGAGGATTTCAAAAGGGCATAACCAGTGCCAGAGGAGTCAGCTAGGGTGCAGGGTGCCACCCTGGGCACAGCAGGTGATGGGATTGCCCTAATGCTGTGGCTGGCCCCAGGTTGTGCTGTGCTGGAGCACTTGTGGATTCTCCATGATTCCAAAGTATGAGACCTCCAGTGCTTCAAAGGCTTCTTGATGCTTGTGGCTGCTTGTGCAAAGCCCCTCACTGTTGGCTTATCAGATGAGTGCAAGGTGCCCATGGTGCTAGAGCATTCTGTAGTGTTGTTGGAATAAGCTGTGTAACAGCCCCTTTCCCTCAGGTGTGCTCATGGCAATGCACCTACCAGCACATCACAGAGCCCACTGGGCTCTGCAAAAATCACCAGTGACAGCAGCCTTCAGATGACACAGAGAGCAGCAGTATCCTGCAGAAGCCTCAGAAAGTGGAGGACTGCTGGATCTCCCGTCCCAGCATGAGGCTGTCTGTCACACAAGGGCAGTCCCCTGTGGGGTAGCAGCACCTCTACACTGCTGAGCTTCAACAGAGGTGGCCCTGGGCAGGGCTGCCCACACCCCCTTGTACCTGCAGGACTAGCAGTTGGATCCTGTACAGTGGGGTGTAGAATTATAAAGATATTCCAGGGATGATATCAATGTTTCTGCTTCCCTGAAGCAGTGAAAGTGAACATGGTCCCTGTATTTCCTTGCAGAGGTAGCTGTGTGAGTGGGTGAGTCGTGGACAAGTTTGGATGCAGCTCTGGTGTGATCACCTTTCCTGTGTTTACCCTGGCACATGAAGCCAGACACAATGTCAGAGTGCAAAAACGAGGCAAAGATAAGGAGCTACTGAATCGTATGTTTGGTTTAATATAACAATTTGAGAGGAGAAACTGGGAGATCTCACGCATGGTCTGTGCTGGCCTGAGTCCACAGCTGCTTGATTTACTGCAGCTGAGGGTCTGGCTCTGAACCCTTTTCTCCCCACATAAATGTAGCTGCACACTTGTCTGTGCAGATGAGCATCCTGTGTAAAAGCCAACAAAGCAAATGGGGGAGTGAAATTTCCAGCACTGAAAGCATTCAGCTAACCCCTGCCTTGAGGGTGAAGTGCAGCAAATTTGGACCTTGTTGCTCTGGAGGGTCCCAGCTCAATAGCCACAGGACTTGATCTAGAGTCTACACTGCTCTCCCTCTGGGTCTTTTTTCCTCCTACCTCATTGCAAATAGCCCCCCCAAGCCACTGCCTCTCAACCTGTGGCCAAGCAGCAGCTCCTGCCCATCTGAAGACTAGTCAAGGCTTCAGGAGATGTGTAACTCACCAAGAGGCTGCTTCTCTGGAGCAGATCTGGATGGAAGAGGCCAAATGCATTTTGGGCACCACTTGTCAGACAGACAGATTGTCTCCCAGACATCAGTGCAAGGGAAACTCTGCTCTGTGGGCGTGCTGAAAGCAGCGTTACGCAGGGTACAAGGCACCTCGTGGGACTCCTCGAGCTGGGTCTCCCCTGACCAGCACTGGGACTGCACTCGGTATTGCCCCCACAGACCGCAGCTGCTGTGCAAGATCCTTTTTCCAAGAAGGGTGGTGGCAGCTTACGCTGGCTCCCTTATCTCTAGGCAGTGTTTTTGCTGGCCACATGCATGTATTTTTGACTTCCCTGCAAACACTTCAGTTCTACAGGACTTCAGAAGAGCCGCAGGTTTTGCCACTGATCATCTTCAGATTTTCTTACCATGTGTTTTTCTCTTTCTCTGTCCATGGTTAACACTTCCCCTTAATCCTATCAATATCCACCTGCTGTTCACCGTGATCACGCCAACAGCACAACCTGCAGGAGGCTGCCATCTGTCTCTTTTCCTCCTGAATTCCAAGAGATTGATTCTTTCTGTGTCTCAGCTACATGAACTGTGGGGACTTAAATGGCCACATTTCCAGTTCTCAGATCTCTCTCACTAGAGCACCTCACGTAAGAGCAAGGGATGCTACTGTGTTATCCATTCCCTTCGCTGTGGCCAACGTGTTGGTGCCATGAAGGCATGGAGCTTCACTCATCACACTTTGTCAGGCCCTATAAAACATGTCACCAGGACCTCCTGGCACTAAATAGGTTTCTTTATTGGTGAAACAAGCTCTTCTTGCTCACCTCCCGGCTGTCGTTTCTTGGGACAGAATCACACTGGAGTTTTACCTAGTGACAAGTTGAATCCTTTCTGCCTTTGATGTTTGTTTTGTAGAACATTTTGCATTCCTGGAGAGATACCAGTTCATCATCAATAGATTCCTGGCTCGTTGCCATCAGCTAACAGTTTTATTGGTCCTCACAGCACAGCTATGTGATTTGGGTAACTGCTCTGCTCTGCTCCTTCCTTGTCTTTAATTCTGACCCAAAAATGCTTAAAATGCCTCTCTCATTCAACCTCATTTTTCACTGGTGATTAAGATGAAGCCACTTTTTTCTTAGAGCCTCTTTCTCCATTAGTCTCCGTGGCAAGAAGAAAAGTGGGAGTATCATTATTTTGAAATGGGGGCTTGCATTTGTCTTTCAGCTGGAGAAGTCAGGCTGTTATAGATGTACATATACATTTCAAGGGTATGACGTAGCTGGAGAAAAATGAGGGCTGTAGTGCTGCAGGTCAAGTTTATTTAACACTGTGATGCTTTAAAGGAGAGTGATGCCAGATCAATTAAATGCCCTGGAATATTTTGCAAGGTAATCGTTTGAGAAACTTTTCAGAACTGCTTTTGCAAGTCAGGCGTGCCGCACACAAAACGCCCCGGCGACTGCAGAGTGGGTGTTGGGGCTTTACCGAAGTGAGGGGAGAAGTAACGTTCTTTTCAGGGCCTCCTGGTTTGTAACAGCACCCTATTACATAACTCAGCGCTGCAGCCTGCTCCGTGTTTCTGTGGCAACCTCTGCCTCTTGCTGCTTTCTTGCAGCAGCCTTGTGGTACCATTGTAAGGGACAGTGAGAAGAGGGGGGAAAAAGGCAAAGAGCAAGTGACCACTTGAATTTACAGTGCACATTTGAACCTGCCTTGCTGCTCTTTCCCCTTCGTCTGCGAAATCTCTGCTCCTGCTCTCTCTTTGGTTTTCCCACTGATCAAATCCAGCTCCACAGCTTGGACTGACTCAAACCCACGAACTGGTCTTTACAGCAGTGAGTTGTGGGGGCCAGAGGGAAAAAGGACTCTTCAGACTTCAGTTCTGGCTAGTTCTTTTGCCATTGCAACCACTGGCTTTGTACGACTAGGAGATTGCCTTAGATTATTGAAAGTTTTGCAAGGTTTTGTTGTTGGTTTCTTTCCCCAGAACTGCTGGTTATTTGATCCTTTTCTGTAAAGAAGTTTTTGGGAAAGCTGTGGCACAATGGTGTCTCGCGCTGTTCCTAGGAAGAATGAAAATCAGAGGAAGGAAATTTCCAAAGCGAGTGTCAGATTCTGATCTCTTTTACAGAAGGGTAAATCCAGAGTAATTCAGTGCAGTTACTTTAGATTTATGCTAGCATAAATAAGATAAGAATTTGGCTCTGGGAATCTCTACAGCTCCCCATTTGCTCATCTAACAGCTGGCAGTTTGCTTCTTGCTATTCCTCTTGCTTTCTGGGCTGATTTGTCTTGCCTGTTCCTCAAGCCGGGGCCAAATGAGCTTGGGAGTTCGTTACATGAGCAAATGTGTTTTGCACAACACACAGCTATGAATGGCTCAGGATCCTTCACATGATTGTACATATTTCAGATTTCCCAATGGTCAGAAATTAATGGCTAGTAAATGGGTAGAAATATTACTTCACACAGTATGTAGTCAACCTGTGGAATTTGCTACTCCAGGAGGTCACTGATTCAAACAATGGGTCAGGATTTGAAAAATGGCTGGATAATTTTATGTCAATTAATTACCCTTGGAGCTGGGCAAGCCAAGTTTGAGGTAAGTAGACCTTTGCACCAACACACACACACAAACTCCCCTGCGGGGACCAGGGAGGAATTTTCCTCTCTAGCATGGTTGTGCCCAATTGGCAAAGTCAGCTTTGTCTGCATTCCTCTGCCCCTCCGCGGCTGGAGGAGCTGGTGAAGCTGACGTTTGCAGGGGTCTGTCTGCTGCAAAAGATCAGATGTCAGTACCTCCTGACTTTGAAGGAAATTAAAATGTAGAGCCAGGCACTATTTCCACCTGCTTTTGTTGCTTGTTGAGCATCATCTGCATGCTGGGACTGGATTGCACACCCTACCTGGCAACCACATGCAAGGAGATTGTAGAGATGGGCATTAGTCTCTTCTCACAAGTAACAAGTGATAGGACAAGAGCAAATGGCCTCAAGGTGCTCCAGGGGAAGTTTAGGTTGGACATTATGAAAAACTTCTTCATGGAAAGGGTCATCAGGCCTTGGAACAGGCTGCTCAGGGAGAGACTTGAGTCAATATTCCTGGATGTGTTTGAAAGTCATGAAGATCTGGAGTCTGGGGACAGGGTTTAGCAATGGTCTTGGGACAGTTGGGTTAATGGCTGGACTTGATGGTCTTAACGGTCTTTTCCAAGCCAAACGGTTCTGTGATTCTGCACTTCTATGTTCTTCTCACACAGCTCTAACAGCAAGTAAGCTGGAGGAGACACAGGAAGCTGGGAGGGGACACAGGCAGGACAGTTGACCCAAATGAGCCAATGTTATACTGAACAATAAAACTGGGGAGAGTTTCCCGGGGGTGACAGCCTGCTGCCTGGGGACTGGCTGGGCATCAGTCAGTGGGTGGTGAACAGCCGCATTGTGCATCTCTTGTTGTGCGTGTTCTTTTGCCATTATTAATATTTCCACTTCCTTTTCTGCCCTATTAAACTGTATCTCAACCCACAAGTTTCAAATTTTTTCCTATTCTCTTACCCATCCCACTGCGGGGGGAGAGAGCCAGTGGCTGTGTGGTGTTCAGCTGTCTGCTGGATTAAACCACAACAGTCAAGCAACAAATCACTTCCAAACCATTTTAGAAAATTAGTACTCCAGCCTTAAACCACAAGTCTAAATGCTTAAATCAAAATGTGATCTAATCCCCTTTGGGAGTTTCCTACTGAAGGCACCAACAAGCTCAGTGCCTTTCCCAGCCACAGATGTCCAGTGGCATCTCATAGAATCATTAGGAGACCTCCGAGATCACCAAGTCCAACTTTCAGCTAAACCCTACCACCATACACACCACTAAACCGTGCTCCCCAGTACCAAAGTGCTGACACAGCAAGACATCTACTGGTGGATGATGGGAAGAGGGTCTGTGGGACACTGTTCTATCCAGTTGCTTGAGACCAGGTGAGACTGAGGCACCAATAGTGCTAAACACCAATGCTGGGGTGATTAATTCATATGAACCTATCAGTGTCTCTCCAAAAGGAGCTGAGGCTGTTTCCCAGGACTGCAGAGGACTTCCTGGCACAGTGCTGATCAGCACCTAGGACATGGGCAAGAGGTTGGGGATAGATGTGCTGTGGGGGCAATCCCATGCTAGACCCACTCTTGCAATATGGGTAGGATTGTCTGCAGGCCTTAGGACTGGGTCTAGATCTGACTGGGAGTGCAAACCTGCCCTCAGATGTACATCTCCTTGCAAACCTGCTGCTCAAAAAAGAGCAGCAGTGCAGAAGAAGTCTGGGAGGATTCACAGAGGCAGTAAAAGATGTCAGCTGTGAGAAGGCATTTCACTAAAGGCAGCAGGTAGGTGTGATCTGGAGTCCCTGGAGGCACCATAATCATTTCACAATGCTCACTGTCTAAGGAGGTCCTTAGAGAGGTGAACCCTGCAGCAAACAGGAGAAATCTTCTCACCATCTTCAGGAAGAGCCACAGGCAATGATGTCTTCAAGAAAACAGCCGTGTTTGGGTTGCACAGCAGAGCTGACAGCAGAGCATGCAGGGAGCCTGCACATCACTGGAATTTGGTCTGTGATACATAGAGAGACCCTTTGGTTTTCATTACTGACTGTTCTGACTGCATTAAACACCTGAGCAATAAAGACACCGTCATTTCCTCTCACAGAGAGGAACGTAATGTCAGTGGGACATCTGTGCCTAGCTCCTCTCAAACCAGCAGCTTTGCCTTTGAGATGACCAGAGGTACTGGAGTGAATCTGCTGAGCAGATGCGATGCTCTCATTTGGTCAAATTCAGACCAGAAAACACCTTCTTCACACAGAGAAGGACTTCTGAAGAGGTTCATGCAGATGGAGAGATCTCTTACTTGACTTGTGCCTTGGTAGGTTTTAGAGGAAATCCTCTCTTTTCTATCTGGGAGCTTGTTAGGAGAGCAGGTCACCACAGAGCAACTATCAACTTTGAGCAAGATCTGCCTTTACCTCCTGTAGGTTCAGCTGAAAATGAGTCTGCAAACAACTTCAGCATTTCACATAGTCCCACGAACTGCTGATCAAAGACAGAATGACTTCACTGCTTCGCTCAGTACAGCTAGGGACAACTAAACACTCTGAGATTATCTTTCTGGCAAGTGGGAGAACTTCCTGCTGAAGTTGCCCATGGTGAAGCTTGCAGCTGTGGTCAGTAATCTCTGGATCCCCAATCCCTTGCAGATGCAGACACAGGCCTCATCCCCTCTGTAAGTGACAGGGTCTGTTTTTCTCTGCTCCTTTGTCAGCTGAGAACAGACCTGCCAGCAGCTGCAACGTAGTAATAGAAAGACAAAGGCAAAGGTCTCCGCTCACCTCTGTCCCCCGAGCAGCTGCTCGCAAACGTCCAGCTTTTTGCTGTGTTCTGTATGCTGGCATGTCTGTCACATGCCAAGAGCCCAGGGTGCCTTCAGCTGGTGGGGCTTGGAGGCCTGTGGTGGCAGTACCTGGCTAATGAACCAGCTCCTTGGGCTTGCAAATGAGATGGGTATCTGCATGGGGAAGCAGATCCACCAGGATCCTAAGAGGTTCCCACACATCTTGATTTCCAGAAACTCCCATTGCGTCTCTTTTGTGTTTATAATGTTTCCTCCCAGAGATGTACTAAAGTGGAGGTGGAGGTAGTAGCCATGGACAGAAAAGGAGTGACTCCAGCAAGTTCCTCTAAAGACCTAACTGGAATAAAGCATTCGCTGTCCAGCTGAGTGAGGCTTTTAATGTGAACTATTCCGGAGAGTCACAGATTTGTGGCAAATATCACTGAGGGGCAGTTTGCTAAAACACAGCAGTACCTCGGTGAAGCTGCTGTTACTCATTCCCAGAAGGAATTTTACCTTTCCTTGGAGAGAGCCTGGGATATTGGAGGCTGAGATTCAAGTCCCTCAGCCAAATTGGAGGGTCACAGAATCACAGAACATTAGGGATTGGAAGGGACCACTAAAGGCCATCTAGCCCAATCCCCCTGGCACAACAGGATCACCTAGACCAAGTCACACAGGAACACATCCAGGTGGGTTTTAAACATCTCCAGAGAAAGAGACCTCACAACCCTCCTGGGCAGCCCGTTCCAGTGCTCTATCTCATCCAAGCAGACAAACCTCTTGGCTATCTCTGGGCCACAGCAGACTGTAACGTAATGATTTGTAACACTGTCATGGAGAAGACTGTATCTGGATTTGATTCTACATACAAGTGGAATACGATAACCTTCATGTTTTGTATGAGATAGAGCTCTGGTTTTCTGACTAGGCTCAGCTAGCAGGGAGCAGCAAGGCTGAACATGAGGGATTCTCTATTCCTCTGCATAGTTCAGACATTTTTCAATTTTTAAATTAATTTTTTTACAGCTCCAGAACTACAAGGCAGCCTCATAACATTTCAGTGCAGAGTGTTTTGCAGTCCACTAAACACAGAATCACAGAACATTAGGGATTGGAAGGGACCTCTAAAGACCATCTAGTCCAATCCCCCTGCCACAGCAGGGCCACCTAGACCAAGCTGCACAGGAACATGTCCAGATGGGTTTTAAATGTCTCCAGAGAATTTGTACATATCTGTAAGAGCATGGGTGTAAGCATTAAATCAATGACATAAAGATGGTCAGCAACAAACAGTATTCAAATGGCTGTGTGCAACTTCATGTTAGCCTGGAGATACTAATAGATATCACACAGTTCTTGTAGAGTGGGGGTAGAGTGAGGGTGACAGAGCACTGGAACAGGCTGCCCAGGGGAGTTGTGGAGTCTCCTTCTCTGGAGACATTTAAAACCCACCTGGATGTGTTCCTGTGCCACTTGGTCTAGGTGGCCCTGCTGTGTCAGGGGGGATTGGACTTGCTACAAGATGCTCTTAACAGTCTGGTGTGCGCTAACTACAAAATATGGGTTCTCTCATCTGTACAGTGTGATGGGGCCGGGCAAGTACTGGTCCTCCCTAACATCCTTGCTGGCACAGAAGTACTGCTGAAGCTGGCTGCTGGCGAAAAGCATGGCTAGAGAATCATGGTTTTGCCCAGCAGAGACCTGGAGTCACAGGACTAGAACATTGTTGTGGTATCAACTGGTGCTCAGCTAAATCAGCCAACTTTTACCTTCAACCGATCCAACTGTGCTAATAATTTCTGACCAGGAATACTTACAATAACATTTTCTTTCTTGAGCTCTGTTGACATTTGGGAGAACCGTGATACATCAGTGTCCCTGCAGAGCTACTGATAGCCACACGTTAGCCAGCTATTACAGTATGCGAGGGAGAAACCTTTGAGGGGGCTACTTCATCACCAGAGTTACAGTCTCTTTGGGATCTGCTGTAAAGGGTTGTCATCCACACACTCTTTCTCCTCTGGGTTTGCCAGGAGCTGTGTCTGACCTCCAAGGACTTCATAACGTGATTCATTGTGTGTTACAGAATGTCCATTCCTCTGGGCAGTGATGAAATTGCCTTTGATGTGAGTCACCATGGAAGGGTGAAGGCTGCATGATGTCACCAGTTTCCCTCTGATGGACCTGTGCAGCCCTGCCAATGTCAATACAGAGCAATGGTGCTGGCTGGCGGTGAGGAGCATTGTGCTGAGTCCTTCCCACCCTTTCGGAACCACCAGAGTTTTATCAGCCGGCTTGGCCACTACAGTCAACATTCACGGGTCCCTGTGGAGAAGTACCACAGGCAACTGTCACATAAGTCAGAGCAGAGCTGAGCTATAGCTTCTATTTTAAAATAAATATTTCTACAGACCTTTATGTTGTTCCTCCTGCTGTCTGATGTGGAGCTGTGTGTGTGTGCTGGCATGGCTGAAGAAAGGTGTCTAGGGTCTGATGCTGTCTGCCTGGTACCCTTGCAGAGCTATCCTGCAGAATTCAAGGCCTTGCTCCTGCTGGCTCAAGAAAAGAAAAACCAGTTTCTAACTGGTCTGCAGTCAGCTTCTGCTTTCCCAGGACACTAGCTATCAGCTTTAAAATTTTTGGTATAGTAGTAACAGGGTAAAGCAAACATGCAGATGGTGTGAAAACTGTGTACATCTGGCCAGGTGAATTTATGTGAATTTACCTTTGAGAGACTTGCAAACGTGTTGCTGGGAAGCAGGGGGTACCAAACTGGTCTCTAAGTGACCCCGAAGCACTTCAAAGCTGCATATCTAAAGCTAGAGGCAATGAATACTGCCAGCACTAATATGGGTTCTTACAGATGCTGTGGGGCAGGTGTCTTTTTATCTCCAGTGAAAGCTGGTGCCTTGACAGAGTCCAGAGCTGGCGCTGCTGCCTTGATCTTTGCAGGCATTTATGGATCAGGCTGAGGAGAAGGACAGCTTGAGGTCAGAAGCTAAAGCAAAAAGTGTAGGAGTCAGGAGGAGAGGGGTAAGGGTAGTGTGAGAAGGTGTGCTCTTATCTTCATGGACAAGTGCAGGACATGGATTTAGAGTCCCACAAAGTGCGAGGATGGGATGGACAGTGCCTGATGTGACTCCAGAACTGCATCATGTGGCCTGGGTGAAGACCTACAGGCTAATGCTGCTGCCCATGGTTAACCCAAGCAAGCCCATGCTCTGTCCCTGAGAATCGAGTGTCATCCCTGCTGCACTCTGTCATGCTGGCTGGCCATGTCCCAGGACTGGTCAGACTCACCCTGTCCTGCCAGGATACGATATCTCCTTGAAAGCTGCTTTGGACATCTGGTTATTCTGACCAAGTGAGATCACATCAGGGGAGTTTCTGATGGTGCCATCTACTCTTCTTGACAGAAATGAGCAGCAGAACTGCCAGTGCTGCCTGGGTTGGGAAGCACAGGTCTGGAGTCAGAGCTTTGTATGAACAAAGGGCGTGTGAACTGACTGTCTCACTAAACTGAGAACAACCTGAAAAGAAGCCATGGACAAGGTCTCAGACAAGATCCATGGACTTTGTCATTAGGATTAAGACATGAAGCAGCTGGAGACATCAGAGAGGCAGTTGAAGGAGGGCATAAAATATGAGCTGGAGGCTTTGCAAGAAAATGAAAGCAGTGTCTGGAAGTTTCCTGGAAAGGGACAAGCCTTACACAGAAAATTATTGAAGACAGCATCTACAAAGCACTACCCCAGTTTGGGAAGCCACCTGAGTGCATACTTTTCAGTCTGCAAAGACTTAGCTGAGGTGCTTGGTAACCTGATTGTTGTGCTCCACTGGAGATGTTCCCCTAAAAGGAAAAAAAACTTGTCCTGAATTAAGCTTGTAACTGGTTTACAACTTGCCAGCAGAAACTGACCCAGGTGAGGACAACAGAGGGTGCATGATGGCTCTGAGAAAGACACGGGAGGTCGCTGGTCCTGTAGTACCTGGATTTGACTGCGATGCACAGGATGTGTTGCAGTGCTTTCTGAACTTCTTCACAGCCTAGAGTTGTCTAGCTCTGGGAGACAAGAGAGTGTCCCTGAGGAGGGAGACTCCACGATGCTTGCTGAAGCAAGAAATATCCTGAGGTGTCTGCACAGATTAGATCACATTCAAATCCCCAACTTCATGGTTTTGAGTAGGAACAAAAAGGGCAGTTTGAAGTGGCTTTCAAGACGACAGGCAGGGTGATTCAGACTTGAGTGTCAAAGACTTGAGCTGGCTCTAAAGAGCTACTTTGCAAGGGTTTGTCCCAGAAAGCTACAGTTCTCAGCCACTACCATTTCCCATGGCAGGAAGCCTGTGGTTAGACCAGCACTTGCTGTGGTGTTCTGCAACCATATGTGCTGCTCAGAGGCTCTTGAGGGAAACCAGTGGTGCTGCAGGGTCATCGCTGTGCAGAGTCCTGAGCACCAGGTCATTCTGGTGCCTGGTCTCCAGGCTCTACTCATGGGCACCAGAGGTGTGGACACAAAGGAGAAGAATGCCTCCTCTTTTCCCATGGCCTGAAGGACTGCAGGCACTCCTGCTGGGGGAGAATTCACTCTCAGGGCTGATGTCTCACAGGACTGTAGAGGACATTTTCTGGCCACAGCAGGGTGGTTTGGACTAGAGATGGAACTTCGTGTTAGAGGTGGGATGCACACAGCAGGAATACACTGCCTGAAGGTAGCTGGGAGAGACAGAGTGGCAAAATGTCTGAGACTGGCAGGCACTACTGGAGAAGGTGAGATCAGCTGTAGTAGATTGCCCATGCTCAGTCAGGCTTCCAGTATCTCCAGAGGATAGAGACCCTACACCCTCTCTGGTCAGCCTGTGCCAGTGCCTGACCACTGTAAACAAAGTTTTTCTTTTATGGGTTAAGAGGAATTTCTGGTGTTTCAACTTTTGATGTCAGTCTCCAGTGCCTGGGAAGCTGCCTCATAGGAATCAGCAGGTTGGTACCTACGTGCTGGAGAGGGGTGAGAGACAGGACAAAGGGCTGCATGGCAGGTGGGAACTTCTCCTGCAACTCTCAGCCCTCAACCCCACGACAGTTCGGTGTGGTGATGTGAAGATTTACTTTCTCTTCACATTTGGTAAGTTTTGTGCAGGATACCACCAGGCATGGACATTTCAGTGCTAGAAGAACAGATGGCAAGAGGAGGAGAAGTTATGTGAGAGGACAGTCCCTCCAGAGCCCCACCATCCCTCGGGCAGCACAGACAGTCCCTTGGGCATCCAGTCTCCCCAGCTGGCTGATAGAAGTGCTGCTCATGAGATGGAAATACGCTCGTGCCAGTCTGTGTGCGTCTGTCACGCTGGATATGAAGTGGCATCCCGGTGGGAAGGGCTGGGGAGTCTGAGGTTTTCATGCAGAAGTTGCTTATCTCCTTTCCCTAAAATATTCCTGCATTGAGTTTTGTCTCTCTTTCTGGTTTTGGACTGAAAAATAAAAACAGTGTGGGAGGGGGAGGGAGAAAAAGAAGAAAATTCCTGATGGTGACAGGGCAACCTTAGAAGTGATTTATGCCTGCTGCAATGACAGAAGGACAGGCTTAACAAATGACAGGTTCTGAATGGTTCAAGGTAACGTTATTGATGTCTGCTGACTTGGTGCCCTGCCCAACTTTGAACTTCTTTCAGTTACATGGGGCTGAACAAGGGCTGTGTGAGTTTTGAAAGGCTTCCACATAAAATAAGCTCTGACACAGATGGAGAAATGTGAGTTTCCTAATGGAGCCTAGCAAGAGAAGTGCAGGAGAACGAAAATAAGGCAACAAGAATCTTCCTCAACTGAAACAAAAACAAAGAACCAGAGGGAATAAATTCCAGTGCCAACTGCCATCCTCTGCGGGGTTACACCAAGGATGCTGGTTAGAGGGGAGGACTTTCTAAAAAGGCACTTGCAGCCTCTTTCACCTGCTTTGGGGGCCTGGCAGGTCAGACAACCCCGTAAGAACAGCCTCCTGGGCCAGCGCTGCCGAATCCCAGCCTCAAATTATTTAAACGCGTACAAGATGATTCAGTAGGTGCTAATGCTGCTAATTCAGTAGGTGCTAATGTGTGAATAATTACAGACATATTTAAGCAGCTGGTGTTGTGCCTTCAAAGGTTTCTGTGCATGGAAATTCATCGCTCTGTGGTCCATGTGTACTTTACATGTTATAAAAAGAAGATGCTAGTAGCAGCTCCATGTATGATCAAAATTTTCGTTAGAAGTAGGTTCAAGCTCTCTGATTTACACCTGGATGTCTCCAGATATGGCACCAGTGATCCTCAGAAAAGGGATGATTTCTTTTCCTCTGCCTTCTTTAAGAAAAGAAATAGAAAAGACTGTTTCCAGGATGCATCTGTTAAGAATTCTCCTCAATTTCCCCTTGTTTCTCAAGTCCCACAAGCTCAGCTCTGAATAGCCTCCTCAACATACCTGAGCTGATCATATCTTAGAGCCAGGCCAGCTGAAAACAACACACAAAACTGACTACTGCTCTCACTCGCTTAGCAAAAGCTGTTTAGAGCTGCCTGAGGAATAGATGCTGGAGCTGCTCCTCACTCAGCTAATGTGTGGTTGCACAGCTCCAGGTTAGTGCTCTGCCTACAGTGGGTGGCCGAGCACCTCAGAGAAGCACCCCCTGCTAGAAAATACACACATGTGAAATGCAGATGCTGCAGAGAGATGGTGAAAACAGGGGCAATGCAAATGACAGGTAGTTTTGTGCCCCACTGACTGCACATGATTGTTTCTAACGTATTTTTCTCTCAGGACAAAAAGGTCTATAGGCTTCTGCTCGAGGCTGCTCAGCACCTTGCAGGATCAGCCCCCACGAAGACCTGGGCTGCTGCAGGCGTTGGCAGCAAGGTTTTGACCTGTCAACTGTTTGGCTTTGGGACAGAAAACAGGGTTGAGCTGATGCTGTCTGGTAGATCTCCCTTGGTCATCGTGACAGCTGTAGAAAGTGCTTTATTGCTTCTACCAGATAACGGGGGGAGTCTGCTTTCTTTCTTCTCCCCTGCCCTCTCAGAAAGAAGAATCAGCGCTGCTTCCCCTGTGGCTGGCTGGCCGGTGACTGCGCCCGGCACTGCCTTGGAGAGGGAGGGTCCTGCCCAGCAGATCTGCAGAGAGGGCAGCAGACCCAGGTATTTCCTAAATAAACACACACTGCAAGAGCAGAGAGCTGCGCCGACCGACACTGTTGCTGTTCCAGCATTTTTTGCCTAGAACAGGTGATGGGAGCTCTGGTCCGACTTTGTTTGGATTACTGCAGTGGCTGCTCTCAAGAAGTGGCACGTCTTTGGATGGGAACCAGTCCACAGACATCTAGGATGTCACAAAGCTTAGATTAATTAAATAAGCACTGCTCCAGCAGCTGTTTTAAATAGCTGTGCATCAGTCTGACTTCCAGGGCCTCGGTTTTTAATAGATGCGTATCGTGCGAAGGTCTCGCATTATTGTTTGGATGGAATTCAGACACTTGAAGAGGGAATTGCATCCAGTGCTTTCCTGTATTTCCAGGAATTCCATGCAAACATGCTCTCTGCTCCTCTGCAAAAGGCATGGAGCTCTCTCCCCTGTACCAGGCAAACTGCACAAGAATGGCTCATGACTGCTGATTAAAAAAAGCCCAGGGTGACAAGCAACGAGTCTGCTCTCATGTGCTTTGTGTGTCGGCACGGAAGCCTCGGAGCTCATGAATGGCTCATTTATACTGCACTTTAACTTATCAGCTTCTCCAGTGCTCCCAGTCTTTTGCAAATGGTGCATATGCTTCCACTGGATACCCCTTCGGCCTAAACTGGTTATCAGTATCCGACCCAAAAATAATTTAATTCCTCTAAACATTGCCTGTTTCTTCCTGTCCCGCCGCACAATAGGTTATTGTCTGGCTCTGTTGGGCTGCGTTTTGTCCTGTCAGATGGGCTGAAAGGGGAGATGAAAGCGTTCTGCACTCCTTCACAAACCATAAGCCAAAACTAGAGAATGCACTTTACAGCAGATGCCCCCGGCCATGCGGGTAATGACTGTTCCACCTTCATCTTTGCACAGGTACCTGTGAGCTGTCTGGGGTTCAGCACGTCTGCCCAGCACACGGGCTGGGGGGGGGCAGGGGCTGTTCGCTAGATAAAAGTGACATGTTCCCGACTTGTCAAAAACCTGCGGTGTAAAAGACCTCGCTGCGCTTTACCTGCAGCTCCCAAGAACGTGCTCGTTCTGCTGTTCCTGGTTACAGAGAGGGTGCAGCCAGTATTTTTCATTTGATACTCCTGCAGCAGCAGAAATGTGAGGAAAAGTGACCCGTGTCTACCTTCTCATGGACAAACCTTTCTCCTCTGCCCCTTTGCCCCTTTCATGGTGGGTGGTATCTGGTATTGCTGCCCTGAGGAAAGGCACCTCTCACTGTTCTTCCAGAGCTGCTGCTGGGTGGAACTGGCTGGACCCTAGGGACACCCAGCTGTGGGGGACTTGCCTCCTTCTGGGGCCAGGGAAGACACCTGCTCCTCTTCCCTGAGACAAACCTCTGCACTTACAGGGGTAACTCGGGGGTGATCTCAGGTATAAGTCAGGTACAAAGTCCTTTACTTAGTGACAGTTTCTCACTCAATCGTGTCTTTATTGTTGCCCTGAATTTTCTTTCTCATTTTTATCATTTTCCTGCTGTGTTTTATGTTTGAAAGACAATTTCCCCTCGTATGTAGATACATGAAAAAGAGAAAAAGGAAGGGGAAGGAAAATAAAACCTGACCCCCGTCCCCATCCCAAAACCAAAATTAAAGAAATAAAGAAAAAGAAGCCCCAGAACAATGGAAGAAGAAAAGACAGCAGAGCTGTTTGGGACCCTCGGCATCTGCCAAACAGGCAGCCACACCACACCAGCAGGAGGACACCCATCAGCTCCCCTCCCAGAACAAAACCTGAGCGGAGCCGGGCAGCCCCTCGCTCCAGTTCAGGCCGGAGGTGTCAGGCTGCCCTCAAAGCCCAGCCTACTGCATGCCGGCACCCCAGCACCCACTGCACGTCCTCCCTGCCCAAGGGCCTTGTTGCCCACTTGCAAGAGCTATTTATCTGCCCGCTTTGTCTCCAGAGGAGACATGTATTTACATGAGCTGAAGAACCCCACCAGGAGAGCCTTGCCAACAGGTCTTTCTTTTTGGTCGTGCCTGGACTCTGGCTGAACCAGTGGTTCAGTTCAGCCGAGTCCAAGTCATGGGACTGCTGTTTGGGAGCAGCAGTCCCATGTGGCACAGCAAGCAGAAGACACAGCGAGGCTGGAGTGTTTCACCCACACCTGTCCTGCACGCCAGAACAAATGAGCTGGGAGCTCATACAGCAGACAGTGCACATTTAAGGTCCATTTATTTTTCAGAACTACTTTCTGCAGAGGAACAAGCCTGCTTAAAGAGCCATTACACTGACAGAGATTTAGTGAAGTGTAAACTCTCGTTTGAGTTAGTCTCCTCAGACCAATGCATTGCCAGCTGTGGTGCTGGGGACTAGGTGGCCCCAACAGACACACTTTGTATCTTGATTTCTACAGCATCAACACTGTGGTAATGACACCACAGAGTGAAATTTGTCATGTAAGGTAGGGAGTCCATCCATTGCACCAGAAGCACCTGTAAGATTACTGACCTGTTCTTCAAAACTAGTGTCAAGAAGCTCAGAGTGTGGCTAATGCTGTGCAAGAGTCTATTGGCCTAAATCCAACATTGTGACCCCTCTCTTCAGTGGCTGCCTAGACCCGACGTGTCTGAAACTCTGTTTGCAGCAGCTCAGCACCTCTCCTACACTGGGTGTTGTCCCAGATGCACAGTCCAGCAGGGACTCCGAGCTCTGTCTGCTCCTGATGTGCTCTGCAGAAGCTGGGCCAGAGGAGGAGGATTGCAGTAGTGCTCTGATGACCAGTTAATTGTATGTTAAGTGGTAATTTCAGAACCTATACAAATAAATGCTGGAGCAAAAATGAGACCCCCAGAGTCCTTGTCTGGCTGAGTGATTGAGTTCAGAGGTTGAGACCACTCTTGCTCTCTCTCTCCCTGTGGTCCAAATGTTTTTTAATGACTCCTAGATGAGCAGAGCTGTTTTGGCAGGAGTGACTGATGTTGCTTCTCTTTCCTTTCTGGAAACTGCGGGAGTTCTAGTCTTTGCAGGCAGGAGAGCAGTTCTGAGTCAGCAGGCATTTTTGGGGAGAAAACTTATAACTGATTGGCCTATTGACCACCATCACCAAGGGCATGTTCCCAAGCTCTTTTCTGGGTGAAAATAAGCACACACTTAGGAAGTACAGGGAGGATAAATCACACTTAAGAGAATGTTTTAGACCCAGGTTTTCCTTCTTGGCCCAAGCATTGCTGCTGGAGAGGTTGCTGGTGAGGTGCACCTGAGCACAATGGGGAGGAGAAGAAGATTAAAGAGATGGCCTCACCTTCAGTTTTCCCCATTGGCCAGCTGCAGTGGAAGGTGCTGACAGTTTGGGGTCTTCCCCTGAAACGCCCTGGCTCCTCAATTTTCTGAAGAGAACCACTGGCTTTTAAGCTTTTCCCACTGGCTGAGTGGGAAAAGCTTAAAAGTTAGGTGGACCATGCTTTGGTATTTTGGCATCAAACCAGGCTTTTTTATGGGGCTTAGTTCTTAGCCCTTAATCTTGTCATACACCCAGGTGTTGACGGTGACATGGGGAAAAAAGCACCATGAAGAGAAAACAGCGCTTGGGGATAGGGACCATAAAGCACCACAAGGCACAGCAGTAGCAGCCCTATGGAGAGCTGCAGAGCTGCTGAAGTCAAACTGAGTCTTTCTGTTGATTTTCCCAGGCCTTTCAAGATGTCACACAAAGTGCTGGATAATTGCCTTTACTAATCATTGCCGGAGATTGTTTGATGCTACTGGTACTATGACCGTTTCTGCTTTTAAATTTCTAATTTAAATGTTGTTTGAATTTCTAATTCTGAATTTAAATTTCTAATTAAATGTTGCAGAGCACCCTTTATTTCATAGGCAAAGCACAATAAACAGGTGAGCTGATTTTAAAGTCTTAGACAAGAAGATAGATGCACGTGAACACTGCAGACTATCAAATGATTGTCGTGCCTACTAATGGACGATGAGTGTGAGGCTTGTCCCGTGACTCGTTAAAAAAATACTGAGGAAGACAGAGACCTGGGGATTCTTTTTTGCGGTGGAAGCTTGATCCTGGTCTGGCCAGCGAGGATGCACACTCCATCGTAGGTTACAGAGGCGCCTGCAGTGAAGAATGAGTTAATAAAATACACAACTAGGAGGTGTATGGGGTCTCATCCATCAGAGGTCTTACTGCTTCAGAATTAGAGTTCACCTAATGAAACCACCATAATTTGAAAAAAACCCACCTCTTTCCAAATTAAATATAAAAGGCGTGAATTTTACCCTTACTCACACACAGTGGCCAGGCCTAGGGCCGTGTAAAATGCTCAGCTGGCTCTGTGCTGACAGCAGTGGATTTAGGTGACCATGTGCTGATGCTGTGTTTTTCTTGCTAGAGTAGATGTTGTCCACTTGCCCAGGGATGCTTTATCACAGGACAAAATCACAGCTGTGGGAAGAAGCCACAGGCTTCCGTCTGAGGATTTATCCCAGCAGAAAGCCAGATCAGTCCTGAATCAGTGGCACTGATCTGTGCCATGCATGTAGTGAGATAGTCTTCAGGAGATTAGAGCAGCCCAAAAACACAGAGACAGCAAACTGGTCACAGAGAGTGTCCCTGCTCTTTGACTACACCCAGCATGTACACTTAGATGAGAAACTCTGTGCCTTGGCATTAACTGCTGCCTGGTTCATAGAATCATAGCATCATAGAAGCATTAGGGATTGGAAGGGACCTTGAAAGGTCATTTAGTCCAATCCCCCTGCCACAGCAGGATCACCCAGACCAAGTCACACAGGTATATCTCCAGGCGGGTCTTAAATGTTTCCAGAGAAGGAAACTCCACAACCCCCCATAGCAGCCTGTTCCAGTGCTCTGTCACCCTCACTGTGAAGAGGTTCCTTCTCATATTGATGTGGAACATCCTATGCTCCACCTTGCACCCAATGCCCCTTGTCCTATCACTAGATGACACTGAGAAGAGCCTGGCTCCATCCTCCTGACACCCACCCTTCACATATTTATAGACATTAATGAGGTCACCCCTCAGTCTCCTCCAAGCTCAAGAGACCCAGCTCCCTCAGCCTTTCCCCATAAGGGAGGTGTTCCACAAAGGAAACTAAGGAGTTTCAGTCGGGCCGGTTGGTCTTTCAGAAAAGCCTAGCAAGTACGCAGTTTTTTATTTAACAATCATTATTACTTTGTAGTGTTAGACATCCTTGGAAGACAGGTTGTCAAGGATGGTACAGAGCAAACAGGCTGCAGTGGGGGTGCCCATGAAATTACTGCCTACAGGACAGACAAACTGCACAGACAGAGCTGGCCAGAGGTCACAAGGTTGCAGAAAGTCTGCGGCTGACCTGCCCAGGGAAATGTGCATCTCACTAAGGACTCCAGCAGCTCTGTGACCACATGGCAGGACAAAAAGTCGAGATGTGTTTGCAGAGCACAATGGAAGGAGCACATGGTCATGGCTGTAGTGCGATGTGCAGGCACAGGCAAGCAGCTGAGGAGAGGCTCAGAGAAGAGCTATGAGCAAGCATGTCTCTGGGCTGGTGGAGAAGAGGAATCCATAGATTGCCTTATGTGCCAAATATCCAGAAAATAAGGAATGTAACCCCAAATTTACTGAGACATGGGAATCTCAAAATGCTGGGTCACACCAGCAGCAATGTGGAAGTTTGGTGGAAGTGGCTTTGAAAGACTCTGCCACCTCTGCTGATTTTTATTCTGCAGAACAGAAGCCATTGATTTCATGGCTGAAAACAGTGTGGAGAACAGCAGGTCAGGCACTGAAGAAGTTGTCTCCTGGGTAATATGGTGCCATGGAAGTACAATCTGGTGGCCAAAGTCACCAGATGGTGCTATTGTGCTCACTAGTGTGAATCAACGACAGTGGCACATGCTTTGAAGAGCATTTTTGTGGCATTTTTCTGGGATGGGATGAGGACCTGGGGTGATACACTTTCTCCTTGTGTCTCTACCTGATCCACCACAAATCTTGGAGCCTAGGACTGATCTGTGCCACACTGGCTTTGATGCCCAAGGTGAGGACCACCTCAATGCCATTTCAGCCACCAGAGGTTTAAATTAAAGCATAAATAAAACCAGTTATGTTCTGTGTCACTGATTTCTTTCCTATGGGGAATCCAAAACACAAGAAGGTGTTAAAAAATAGCAGGGGCTTCCATGATGCCCAAGGAGGCAAGGAACACCTCTGCCCATCTCTAATCAATCAAAACACCTTCTGAAGTATCCCATAGCAAAATTACCTTGCAGCCATGCAAAAAATGCTTAGTCTTTAGCCTACCATCCCACAGGGCACTGCTCTGTGACCCAGCACAGTGTTTACTTCTGGAAAGGCTCTGCTTTCTTTTCTGAATGAACCCTATAGGTCATCTCCTAACAGTGGGATCATGGCCTGAGGAGCTCTCCTGGGGTAAACCATGATGAGATTAATTTGGGCCAGATTCAGAGGGACTTCTCTCAGTATCTGCTCAGGAAAATGCATATTTACACATAAACAACATGTACAATTATAATTGTGTATTATTACATGTAATACGGTGTATGCCTCTACAGTAGGTCCTAATACCTGTAAAACACCCGCATAGCATGACCTCTGTGGGACCCTCTCCCTGTCTGGAGTACACAGAATTATTGAGGCTGGAAATGATTAGATCACAGAATCATACAAGTTGGAAGGGACCTTGAAAGATCATCAAGCTTGTGCACTGTAAGTATCTTGCTCTCTGCCCATTCTGCAAGTCTCCTAGTGAAGATGCTTTCCTTATTGACTTCCATCTCTTTTTAAAATGGGTAGGCAGTAATCCCACTGGCTTCTGAAGAGTTCATACAAGAAGTGTGACTGTAATGGAGTTAGCCTGGTGATCTAGAACGTGTTGCCTGTTGGGAGTATGGCTGAGAGCACTAAATTCTTGATTCACTCTTGATCCATCTCCTGTAATTAATGCTGTTCCGCTGCTCAAGTCCACCAGGCTGAGGATCTTGTGGTATTGCCCCAGGATGGAACTTGCTCTAAGCATAAGGTGATGGAGCTTATCATCACTATAATCCTGGGAGATTATAAGGAGATGTCTGGCCTCCCTTGGTCTGCACCATTGGTCTCCCTCCAGAACTGCCCCACAGCCATGTCTGGTCTGTTGTCTCCAGTGCTGAGAAGGTGGGTCTCTCCAGCAGGCACCAGGAGAGAGGGATTCTACCCTCAAACCCACCATTTAAAGACCTTTTGTGTCAGAGTAACCCCACTGCTGTCTGAGCCCTCTTTCTCAGTGATTAAAACCAGGAGGACCACCTTTTGTCTCAGATATAGAGGGGAGCAGCCCGCAGGAAGCAGATGCCTTTTGCCTTGCCCGCCCCAGACCAAGCACAGTGCAGACTCCCGTTGGCAAAGCAACGCAAAAAGCCTGCAGGGAGAAGCAGCAGTGGCCTTCACAGGCCCCCACACAGGGACAGGGACAGGACTGGGGCGCTCCCTGAGGGGGCACAGCTGCGGGAAGGGGATGAAGCAGCATCCGTATGCTTTTAGCAACAGACACAGGACTTGAATCAATAACACAAGAAAGCCTGTGATCGGCGGCATTTCTGGCCACAGCAGATGGACCACCATTCAAGGAAGGGTTTGAGGCTTCCTCTGCCTGAGGGGATTTTAAACCACATTCCCACATTTCAGTGAAGTACCCTCATGTCTCGCTGGCCTGTAGGTCCCTGTGGAAACTGCAGTGTTTCACAGCCAGGAATCACAGGGCTGGTAGTAAACCAAGCAAAAAGAGCGTGACTTGTAGGGTAATCAGGTGGGCAGGAGCTGCCTTGGTGTCTACACCCAAGAGCATCTCCATCCATCCATGGAGACATACTCATACCACAGCTGGTTATGACCCTGCACTACCTGCTCTAATTTGAGGTTGGATTTCACTTTGAAGTTCGCCCTGCTTTGAGCAGGGGTTGGACTAGATGACCCCCAGAGGTATCTTCAAAGCTAAATTATTCAGTGATTCTACGTTTCTATCACTGGTTTTCATCCAGCTACTGTTTCATGTAAAATCCCTCAGTGAAGTCCCACAGCCGTTACAAGCAGGCATGTTCCTTCTTGTCTGTTGTACCTCTGCCTCCATAAATCTAAGGAAGCTCAGCTGTGGAGCTACAGAGTCCTCAGCAGGTTTTTACTGAGACTGAAAACGACTACAGTCAAGACCCTCAGAATCACTCTAAATTAAGCAAAAGCTCCATTAATTTGATCAAACAATTACATTGTGCATGATATCGATCCATGTAACAGGATCATTTAGTTCTGCATACGTTTTTGCACAGAAGTCTGCTTCTTTTGGGTAGCTTTCAGAAATTGGAATTAATTACAACATATTAGAGATAATATAAAGATGCATTTAATCACAACAGGAAAGACATCAGCATACTGTTTGGGTATGAACTATTTGGGCAGATAAACGTAATCAGATAAAAAAATGTTACATTAAATAAAGCCTGAAGAAGATTTGCATTTCTTACATCTTTTAATGGTAAATGAGTAAATTAAAATGATGTTTGAATATTAATTTAAATTAATAAAACAGTGTGTTACTGTTTTATCCATGAGGTTTCGATATGGAGGGCTACAACCAGCACTCAGTGTAATCAAAGAAAATTATACATTCACTCAGACACTGGAAAACAAAAATGAAGATTTTGGACATTTTTAGGGTGAAAAATGTCCATTTATTATTTTAAACAAACAGTATTTTCAAACTGTGTCCCGTTCTGCAACCACATTTGTTTTTTCTGAAGTAACAAGTTCCACGGTGTGGTGCGTTCTACAGCAGATGAAAATATTTAGTACGTTAAATTTACTGCCGGGGGCAAAGCGCTGAACTTGGGAACCTATTTAAAGTGCAGTGGAAGTCTGTAAAGATAACGATGGGGAGCTGAAAGCAGCGAAGCCTCAGACAGTAATATCTCAATAACAAAGAGCGACTGCTTTGCTGCAGAGGCTTTCTCAGCAACAGTTGGTCCATTTTTGTCATTACGCCTAATCAAGTCCAGTCTTGCCTCAGCCTCCTCAGTCAGCAGACATCCAGCACTTAAATATAACCGTATGTGTCCAGCGTGATTACAAGCATCGTAACGCACTCCTGGCTCTGTCCCGCCTCCAGCTGGCCCTGGACCCCAGGGTGTCACATTCCAGGTTTTATCCGCTGAATGTGCATGCTGATGGGGCTGGAAGGCTTGGGGAAGGGGTGTGAGTGGTTGTCACCCATGTGGAGCAGCCCAGGACCTCTCCCAGCCCTGCTCAGCCCCGGCCACCTATGATGGGAACCCTGCTAAAAAGGGCTCTGGTCAAGGCTGTCTTGGGCCAGCCCAGTGCAACTGCATTTCTTCAGATGTGTTTGGACTTCTTGCTTTCATTCACCTCATGCTGCATGAGCCACAGGGCAGTTTCAAATGCACAAAAAGCTGCCTAAGAAGTGTCAGTGGCTACTCAGGCTGAGTCTGCTGGCAGACAAGTGCAGGAGAAAGCCCTCCTGCCAGGCTGAGGACAGTGTCAGCCTCTCCATGGAAGGACAGGCAACAGCAAAGAGCCAGAGACAGGAACTATCTGAAGAGCTTTCTGCAATTATGCTGGAGATGCCATTAGTGTGAGTCAACAACAGAAAGTTAAGTCTCAAGGAGCACATGGAGCCCTCCATTAACACCAGAGAGCTTTTACAGGGTGGACAACCCTGTTCATTATTTGCTGAGTTTGAATGCTGCCTACACATCTTAATACTCTTGATAGAGTTTGAGCTTTGAGCTGATAATTAGAATAAAGAAATTACACTGCCCATATTGCTTATTGGTTAAGTCCAGGCCCTGGAATCTAACTTGCAGCTGTGATTCATTCAGGTGGGAAAAGACCCTTGAGATCATCAAGTCCAACCATCAACCCCACGCTACCAAGTTCACCACTTCTGAGACATCTCAGTGCAAGTTTTAGCGAATTGAGTAAAACATCCGCTACCCTGGAGGAAGCAGAAGACGAGTCTTTTCACAGCCAGGTGGGATATAGCACTGCATTCATCTCTCATGAGTTTTACCAAAGACCTCATCTCCACGACCTTTCCCAAAGAGTGCTGAACTGCCCGTAGAAGTGATGGGCTGACCAGCACAGGTGGTGGGAGAGACATAACATGGGACTAATAATCGCTGTAAAGCCACTTCTCTGAGCCCATCTGGTGTTGCTCCAACTGGGGTCAGGGGAAGCGCACTAGAGCTGTCGTTGAATATCCTCTCCATGTAGCAGGTTGTGTATTCAGGTGGGGAATAAAGCCCTGAAGGAGGTGCTTTTACTTACAGGTGTTAAGGGTTGTAGTCCCCCTTTTGCTACAATGATCTCAATAAAATAGAGATGAGCAAAGAGCTCTGCTGCATCTGCCTTTGCTGCCATTCATACCAACAGCTGGAGGACCATCTATGGTCCATGGAGGCCAGAAGGCTTGTTGTGGGATGGTCTGGGCAAAGCAGTATGAAGGTAAGCTATGAACGAGGCAGGATGTGATTGTAGTGTGGAAGCAGGGGTGACAGGCAGAGCACAGCAAAGAGAAATGGAGGGTGATACCGTCCTCTTTCTGCTGCTTCCTCCAGCACTGTGCTGAAGACGGACAGAGAGGGAAGAAAAGGCAGTTGGTTGCTCCATGCTCCTCCCTTAGAAAGGAAGCTGAGTTGCTAATATTATCTGTATTTATTGTATTTATGAGGCACTGAGCTCATCTTTGAGACATCTGGACCCAAGAACAGTAATTAAAATGAACAACTGTTGACAGCAGTTGTCACAAATTGAACAACTGGCATAAATCAAACTGCCAGGAGTCTCAGCCATCTCTCCCAAGGAGGGGATAAATACCATCTACCCAATTAAAGAAAGCGCTGTGGAGAGCAAATGCTTGTGGCACAGAGTCAAAAACACGCCAGTGACAGGCTTCATTTGGGTTCTGGAGGAGCAAATCCCCCAGCCCACATGTCCTTCTTGAGGGATGCCTCTCTGCCCCCCTATCCCCACACCCGTCCCCAGTCCTGCTGTGATCCCAGCTACGACACAAACAGAGTGAGCTTGCTGGCAGTATGGAAAATTAAAAGCAGCAACAAGCTCCGTCTGATGAAGTTTGCGCTACGGACAGTTGCCGTTTTGCTGCACACTGAGGTTTGAAGCTAGTTAATGCACAAACCAAACCAAACCTGCACCTGGAACCATCTGAAACAAATCACATACAGATTTAGGATGGATTTCAAGTAACCAGGAGTAGTCGAGCTTACTGAGGCAAAGTTCCACCTAACTCAGTATCCCAAAGCAACAATTTAGTTACCAGAAAGAGTGTGGGGCAGCAGATGTACTGTCTTCCAAGCGCTCCCCTACCCCCTGACTATTTGTAGCTCGGAGACATTTACACGGCAACAAAATTTCCCTTAAAAACCTCCATGTCAGTCACAGATCAAGTCTTTGGGACTTGGAGCACCAGGTAGCACCCTTGTTTGTTTCTTAGAAAGCTGATAGATTGCCCTTTCCTTTAATGTGTTGCAATTTAATGCCAAAGTCCATTTGTAATTAAACAATTGCTTTTCTACTCCCTTCAAAAGGTTTTGAGGTTGGACTCAGGTAGGGGACCCACACATCACCTTCCTATTGCTTCAAACTAGGAATACAGGAGTTTTTCTAAAGGTAGTAAACAGAATTGTCCTGCTGCTGAGGCTCTCCTGCAGCCTGCTGGGTCTGCAGCCACAAAACCAGGGCTGAATAAAAGCTGGCAAAGACTCAAAGACACCCACAGTCTTCACCACTGGGCTGCTCTGCCCTGGGACCCTGCATGACCCCAGGCCAGCTGGACAGAGCAGGTTGTGACAAGTCCTCAGTGCCAGTGATGGAGGTGGGACAGCAATGCAGAGTATTATTTCAGAAAGCTCCCTGGCTCAGGCAGCTCTCACTCACAGGGCATGCTCTCAAGTTTTGCATTCATGTGGCTGCAAATAGGTGCTGGAGCTCATGTGTAGCTCCAGGAACAGGGTCACAGGAGCTGGGGCTGCACATGGGACACTTGACAGCAACTAGGGCAAGAGGCATAGCAGCAGGTCAGACTTTGACACTCAAGGCTGAAAGCCCTACTCTCCGCCACAGCATTTCTGAAACTTACACGAAGTCCTGTTGGTATCTGTTCAGTGCCATTAGTGCACCACCATGACCACCCAGACCACCATGTACCCTGTTTCCATCCCCTGTCCTGGCACTACATCCAGAATTGCCCCCCAGGCTGTGCATGGAGCAGCACAGAGCAGCCCTGTGTCTCTAAGCTCCAGCACTTGCTTATGTGATCCTGCTGTGGCAGGGGATTGGACTAGATGGTCTTTCAAGGTCCCTTCCAATCCCTAATGATTCTATGATTCTATGTGTGCAGTGCCCCATCTGTCCTGGCAGACAGCTCAAGGCTGGCTCAGACCTTCAGACCTTTTCCTTTAAGGCTGACTCAGTTGTTTTACAGGGGTGCTACAAAGGGCGAGGGGCTTCGCTTGCCAGTATTTGGTCTTCTTTTCTCACTCAGCCAGCACCTATCTTCATCTCTGCAGACCAGACCTGAGACAACCCCCTGTGTCTGGACAAAGGAAAATGACACTTTTCTGCTTTTCCTCAAAGCGGTATGAAGCTGCAAAGACTGGGTGCATGTAACCCTTCTTGCCCTTATTTATTACTTGTTTGTCTCCAGCCATGGGCTGGAGCACTGTTAGACCAAGCACCAGGCAAATGCAGAACAGAAAGGCTCTGCTGGTGCCTAGAAGAGCTTGTTATCCAGACAGCATAAATCAGGGCTATGAAGGTGTGTGGGAAAAGGTGCTAATTCATGCTGGCATAATCCCAACTGGAGAAAGTGAAGTAGGTAAAATCCGCTTATCTTCTCACAGCTCTGTGCACTCAGCTTCCAGTTTCCAGTGGCGATCCCTTCAGGTCCATCTCGGTCGTGTCCCTTGCTGGTGAATAAAGTTGTTGGTAGCGCGTGTCTCCTCCAGACAACATAAAAGAGTGTTTTTCTAGCACAAAGGAAGCCGTGCTTACTGGACAGACCATTTTGGTTTGGCTCCCAGTCTTCAGGCTTTGGTCTCATTAGTGGAATTCAGGTGGAAATAATCAACTTGCTGTTTGGAGAGTGAGGGATGGGTCTTGAAAGGCAGTAATTGTGTCCGAGTTTTACTTTTGGTAAGCTAAAGTAAACAACAGGCTATCTAGATGGATACGATGTCCAAGTACTTTCCCAGCACAGGGGCTGAGCTGCTGGCTCTGCTGGCTTCCTTTGCACTGGTCAGTATAAAACCATCTGCATACCGTAATCTGAAAGGAAAGGTCAGCCCAGAGGTCACATGTTTTAAGGGTGCTACTTCAAAGACATTTATCTCCTTTACACCACCATTAAGTCCCTGGTAATGGTCTATTGTCTTTCATCATCTCAACCTCTTCACCTGCATGTTTATGTTCGGCCAAGCCTCACCATGCAGGGCGTGGGATGAGCAGGTGCTTGTGGCTCCTGCTCGCTGGAGCACACACCATGTTATTTGAGAAAGTGGCAGGCTGTTACGAGCCTGTCACACCGTAACCATCCTCTTCCCCCTTCCTGCAGAAACCAGTAGTTAAACCCTGCTATTTTCAGCTGTTGTTGCTGATCCAGAACTTCTTGCCTTTCTGATTGCTCTATTCAGGCTGGGGGTCTGACTGAAGTGTCTCCTCCACAATTACCAGCTCTTGCTGTTTCCCTCTGCTGTTTCTCTCACCCTGCTGCTGCTGAAGGCAGAAACTGCTTGTCATTCCTAGGGAGTGTCATAGAATCCTAGAATTGGAAGGGACCTCAAAAGATCATCTAGTCCAAACGCCCTGCCACAGCAGGATCACCTAGACCAAGTCATAGAATCAGTCAGGGTTAGAAGGGACCACAGGATCATTCAGTTCCAACTCCCCTGCCCTGGGCAGGGAGACCCCACCCTCGATCAGGCTCATCTTCTTTTGATCTCCTTTTTCACATTGCAAGCTGGAAGCCAATTCCATCTCTACTTTTATCCTACAAACCCTAAGGCAAGATCATGTCTCCTTGCTGCAGTAAATCAGGTAGTGTCCCATTGACTTCAGCGTGCATCACTACAGCAGAGGCCATCAGCTGAACATCTAAACCAAGCTCTTTCCTGAAGACACTTATGCTGTCTCCCAGGGTTGTTGACACTAGAATAATTGCTCCCTTTCCATGGGCACATATTGGTGTTGCTAGAATACCTGAAGCACAAAGTGAGACAACACAGTGGTGAGTTCCTCTGGACAAAACCCATCCTTTCTTCTGCTTTTCTTTTCACTGAGGTGCACCATATCTGGACGCACCTGCCCAAAGGGCAAGTTTTAATCTCTTTATACCCACAGCATCCTCTGGAAGCACCATAGGTCCCATGGAGGAGCTACGTGAGAGGACACTTGTCTCTCCGCTTTTGCCATTGCTGTGCTTATGGTGCCACAGCAAAGAGGAACTTCTTAATTCTCAGCTCTTTTCACCATTGAATTGACAGCAAATCTCCCCCTGTCACAGAACATTAGGGATTGGAAGGGACCTTGAAAGGTCATCTTGTCCAATCCCCCCATCACAGCAGGATCACCCAGATCAAGTCACATATGTCCAGGTGGGTTTGAAACATCTCCAGTGAAGGAGACTCCATAACCTCCCTGGGCAGCCTGTTCCAATGCTCTGTCACCCTCACTGGGAAGAAGTTCCTTCTGATATTGATATGGAACCTCCCCTGTTCCAGCTTACACCCGTTGCCCCTTCATGATTAGATGACACTGAGAAGACTCTGGCTCCATCCTCCTGTTAGCCACCCTTCATGTACTTATAAACATTAGTGAGGTCACCCCTCAGTCTCTTTTTCTGAGCTCAAGAGACCCCTCCCTCAGCCCTTCCTCATTATGGAGATGTTTCATGCCTTTCATCATCCTTGTACCTCTGTGCTGGACTCTGTCAAGCAGTTCTGTGTCCTTCTGGAACCGAGAGGCCCAGAACTGGACACAGTATTCCAGATGTGGTCTCACCAAGGCAGAGTAGATGGAGAAGAGAACCTCTCTCAAGAGGAGGAGGAGTGGGCTAGATGGGTAGCACAAAGGGGAAGAGACTCTGTGGGTCATACTGAGTGTGGGGCCATGCTGCCAGATGAGGAGGACTGCTCCCAGGTGGGAAAGAGAAGCCAGTGCCCCAGGCTTTAGCTGAAGAATTGTGCCAGATGCCTCCTTCATTCAGACCCTGGGGTCCCTGCCCGTTTCTTGGGGCATTATGAATTATAAGGTGTTGTCATTATTTCTGCACAAAATACAGTTGGTCACAGATTTCTATTTAAGCCGTTCCTTGATCTCTTTGCATCGGGCTGTAGCAGGGGACATTTGACAGGCTTTTCAAGGAAGAGGTGGCAAGTGCAATTTCCTCTTAAGGGTTTCCCGTGTAAGTTAATCTTCCACACACTTATAATTAAACTGAACCTAAATGTCTGGGCTGGAATTTCCGTGTCACACTGAGTTAGCTAGAAAAGCAGTCAAACTAAGTGATCCGGACTTCTCTGGCAATAGGAGAGTAAGAAAGGAAAAGAGTTTTAACATCATCCTTTGCTGGTGTCAAATCTGAAGAGTTTAAAGCCCTGTCCTCAATGAATTCCAGCACCACTGCCTTTGGCCTTAGTGCCGATGGCATCCTGGCTTGTATCAGAAACAGTGTGGCCAGCAGGAGTAGGGAAGTGCTTGCCCACCAGTACTTGGCACTGGTGAGAGTGCACCTTGAGTCTTGGGCACTTCACTACAAGAAGGATGTCAAGGAGCTGGAGTGAGTCCCAAGAGGGGTCATAAGGTTAGTAAAGAGTCTGGAGAACAAACCTTGTGAGGAGAGGCTGAGGGAGCTGGACTGGTTGGTCGGGTGAAAAGGAGGCTGAGGGGAGACCTTATTGGTGTCTGCAACTACCTGAAGGGAGGATGTTGAGAGGTGGGGGTGGATCTCCTCTCGCAAACAAACAAATTGCAGAAGTCTGAAGCTTTAAATACCTTTCAGAAGCTTTAAATACCTTAAACAGGTATTTAAGATGTCTTCCATTCTGGTGAGACCCAGGGTTTTGGTGCTGGTCACCCTGGACATCCACAATCAGCCTTTATTTCTCCTCCAGGCCCCCAGTATTCAGATGGAAATGAGAAAGAGGTGGAGAGACAAGACACTGGAAAATTAATAACAAGCTTGTGTTTTCATATTCAGTGTTTGGCTGATGCCTAGGACATCACCTCAGGGTGAGAGCTGGAGATGTGTGTGGCCTGTGGTGAGAAAAGCAAAGGTGGACAGAGAGTGGACTCGTTATGGACTCATAGTGATTTAATTTTGTCTCCTGAACATGCAATGGGAATATTTGGTAGGAAGGAAGGAGAGGACGAGCCATTTGTGTGTCCGGACACAGGAGCTCTTTGAATGGAGCCAGCTTTTAGAGAAAAATGTAATTAATTTGAAAGTAATGAGTGAAACCGAACGAGATGCCGTGATGCTTGTTAGCTCGTAAGTGAGCAAAACCTCTGGTTCCTGTTGGACATCTCTCCCAGGAGCAGTAATTTGAGAATAGATGTTCATCCTTAGACTGAGAGACCTACATTCAGAAAGAGCTTTAGACACCCCAGGAAATCAGTGGGAATTAGATCCCCAGATGCCTCTGAGAATTTGGTATAATTAGTTCCAGGAAAGCACTGCCCAGGCTGCTTTCCCTGCTGCATCGGGACCAAAAGGCAAGCAGGGATATTCTAGAACGACTGCACAAATCACACGCTTTTGGATTCTGGTGAGCAAGCATTTCCTTCTACTTTGGTTGGGTCAGGAGAGATCAGAGACAGGGCGGAAATCTACGGGGACGAGCGACGGTGAACACTTTTCAACTCGCTGAAAAGGACGGGACTGGAGCAAGTACAGACACAAGTCACAAATCAGTGGGTGACACAAGCCAAAAGTGGTTTGTAAAGGAAGGCAAATGGGCCTGGTTCTTAATGAGGCCACAGATGTTACTTGAGATTTTGCTCCAGTGACTATCAAGACCGCACTAGCATTGCACACAGATGTTACACCAAATGATCTTGGGAAGTGGGGGCGTGATGTCATTGGGGGGTTTCAAATCTGGAACACATAATCAACTTATCTTTGTTCTGAGAGCTCTCGTTATAGCTCCCTGGGCTCGTTCACATGTCTATTTGCATAGGAAGTGCCCTGAGGAGAGATCCTGTTCCAGGACACAGATAGCTATGGTGACAGTCCAACATACCTGTTGTTTAAATTTCTTCTCGTGAGTGGCTGTAACTTATTTTGGAAAAGAATTATGGTTGGATGGAAAGAGGATGAATGGTCTAACTCCCTGTCCACTGCGAAAAATATATTGTTTCCAGAGGAAACCTTGGGAGCCTGTAGAGCTGAAGGTCTCCAGGGCAGGGCGATCATCTAGATATTCGCTGAGCAAATCACCAAGCAGAGCTGTGTCGCATTCAGAACAGCAAATATATGTCGTATGATGATCTTTTAGAGGGGTTTTCTTCTAATTAATACAGAAACAGTTAACCTTGGCAATAGTTGATCAGATGGAAAAAATAAAGCAGATGAGAAACGGGCTGCTAGCACTTAATTATTCCACCCCAAAACAGGCTTTCAGTTTCCTCAACATAGTGAGAAAAGCAACGGAGAGGAATCCAAAAGGAGGTTCTAAGCCCTCAGAATCACAATTTATCTGTTACAACGATGATGTCTGCTACTGTAACTTAGTTTATTAGCAAGCACATGAAAATAGGATTCAGACAGACACACGGCTCAGAAATATTAGTCGAAAGAAGAAAAGGCATACCTAGGTGATCCTGCTGTGGCAGGGGGATCGGACTAGATGATCTTTCGAGATCTCTTCCACTCCCTAGTGATTCTATGCTACTGCTGACACAAAAACATAAGAAATGTTTCTACAAACACAACAATGACAAAAAAAGAACAAGGGAGAGTCTCCATCTTTTATTGGATACAAGGGGAAACATTGCTGACAAAGATGAAGAAAAGGCTGAGGTTCTTCATGCCTTCTTTGCCTCAGTCTTTGGTAGTCAGACCAGTTATCCTCAGGGGAGGGTTAGACTGGACATGAGAAAGAAAATCGTCAAGGAGAGAGTAATCAGGCACTGGAACAGGCTGCTCAGGGTTGTGATTGAGTCCCCATCCCTGGATGTGTTTAAAACTCGCTTAGATGTAGTGTTGGGAGATCTGGTTTAGGGGTGACCTTGTAGAGTAGGGTTGATGGTTGGACTAGCTGATCCCAAGAGTCTTTTCCAACCTGAATGATTCTATGATTCTGTGAAATATGGTATTCAGTCCCCTGAGCTGGAAGATAGGGTTGGAGATCAGTATAGTCCCCTCGTAATCCAGGACATAGTAGTGTATGACCTCCTAAGCCAACTGGACACCCATAAGTCTATGGGGCCAGATGAGATCCACCCAAGAGTGCTGAGGGAGCTGGCAGAGGAACTAGCCAAGCCCCTCTCCTCCATTTATCAGCAGTTCTGGTTAATCACAGAATTACATAGCATTAGAGATTGGAAGAGAGCTCAAAAGATCATCTAGTCCAATCCCCCTGTCACAGCAGAATCCTCCAGATCAAGAGCATGTCCAGGAGAATTTCAAACGTCTCCAGAGGAGAGTCCACTACCTCCATGGGCAACCAGCAGCAAAAACAGCACAATAATGGGGGAGGTCCCAGATGAGTGGAAACTTGCCACTGTGACACACATCTGCAAGAAGGGCAGAAAGAAGGATCCAGGGAACTACCGGCCTGTCAGTACTGGGGAAGTTCATCTTGGGGATGATCATGCAGCAAGTACAGGAGAACAAGAGGATCGGGCCCAGCTAACATGGGTTCATGAAGGGCAAATCCTGTTTATAGAAACTGATCTCCTCCTGTGATCAGGGCACCCGCCTAGTTGATGAGGGAAAAGCCCTGGATGTTGTCTACCTGGACTTCAGTCAAGCATTTGGCACTGTTTCCCACAGCTTTCTGCTGGAGAAGCTGGCAGCTCACAGCTTAGACAGGTGGACTCTGCTGGATTAAAAACTGTCTGGATGGCCGAGCCCAGAGGGTTGTTATGAATGGGGTTAAATCCAGCTGGCAACGGGTCACAAGCGGTGTCCCTCAGGGCTCAGTGCTGGGACCAGTCCCATTTAACGTCTTTATCAGTGACCTGGATGAGGGGACTGAGTGCACTCTCTTTGAATTTGCAGATTACATGAAATTAAGCAGGAGTGTCCATCAGCATGAGGGTAGGGAAGCACTGCAGAGGGATCTGGACAGGCCAGAGCGATGGGCTGAGGCCAGTGGGATGAGGTGGAACAAAGCCACGTGCCAGGTCACACACTTCGGTCACAACACAAGCTGGGGGAAGAGGTTCCGGAGAGCTGCCTGTCAGAAAATGACAGCCAGCTGAACAGGAGCCAGCAGTGTGTCCAGGTGGCCAAGAAGACCAACAGCATCCTGGTCTGGATCAGGAATCATGTAACCAGCAGCAGTAGGGAGGTGATAGTGCCCCTGCACTCTGCACTCGTGAGACTGCACTTTGAGTGCTGGGTCCAGTTTTGGGTGCCACGGTATAAGGAGGACACTGAATTGTTGGGGCAGGGCTAGGAAAGGATAAGGCTGGGGAGAGCTCTGGAAAACAGGTCCTATGAGGAGTGGCTGAGGGAACTGGGGTTATGTACCCTTACAGAAGAGGAGGCTGAGAGGAGACCCTATTGCTCTCTACAACTACCTAAAAGGAGGTTGTAGCGAGGCTGGTGCTGGTCTCTTCTCCCAAGTTACTAATGATAGGATGAGGAAATGGCCTCAAGCTGCACCAGGGAAGGTTCAGATTGGATCTTAGGAACAAGTTATTTTGTGATAGAGTGATTGGGCACTGGAATATTCTGCCCAGGAAGATGGTGGAGTTACCATCCCTTAAAAAACAAGTAGGTTGAGCACTTGAGGCCATGGTCTAGGGGTTATGGACATGTTGGGATGAGAGTGGGAAATGATGATCCTGGAGGTCCTTTCCAGCCATTATGATTCTATGGTTTTATGATTCTGTGATTCTATGATTCCATGATTCTATGAGTCTATGATTCTATGATTCTATTTCTCTGTCCATTCTCCTTTGTTGTTGTTTTAAACCTCCTATGTTTTCTAGCTGAAAAATCTCCTTAACTGCTCCTTAAAATAGGAGTTGGCTCAAATACTCAAAGCATTTCTGCTTTTACTATATTGAAAGGAATAGAAGAATGATGTTAATTTCTGTTACTGGTTGTTTCTTCTGAAAATAAAACTCATGTTTAATAAATAAATAAGTTGCCATGCTAAAGCCAGTATGGCTACTGTGTCATTTGATTTCCACTGAGCACATATTTAAAGGTCTTTCTGAGTCAAAGTGTTATGAAATTGGCCTTGCAAGGAGCAGGGAGAATGACAGTGATCAATCAGGTATTCAGGTTTTTTGCGGGTATGGTTGGACTCTGTGATCTAGGAGGTCCTTTCTGACCTCCAGCCGTGATTATTTTGTGATTCTGTGATGATGGCTCCAATAACGAAGCACTGGAACAGGGAGGTTGTGGAGTCGCCTTCACTGGAGATGTTTAAAACCCACCTGGACGTGTTCCTGTGTGACTTGGTCTAGGTGATCCTGCTGTGTCAGGGGGATTGGACTAGATGATCTTTGGAGGTGTCTTCCAATCCCTAATGTTCTAGGATTCGACGATTCTGTGACTTCCAACTCTTCTACACCTTTATGCAAAGGTCCAATACCAGATACATAACAATCTCACATTTCATCTACAGGATTGTTTCCCTAAACACTCAAAGGATGAGTCAGGGCTTTATAAACATGAATAAACTTAAATTCTTTTCCTGGTGTGTACTAATAAAGTGAAAAAAAGTTGACTTGGTGTCTCAGCAGCTTGAAGAACAAGGAAAGATCTCAATGTCACAGATCCAGTCTGGGCAGAACACCAGCGAAAGGACTCGCTGTGAGGGGCGGCAAAGCATTTTAGCTGATCCTTGTTGCTTCCAAAAGCAGAGGTACTGTGTTGGGCTGACATAACTAGCTATGAAGGATAAAGTACAGCTTATCTTTCCTTATCAGCAAGGTCTCTTAACAGTACTGCTCAGAAAAGACCCAGTGTAGATCAGGATCTGCAAAACTTGGCTGAGAGGAGGGAGGGGGCAGCGCTTTATCTCCACAGAGAGCGGCTCTGTAGGCTGACTGCAGTGAACAGAGCTCTCTCAGGCAGCGTTCGCTTAAATCTCTGTGACTCCATCCTCATAAAACAGGGGCTTATAAACAGCTGGAGCTGTGCTGTTGTGGGGATGAGGAGCTGCACAGAACTGCAGCTGGGCAGCCTACACCCCTAGACAACCAAAGGCTGCCCTGCCTCAGTGTTCCCAGCTACATTCCACCCAGGCAAGGGTGGGATGTGCCTCTTTCCATTCACCTTCATGCCCTTTCCTCTCCTGCAGACCTCTTCAATGCTAATTGCCCTGGGAAAGCTGCCAAAGACCCCTGAGACAAAAAGAAATGCTCTGGCTCACCTGGGATCTAGCTTTCCTCCAAGGGAGGTATCCCACGTGGCATGGACCTCTGCTAGGATACCTTTGGTGGTGGGACAGGCAACAGGGACTACATTTGGCAAGGCTAGTGACCTGGCAAGATACAGTACTGCCCTAGACCCTGGTGATGGGGAGGTAGTGCCATAGCTGGCATCAGCAGGGTCGTTTGCTTTTCTATGTGGACCAGATTCTCCTGCTTAATTGTCTCTTTGAGGGCTGAGTGCCTGAGGTAATGTGCAGCCCTTGGTGATAGCTTTTCCCACTTTGCACTCCACTTGCTCAGCCTCAGGGTAATTTGGCTAAAGATCAAGTGGGTTTTTTAGCATCCGGAGAGCCTGTGATGCTGCAGTATTGGTAGATGTTCCCAGTGTTGGCAGCTAGTCCTGGCAGAGCTGAGAGCAGCTCTCCGGTGTCTTTGCCTTCTACCTTCTATGCTGATAGGAGGGTGTTGCTATGGCTGAGGAGAGCTGAGGAAGGACACTGGGGTGCATAGAGCCTAAACCAAAACTCACAGTCCCAGATCGGAATATTCTGAAACTGCTTTTGGAACTGGGATTTGATAAGAATTGCAAAGCTACTGCTTGGAACCCTCTTCTCCCCACCACCCAGCAGCAACTTGTACCAAAGAGAATGTGGAAGGGGACCTTCAGTGGAATTTACACTGAGCTAAGATGGGTGGCTTCTCTGCGGAAGGATTCCCACTGCATTGCAGGAGATGTCGGTGGCCTCTGCAGGGACAGCCGACCCCTAACACAGTGGCTCAGGTGTCCAGAACCAGGAATGTTGAGAGGAAGTGCAATTTGTACAGTAGTCCTCGCTGGAATCTCCTGCAGATGATTGCAGCCAAGAAAATCACTATCAGAAGGTAGCTGTGGAAGCAAAAGCAGTGTAACAAAGGGTCTGAGCTCCGTGGTTTTTCTTCCTCAACAAAAGGTTCCATCCCACTGCAAATACAAAGGGAGGGAGGAAGGGAAGTATCTGGCTATTTAAATGAAAAATGACTTTTCTCTGCAATCACCTTCTGTCAATAAAATGCTTATTTTCTGACACGTCAATTAGGTGATTCAAAAGCCAGATGACCACTGCCTTCCATTTAGTACTGTTCGGCTGGGTTAAATGTCTGAAGTGTTTACCCTTTATGACCAGTGGCATGTATCTGTTCTTAGTCAAACTGGGCTGCCCGTGACATGTTTGCCGTTAGGTTTTTCTCCTGAGGTAAGGTTAGCCACTATTATCAAATTCTAAGACAAACGCTAGAGCGGGGCAGCGGTTGCGCTGACAGAAGTGGGCAGAGCTTGTTTTACAGTAACGAGTACGAGAAATATGAAGCAGACGAGAAGAGTTCACACAGAACTAGCCACCCTGTAATCTCAAGAGCTGCCATTAAATAGGATCGTGTGTCTGTATCCAGCACTTCAAAAGAAACCTCTGCTCTGTGGGACCAGTTCTTAGCGAGGAACGTTTTGTCCGCCACCTCAAACAAATTTTCAGAGACCTGATCACACACACGCACGTGTGTGCAAGCGTGTGGAGGTGGAATGATCTCCTGAAGAGTCTGCTCAACGCAGAACTCCTGAGGGTTGAAAGAGGAATTTTGACAGAGGGAAAAATGCAGGAGGAGTTGAAGCCCTACGGGGGAGGATGCTGGTGATGTTCATAGAATCATGGAATCATTAGGGATTGGAAGGGACCTCAAAAGATCATCCAGTCCAATCCCCCTGCCACAGCAGGATCACCTAGATCAAGTCACAGAATTAGTCAGGGTTGGAAGGGACCATAGCATCATCCAGTTCCAACTCCCCTGCCATGGGCAGGGACAACAACTGACTGAGGCTCGTTCTAAACACACGGCACTCTCTGTAAAAGGACAGAGCAGGCTGTGGGGTGAGAATCACTCACCTAACAGCTTTTATTTAGCTGATTTTAAACGGATTAGGGTTCCAGAAAGCAGTCTGCTGTTGTCCACCAGGGAATGCAGCTCACGATTGTTTTGTGCAGAAGGCTAGCACACGTTCCTTCTGACTTCTCATCACAACTGAAGGCGGAAGGCTCGCATGGAGTAAATCAATAAATAAGCGACTGGACACAATGGAAATCACTTTCCCAGACAAAAAATAATCCCAGAGAAGCCTTTGTCGGTGCTAACAGGGCAGCAGGACTCCTCCTGCAGGCTCAGACACGCCAACAGAAGACAGATGCTTTGGTGAAACATTCCTGGGGACAGACTTTGCCAGGCAGCACCACGCTCAGACCTGAGGTGGGGGCTCTCACACGCCCGTCTGTTGGAGAGCAGCACAAATTCAGGGAGTAATTCCCAGTCCAGTGCCAGCAGCGCCTGTAAGAAGCAGTAAACGTTTAGTGACTGAGTCTTCAGTCTCGCTCTTTGCGGGGTAACTGTTCCTGCCACTGCCAGCCTGCCCCAGAGCCCAGAAGAAAACTGCCTGGGGCTCCTGAAGAGTGGTCTTATCTATAAAGATAAGGTGAAGAATCATACAGCCATAGAATTGTTGGGTTGGAAGGGACCTCCAAAACTCATCTAAACTCCAAACCCCGTGCAGGGACATCCCCAACTAGATCAGATTGTCCAGAGTGTTTTCCAGCATCACCTTGAATATCTCCAGGGATAGGGCCTCAACTACCTCCCTGGACAACCTGTTCCAGTGTTCAACCACCCTCCTGCTATAGAACCTTCTAATATCCAATTTAAATCTACTCTTCTCTAACTTGAAGCCAGTGCCCCTCAGCATTCATGAGGTTTCCTCTAGCAGTACCTTGCTTCTTGCTGCCCACCAAGGCTTAGATCCTCAGGACCAAGTTGATGTCCTCTTCCCACAGTTTTCCTTGAGGGTTTGTCTGTGGAAAAAGGTCCCTGAGCAGAGGACAAGCAGTGAAGCTGTATCATTTGAAAAAAAAGAGTTGTTTAAAACCCCCACTGTTGCCAGTTCGTACCCAAACGAATATTAAGGAAGAACTAAGGGGCAAAATCCCACGGCGGTGCTGAAGGAGTAGGTTGTTACGTTCTAAAGGTGTAAAGGCACTTGCTAGGAAAATGAAATGAGTTTAGGCATCTGGAGGTCGGGGAAGTGATGTCTCTATTGTGTGATGCTAGTGCCTGAAAACGTTTAAAACAGTGAGGCTGGGGATGTGAGGCTTCATTTCATTAACGTGCTCAGGAACCTTATTATCAGTTGAATGTGAATTCTTCCTGGATACTTCGCTCCCTCCGTTGCCTGGGGCTGGCTGCAGGAGGGCCTGTCCCTGCTTTCCTGTAAAAGCCATTTCCACATTCCACATCGCGGTTGCTCTGGAGGGCATGCCCAAGCTCCCAATAAAATCGCGTTTGGAGTCTTTGCGGGCTTCTGGATGCGATTCCGCATGTGGTTCTGATCACGAGGTCTGATTTCCGAATGTCAGAGTGATGCTCTGAGTGGAAACTGGGTAATAGTTTAAGCCTTTTTGTTTGTGTAGAAAGCTGAAAACGAAAACACGGAGCACCTGAAAACTCTCTGAACTGCTGACTTTATTTTCATCTGGAGCAGTGTGCGGAGACTTAATGTGCTGCGGTTCATTTACTTCTTCACGCAGAGGACTCGGGGCAAGGTCTGCTCCAGGTTTCCTGGCACGACAGCTCTGCCATGCTGGGGACAACAGCCCCCACTGCTGTCCTCCTGGGAAATGGAAGAATATCCCCTAATAGCGGGGTTTGGTTTCACTGGTCAGATGTTTGTGAGGTGGAGGTGGGCAATCCTTTCCTCTCCAGTTAGCATCCGTGGCCCTTGAGGAGTGACTTGAGGGCAGCCTCACTGGGCTTTGGCAAGGAGGCAAGAGGAGCAGGAAAGCTGGAAGCTTTCAGCAGGTCTTGTGTCATTGGAAATACAGGTAGCGATGAGGGGACAGGATGGGGACTTGAAGTCTCATTTCTCTCACAGAGGTTGGTGTTGCCCCTCGCTTCTGTGTCTGTGCCAGGACTGCAAACACTGTTCCTGACCCTCACATGGGGTCACGAGGATTTGGTTTCCTCTGCACATGCATGTGCTCTCAGCCATGCTGCAGGAGAGTCTGGTGAAGCACCAAGACTTGCCATGCAGAGGCACCTGGAGATTAGCCTCCGATGCTGGTGGGAGCAGGGGAGGAACCACAGCCCTTTCTCTCTCCAGCCACAGCCATCTGCTGCTCCTTGCAGAAGCTGTGTCTCCAGCTGCGATATTGCCTGTGAAATGGACACTGGCAAGATTTTTCAGGAGGACCTTTCGGTTTTGGGACTCCAGGGGCTCACTCACCAACTCAGAATTCCCTTCTGTGTTTTCTGTTTGAGCGCAGTCCTCCCCGCTCCGTTCCATCAGCGCTGATAACAGCTGATGATTTACTGCCCAGCACTCTCCTTTCTGATGGCCTTCCCCCAGTGTGAGCTCTTGCAGTGTGAAACAGCTCCCTGGAGCTGGGCTCCCCCTTTTCTCCTGTTTCTGGTAACTTGTGAGGCGTTGTCACTTTGCGTCCAGCAAAACTCCAGGGAAAGAAGACAGACTCCACAGGCTGCATGTTTCAGAGCGGGAGGAAATGGATACTAAACACAGCGTCATTTAGATTTAAAATAATGGCTTCTAAGTGTTAGCTGTTGTTTGTAATAAATATAATATAGATAAACTGCAGCTTGTTTCTGAAATCTAAACTATCTGTTTTAAATGAATGATCATATAAAACATATCATAATTCCTGGTCCATTAGTATTGATGAGGCACAAATTAACATTCCACAGCCTGGTCTGGGTAAACTGCATGTGGTTGTGGAAAGGTGAGAGCATCTGGACGCCTGGTGTAGTTTAATGACAGGACTTCTGCTCATCGCTTGCTTTAACATTACCCTCGGTAACGATTATCTCTGAATGGGAATTGGAAGATACTCTTCATTTCTTCATAATACAATTGAATAAACTTGACTAGGCTTTGTGAGACTCTTATCTCGGGATCAGAAAGACTAAAAGCCCCACTGCACTTCTGTGCTTCCCTTCCCTTCCCAACAGAGCGGCTAAGCCCTCTTTATCCAGCACTGTACTGTGCAGACTGGCAGGAATCTGTTTGCCCGGGGCCCGTTGCCTTTATCAGTGAAAGCCAGCAGGTTTGCCTAAAGCTCAAGCTCATCACAAGGTGAACTGTCCAAATGGCTCTGAGAAAAAACATCAAAAGAGGCTGAAAGCCATAACCAGAAGCAACTGACAGGCAGGGTCATCACATACAAGCAAAAACTGTTGAAGTGGTGAATGCTCGAATTGCGAAGAGATTTGTATCGCTGGGGTCTGACACAGCAGCATCAGAATTCACTTACAGCTTGGCCGTGATCTAGAAAATGATCCTCAGTGCAATTTAATGTAGACAAATATTGGGGGAAAGACAAGAAAAAATGGGACAGGAGAGAAGCAGCCAAAAGATCTCAGCCTTTGGTCTTTAAAGCTACCATTCTGTACATTTGAAAGCCTCCAATGCAGCTGATTTTTCCTCTGTAACAGCTATTCAGATGTCAGGGGTGGGCATTTTTTATCTTCTCTTAATAATCTTTGACAGGTATATATGATAAACAAACTGTGCCAGTATACGTGTATAGGGATGTGTGATATATATAGTATCACACAGGTATATATGTGCTGTTGTAGGTGTCTGCTCCCAGCTTTACAACAACATAATCTTCTCATTATACTCAGTATGCTGTTAACTCAGTGTATATACATATATATATGTGTGTGTGTATATATATGTGTGTATACATATATAATTACGTACTCAGTATGACTCAGTATGTAGTTAAAGCAAGGAGCTCGTTTTCATAAGATGCTGCAGTGGACAGCAGTGTCAGTGGGTTAAAACATTACTAAAAGAGGCAGAAAAGCTGACCAAATATACAGTTTTCAGTTTAAGTGACCTCTGGGCCACACTCAGAGCAACTGGAAGGTTTTAGCAGGGGAGTTATGGTTGCACCCGTTCTTGTTACGGAATTGTGGCTACCATTGCCCACTCTGCTGTGGGGGCTACTAAAACTGCTGTGGAAGCAGGGGCATACTCATGGCCCTGTTGTCACTCGGCTGGCCTGAAGCAGGATGCAACGAAGACCCAAATGCTGCATTAGTCAGGAAACGTCAGGGGGCTGCGTAAAGAAATGCGATACAGATGTACTACCTTTTAAAATTCAGATCTGATGTCAAGGCTGCAAATTCAGATCTGCCCTGATCTGTCCTAGTGGCTCTCTGGGACAAGATTACCCATGGCATTTTGCTCCCATCAGAGAGCTTGTGCCACCAGTGTTAAGTAGGTCCTAGGTAAGGACCATCTAACTGAGGGGAGGACTTAGCAGTTTGAAAATGCTCCTGGACATCATCTGGACTCTGCAGTCTGGAGCACCTTGCTCCCACAGTACCCAGCTTGGCTGTCTTGGAAGCTTCACTCTAGCAAGTGAAGGAAGCTTCACTTCACAATGTGACCCTGCTCAAGTAGCCACCTCTGGCTATTTTCACCCCTGATCAGAACATGAGGGGGAAGGCAAGGACTTGCCAGCTCAAAAAAGACCAAAACATATGAAGAAAAGTATATTTTCAAATATTTGAAATGCGAACAGAGAATAAAAAGAGGAAAAGCAATGGTTAAAAGTCTCTTGAAAGTGAACCTGTAAGAGCTAGTGGTTCTCACGGATATTGAAGCTCTGTGGGTTTGCACTAGAAATCAGTATAAGATGAATATGAAATAGCAACTTACACTACAACTGGCTCAGATTAGGCTGAGATTCCCTGAAATCCTATATATCTAAAATATTTTGGATATCAGGCTAGATAGCCATTCCCTAGGACCACCGTTTTGCAGGTTTATGAGACACTGGGAATGTCTAAGGGTAAATATCAACCCTTTATGGGAAAAGACCATCAGCTTTTGATTTCACTCACTGTCTGCAGCACATTCCATTCTGTCTTGTGAAACTGAAAACAAATTTGGCAGCAAACTGTCATCTGATGTTCATGTAATTCGATAGTTTATAATGAAAAATATTAGTTTATAGATGATTACTTGTTTTGGAATGATAGCAGCTGTCATTCTGGAGTCTGTATTTCCCCCCACTGGGATGCTCCTCTGAGTTTATCCATCACTAAATCACGCAGTGTTCAGTGTGTTTGGAATCCGGGCTGCGTGCACTTTACTACGTGTTTATGTATTGTTGTGTGCACAGTATCATTTGTGCTTTGCAGACATGAAACCCAACACTGCCAGGTGTAGAAACCTCTCTTTTCCGAGTGGCCCCACTTCATACAACCCTTTGGCTTTTGGGAGGAATCCCCCCATACAAAGTCAATACCCAATGGCCAAATTATGGCCATTTCTTCTGCACAGCCATGACTGTGTAGCTTATAGGATCATAGAATCATTAGGGATTGGAAGGGACCTCAAAAGATCATCCAGTCCAGTCCCCCTGCCACAGCAGGATCACCTAGATCCAGTTGCACAGGAACACATTCAGGTGGGTTTTAAATATCTCCAGAGAAGGAGACTCTACAACCCCCCTGGGCAGCACCTTCCAGGGCTCTGTCACCATCACTGGGAAGAAGTTCCCTCTCATACTGATTCTGTGATTCTGTGATTCACATTGATGTGGAACCTCCTATGTTCTAGCTCACACCCATTGCCCCTTGTCCTATCACTAGATGACACTGAGAAGACTCTGGCTGCATCTTCCTGACAGCCACCATTCACATATTTATAAACATTCATGAGGTTACCCCTCAGTCTCCTTTTCTTCAAGCTCAAGACCCAGCTCCCTCAGCCTTTCCTCATCAGGGATAGATTCTGAGTTAGATGAGCTTGGGGTACTGTGGGGATTTTAAAAAATCTGAAGACACACAGGAAAGGGCCCCCCAAAAAACTAATTTCCCTATCTTCTTGCTTACTTTATCTTAGAAATAGCTGTGGGCTATCAGCGGAGCTTGCTCTGTCTTGGGGACGTCTTGGTGTGCTCAGAAGTCGTCCCAAAACTGTGCTCTTCTTCTTGCAGGTTAAACATTAATACCAAATTTACAATTCACTCATTAGAAAGTGGAATGAAAAATACTCTATAAAAACCATTTAAAATATGAGTGGTTTGAATAATGGAGTTTTTTCCTGTTCTCAGTTCTTTGGGTTTGTTTCTTGTGGCTTCCACACATTCACCTCCCTGATTACCCTGTATTACTCTGGACACAGACAAAATAAAGGTTAGAAAGAAAAGACTGGGAAAGAGCAAAGATTAGAGGAGATGTCCTTTGAGAAGACTGTTGAAAAGCTTCCTACAAGCTGCTGTTATGGACATTCAGCAGTTTTATTACTAAAACACAGACACGGATATGGAAGTGCGTAAGAAGCAGTGAAGCAGAGTAGAAGTGAGTTTTTAACATGTTGGGAGGATGGACAGCATCCTCCTTGGTGAAGCCAACGCCACCCTGTTTAGCAGAGCATGTAAGCACGTGCTTAATTGTAAGGGTAATAGTAAAGGTTATAATGAAAAGGAAAGCATGTGCTTGTGTCTCACTGTATGAATTGGTCCAGAGCCAGACATGGGTGCAAACGTTCCTCCGAACAGAATAAACCAGGCTGATAAAATCTATCAGATTGATTAAAGACATGAAAAAAGATGGAATCATGAAAGGGTAAACTTGGCAACTGACAGTTGTTGTCTATGGGTTGCCTGATATTTGGAGAGAACCCAGTGCTCCATCACCCGTCGGTTTACTGGGAGATGCAAGCCAAGGCAGACAGAGGCAGACCAACACACATTAGAGGCAGACACATTACACCTTTCAGACCATGATAAGGTCCTAAATCAAAAACAACCACTCAAAAAAAATCAAACAGTCCCAGGACCATTGTGGGCAGCTCAGGTAACACCTCTGTTTAGCAGGCAGGAGAGCTGGGGAGTCCAAACAAAATGTTAGGACACAGGAGGGAAGTAATGGAAAATAATGCTGAAGTGTTAGAACATGGCTAAACCAACAGTGTAGGGTTTCATATTTACTTCTGGCTACCCCTTCTTCTGCCAGCTGGCTGATGTAGTCAAAAGGGATAGTGAAAACAGAATAGAAAGTTTTTCACGGAATCACAGAACATCAGGGATTGGAAGGGATCTCAAAAGTTCATCTAGTCCAATCCTCCTGTCACAGCAGGATCACCTAGACCAAGTTGCACAGGACCATGTCCAGGTGGGTTTTAAACATCTCCAGAGAAGGAGATGGACAACCTCCCTGGGCAGCCTGTTCCAGTGCTCCATCACCCTCACCGAGATTCCTTCTCATACTGATGTGGAACCTCCTATGTTCCAGCTTACACTCGTTGCCCCTTAGGTTTGTGGCTATTTGGTTACTGAAGAGACAAAGAATAGCATTGGATCTGCCAGACAAATAAATGATGATGGGGAAAAGACCCCAAACCCCAATTTACCTTTTTTGCCACTGAGTAAAGCAGAAAGGGGTTGTCTGTGACAATTGGCAAAAGTTAAACCACAACACAGTCAGGTGAAGTCCCTGGTGATTGGAAAATGAGAAATGTTGCATCTATTTTGAGAAAAGGTAGAAAGGAGGACCCTGAGCGTCACTGACCCATCAGCCTCATCTCTGTGCCTGGAAAGATCATGGAACAGGTCCTCCTAGAAGTTCTGCTAAGGCACATGGAGGACTTTGAAGTGATGGAGGCAGCCTGCACAGCCTCACCAAGGGCATGTCCTGCCTGATCAACACAGTGGCTTTCTGCAGTGGAATGATGACACTGGGAGACAAAAGAAAAGCTAGAGGTGACATCTATCTGGACTTCTGCAAGACCCTCACAATATTCTTCTCTCTAAACTGGAAAGATGTTGATTCGATAGGTAGCCTGTGAGATTAATAAAGAGTTGGTTGTAGTATATCGCGTCCAGATCAGTGACGATTGGTGTCTGTTGGGGTTCATGCTGGGACAAGTGCTGCTGAATATCTCCATCAGCAAAGAAGATAGTACCCTCAGCAAGGGCTGAACACATGCACCACAGCCTCCTCAGTGGGCCATAGGATACTGAGCTGATCCCTGGCTCTGTTGCCACTGTACATCCCACCTCCCACTCCTGCAACTACATCCACCCCATTAATGCTGTGGGACTGATTACCAGTTGCCTTCTCCTCAGAGTGGTGGGAAGGGAGCACAGGGTTCTTCTGCCTGTGTTGCCAAAAGCAGGGATTTCTTTCTGGCCTGGGCCCTGCTTTTGATGGAAAAAAAGGTTTGAGGAACATTTCTGAAGTGTCTTCCTTTCATGGGTTGGGGTTTTTTTACTGGAGTTTATGTTTGCTGCTGTAGAAACCAAGCTGTAGAGACAGAGGTTGAGAATGAGCTCACGTATGTGAGAAACATCTTTCAGGCTAGAAGGACCACAAAATATCTCTGAAGTCAACAAAACACATCCTTACTCCTCGCTGTCCTGGTTAGCTAAGCCTGGCTTATGCTTTTGTTTTTAGATTTTCCATTTGGATGGGGCTAATAAGGATCAAAACATACCTCTGATACTTCCCTGTGTTTGGTTTTCTTCCTTACAACCCTTGTGTGACGGATTTGAGACTCCCCCATCTCTCCCACTGCATTCCTGCCTCCACCCTCAGCCACTGCAGCATCATCTACCTTCCAACTCAGCACCCATCCAGCTCCCCCCCACCTTTGGTGGCTCTTAAAAGAGAGCAGTTTGTGTCCCTGTGTGCTGATGGACGGACACACTGGCTTTGCCAGAGCCCACCTCCTGCAGTGTGAATCCTGACAAGCCCTGCAATGCAAAGATACCCAAACTTTCAAAGTGGAAATAAATTAGCCCACAACTGCCAGGCAAAACAGGCTTGATAAATGGAAGTTTTAGTCAGCAGTGTTTAAAGAGAAATCAGTAAAGTGTGCGTAGTGATGGATGAGCCCAGAGTTTTTCATTAAATACAATAGCCCAAAGAAACATAGGGTGCTGTTATAAATGAAGTGAACGCTGGTTTGACTAAACCAGCTCTTGTTTAGAGAAAAACCTTGGGATTTATTATCCTATTAGTCGCTTTTTTCCCCCCCCCTCCCTATTTTTTGTTAAGAAGCAGCTCTCAGGGTGTCCCGGGCAGAAAGTCAAATCCTCCATTTACCCAAGATGTTTAAAAAACATCCTCTTGAAAGTCGAAACTACTGAGTTTTTGATGAGACAACATAAATATATTTGAACGGTTGTCAGTACATACTAGGCATCGTGAAAAGTGTAGTACATCTCCACTGGACGTATTATTAATGTCTTTGAAACAATTCAGCATTTATTTTTAAATAGCAAAGAGATTTGATTTGCTTCCAAAAAGAGCTTAATTCCAAAAAATGTCTCCTATTATAATATTTTAAATGACAGGATGTACAGAAAGACAAATACAGCTCTTTTTTTTTGAGGCTCAGCTGATTGAACATTAGCTTGGGACGGTCTGCTTGGACTGCTCAGGTGTTAATGCCTCCAGCTGACTCTTAGATTAAAGACATTGGGTTATATTGCCCCCACAGCCAAATACCAGTTTAGCTTAGAGGGCTGTGGGAGTTCAGACTGATCTGCCCTCTTACCCTTTGCAAAGATTAGGTAGACCAGAAATGTTCCAGAGGCCCTGCTGAAGATTGCTTCTGATGCTCCTAGCCCTTCTGGACCTGCTTGCACCCTGATGGGATTCAGCCTGGGAGGAGAAGGAGAGGAGTGATGTCTGAAGCCTGGGGATCTTCAGTGATCTCCTAGTTTTCAGATGATGTTTAGGAAAACAGGACACGCTTGGGTACTTCCATCTTGGTTGGATCATGGTGTCTGCTTTTCTCGTCTTCATAGAATCACAGAATCATTGCAGTTGGAAGGGACCTCTAGAGAACATCTAATCCAACCCCCCTGCTGCAGCAGGACTGCCCAGAGCACACTGCTCGGTTCTGCACGCAGGCAGGTTTTGTATTTTTTCACCCTCTCCAGTAATTCCCTGTCTCTCTCCACCTCGGGACCCCAGAACTGGACACAGTATCCAGATGTGGCCTCACCGGAGCAGCCTAGAGGGACAGGATGATCTCTCTAGACCTACTAGCCACACATGCCTTAGTGCAGCCCAGAACACCACTGCCCTTCTTGGCAACAAGGGCACTCATGGCCTGCTTATTGTCCACAGGGTCCTCCCACCCTGTCTTTCATCTCAGTCTGGTGTGATTAACTGATATTGACGAATATTCCCAGTCTGACACAAAACTTCAGAGCTCATTGCGACCCAACTCTGGATGTTGCTGCTCACTTTGAACAAGAGAGCATCAGATGATCCAAATGGTATCAGGTGGTTGAAAACAGTCTTGAGTTCTGCATCAAAGCGTTGCTAGATTGCTTCTACCACAGCAAGTACTGCAAACTATTTCTTACTAGTGCTATAGAAAAGGAAAGGAAAACGACTCAAAAATCCACATGTAAATGACTAAATAAGGTTTGCAGTAGAAGAACTGTTCCCTGTCCTCTTAGCGCTGAAGTATGTCTGGGAAAACTCCTGGCTTGGTTGCAATTTAGAGGGCTTTTGAAAGGACAGCTCTTGGAGAAAAGCTAGCTGATGAGAGCTGATTGTATTTTGTGATTCTGTTTTGTTTCCTTGAACACTTAAAAAGTCCCCAAAAGTCACCCAAAAGGGGTCAGAGAAGACCATTAAGATAACAACTAATCTTCTGCTTCTGGTGCTGCTTTTTCTTGCAGACTTATGGCAGACAAAGTGGTCAGTGCATATGGTCTCATTGGTAAATTTTAGCCTTGGGAGAATCACAGAATCATAGAATCATTAAGGATTGGAAGGGACCTCGAAAGATCATCTAGTCCAATCCCCCTGACACAGCAAGATCACCTAGACCAAGTCGCACAGGAACACATCCAGGCAGGTTTAAAAGTCTCCAGAGAAGACTTCACAACCCCCCTTGGCAGCCTGTTCCAGTGCTCTGTCACCCTCATTGTGAAGAAGTTCCTTCTGATATTTATATGGAACCTCCTATGTTCCAGCTTGCACCCATTGTCCCTTGTCCTATCACTAGATGACACTGAGAAGAGCCTGGGTCCATCCTCCTGACACCCACCCCTCACATATTTATAGATATTAATGAGGTCACCCCTCAGTCTCCTCCTGTCCAAGCTCCAGAGACCTAGCTCCCTCAGCCTTTCCCATAAGGGAGGTGGTGAACAGCCGGATGACCATGAGCCAGCAGTGTGCTCTTGTGGCCAAGAGGGGCAACAGGCATCCTGGGGTGGATCAGAAGTGAGGTGGTTAGTATTTAAACTGTCCCATCAACAGTCAGGTGACTTGAGCATTTCCATACAGATTAAGATGGAATTTAGCAGACAGTTCTTCTTGTCATGGTCACTGTCACAGTTGCCTGCTGGGAGCATCCCTGCACTAACTGGGAGCAGAAGGATGCTGAAGAAACAGCTTTAGCAAGAGATGTGAGAACCCAGCTATGCTGGATCAGCCTGCTTCTGTTTAAGTTTAAATGATGTTTCTTCTTCCTTTGGAAACAGTGTTCTCAAACAATTCCCAGTCTGCCTGTTAGGAGCTCAACCCATTAGCAATCTACATGTTCCTACATGCTTCTGGCCAGCTCTAGACATTTCTGATCAAGACAAAGTCTTAGTGAATATTTGCCAAAGCTGTTTGTCTGCAATCACATCACTGCCTTTGGCAGCAGGGTTGGTACATGTGGCAAGCTTCAAAGATTTGGCAAAGCCAGCTCACCTTCAAAGAGCGTGTTCTGAATTACTGGAAAATGAATTCTGTTTGACTGCTGCTAAGTGTTGGGGCTTTTTTTTCCTTACAGCAATAAAACAGAATCCAATTAGAAGTGAGGAAATGTGTTTTCAAAGACAATGATGAACAACTGTTTATAGAACACCAAACTCTTACAGATTTAAGTTACCAGGTTAAAGGAACCCAAGGAGCCTGTTCATTCAGAGCTTCCCTGAGACTTCTTCCATCAGATTAGCCCCTGATGCTTCCTCTGTTCGATTTTGCTTTTCTGAAACGTGTATTCTTTCTGGAACGCTGCATGTCCTTAGGGATAAAAGCCATATTTTTGCTGCATCTATACAACAGGTGCAGTAGTTTAGAAAAACAGCATCAAAACCTGAGAGTCGAGGTGATGATAATTAGGACACCGCAGAATTAAAACTGCTTCTGAAGGGTTAATCTGCTCTGTGCTCATACACACCAGGTGCCCTTAGCTATGCTACCACATACGGCTTTGCCTGAGGAGTTCTTTCTTGTGCCATCCCGTCATGACACAGGAGCCCTTTCTGTTCACATGCAAGTTCTGCATTATGGGTGTTCCTCCACCACCTCCAATCCTGGGTCAACAGCCGGATCCCAGCCCCTGCTCTAGCAAAACACCACAGTGGAAACACTTGCCTTTGCCTGGCACAGACCCACTGGGGATGCTCCAGCCCATGGCAGGCAATGAAGAGGCTCAAGGGGATCTCCTCTGCTAGAGTTGCAGCACTCACTGGACAGGTAATTTTGGGAGCAGGGACTGACAGTGGTCATGTGAGGTCACGGAATCACACAGAATCACAGTACATTACAGACTGGAAATTACTTCGAAAGACCATCTAGTCCAATCCCCCTGACACAGCAGGATCACCTAGACCAAGGTGCACAGGAACACATCCAGGAGGGTTGTAAACTTCTCCAGAGAAGGAGATTCCACAGCCCCCCTGGACAGCCCATTCCAGTGCTCTGTCACCCTCACTGGGAAGAAGTTCCTTCTCATATTTATATGGAACCTCCATATAAAACTTCCAGCTCACACCCACTGCCCCTCATCCTATCACTAGATGAAATTCTTCAAGATCACAGCATCCAGGAGTTCTTCCTTACAGACAAGTCCTGCAACTTTGCCATTTCTTTCTCTGAAGGAGGCAACATCTATGATTGATTCGGCTGTTGTTTTTCATGTCTCACTGGCTGGATGCCTCTCTTTAGCTTTCCAAAGAGGGCCTCTTTGCCTTCTTGTCTCCTTATGTGTTGAAGGACAGACACAGCAAAGCATGGCAAAAAATCCCTTAGTCATTGCTTTGGAAACGGGATGCAGACCCGGGTTGCTCACACCAGCAGCTGATCGCGTATCCTGCAAGATACTTGGTCTACAGTGCCATGGACTTTGCTTTCTAAGTCTGTCACTATTAGACATCTGTTTGAGGAAGGCGATCTAGGCATTTCCCACTAGTCCACAGCAATACCAGCTATTTAGTAGCTGGGAGATCTTTCCAAAACACTGATCACACAATTCAAACACCAGCAACTTCTGAATCAAAACAAGGCGTAATGGCAGGGTTGTTTTGCATGAATCGAACGTCTGGCGCGTACTGCGGTTTGAACACATCTGTTGGCTGGGTCGTGTGCCGTAGGGATGCACAGAGCACATGCACTGCTGTTCACAGACAGTGTGTCACATCACTGCTGTGTGAAGAACGGGGAAAGATCACAAAGACCTTGAAAAGCCAGCAAAATGTGAGATGACAGCTGTGTAAGTCACGGAGAGCACTGTGGTAGCACAGTGAATACTAACAAAGCTGATGAACTTGGAAAGGACGCTTGCAGTAAGGTTTCAGTAAGCTAGAAAAAAGCTGGTAGCTGTGCTCAGACTGGGAAACTGCTAAAAGTACAATCCCTTGGACTGGGATGGATGGTCTTTGCATTGTCTGTTCCCACCACGGTGCATGAAGAACGCTCAAAGAGTAGTTTCAGGTGTCTTTTTATTCCCCTCATCTTTACAAACACATCTGGCCTATGGTGTTACTAGATATTTTCTAGCTGTTGCCAGAACCTTCTTGATCATTGGAACGGCCTCCCAAACTTTCTTATGGAGGCAAGTCCCAAGAGACATAGCACATCCCTCTAGGGCCTTATAAGATGGTGAAATCCAGGACTGATTCACAAGTGGGAGGTGAGAACCAGACTCTTAACATTTGTGTTGCTAAAGAAGGTCAAGCTTGGTCCACCTCCTCATCTCAGGGAGCCTTCACACAGTTGGCTGCAGCAGCTCTGGCTGACTCACCTCCTCCAGTAACCAGGGATCTGAGTCCTGGCATCCTCAGCACCAGCATGGTCATGCTGTTGGCCACGGGATATATCCTCAGCTGGAAGGCTGCAGCTGAACTCAGGAGCTGCATACTCATGGATGCAACCTTGCCAAGGCATATAACTCAAACTGTTATGAAATGGGTGTGATCTTTTAAGAAAAGGTTTGTTTTGCTTGGTTTTCTGGTGGGCAGGCTTTGGGGATTCACTTCACCCTTTGTCCATCATTTCCATGCTGTGCTTTTTCTCAAAGCAAAGACATAGTTTCTTACATGAGCCCTGACTTCAGAGCTCAGGCATTTGTGGAAAATACCACCTCCTGCGTTTCTGCACGAGACTATCGCATTTTCAGGAGTGGGGGTGGGACTGCACAACTCCAAGACTGTCACCAAGTAGTTTTACTGCACGTGACACTCCTTCATCCACCTGACTTCCTTTTCATGAAGGAGAGGGAAAGGATCTTTTTGTTGCTTGAGGAAATGGGGGGAATCCCTGAGCCCAGCAGAGCTCTGCTCAGCCTCTCCTACTTTCTCCGAGCTCATGCCTGCCTGTGGCAGCTTCAGCTTAATTGATACCAATGGGACTCGAGCTCCCACTGACCACAATCACAGCCTCAGTTCCAGAGCTGGGGCCTGAAGTGGCTTGTGGCTTACTCCATGAAGGCATCTTGATTAAACCACTTCAAATTTAGGACAAACCATAATTTGACAAAGTTTTGTAGTTTTCTGAATCTGTTAGAAAAATCCAAGACCAGCATTTGGTACTGGGTCTTACTCAGATTTACCCATGAGAACAACTCATTTCCCAGCACTGCCTGCAAGGAAGGACTTGCATGAGCATTTACAGCCTGTGGTGGTTGTAAATGTTGGCTGGAACAGAATCCCTACTGCTGGTAATGGGGTCGGAACAGCATGATTTAGCGTGGTGGGGGAGTTAGTTGTCTGCCAGGTCACTGATGCAATGACACCTTTGAGCATGGGGTTTTCCAAACATATCATTATCTAACAAAAAGAAAGCACTGCTGGTGATTGGTCTGTTAAGTCAAACACTCTGTCAGGATTGAGTTTAGAGTTCCTAGGAAACATGGTTTAGTGGGCAAGGTGGCACTAGGTTGGTGGTTGTACTTGGTGATCTTGTAGGTCTCTTCCAACGTGGATGATTCAGTGATTCTGTAGAGGATCCTATGTTTAAAGACTCCATCGGTCTGAGGATACTCAATTAATACTGCTGCTTACAGCAGGGTGGTTAGCAGCCTTGACTCACAACATGAAATGTAGCCCCTCTTGCACCTCTTGGCTCTGTGTGAAGCTGTCTGCTGCACAGTAGGAACCAGGACCACTGTTCAAGGAACAGCTTTAAAATCTGCTCAATCAGCAAACAGCAGCCAGGAGCTGGCCATGAGGAAACCTGAGGTGCTAAGGTGTGTTACAAATCTCGCCTTGTTCATGTGGTTTTAAGACAGAGCCAGCCCCATCCTGGGTGTCCTGCAGGAAGGTGCTGCAACCTCTGCTCTGGGTCTGGCAGCAGTACCTTCCTCCTGTAGATGCACAGGAAGGTGGGCCATATGATTCTATGATTCTATGCCACACCACTAGTGAGGCACACAGCCCTTGCATGGTGTGGTGCCTACTCCTCTTACTGTTGTTGCCTTCCTTATGAAAAAAACTCAGTAGCAATTTTAATTCAAAGTATGAACGAATGGACTGGGGGAGGACATCTGAGTCCACCCCTGTGTCCATGTTTAGCCTGTTTCTCTTTTCTCTCCACAAATTCCTTGGTGATTTGCTTTGGCATGAAAAAACACCTAGCACTGAAATACACTTTGATCTGTTTCTTTTGGTCTATTTTTCTCTAACAAGAGGGAAAGCAGTCTAGATATTTAGGATTTTGCCCTCTTTCCTCAATGAATCCCAGCAATGGGAATAGTGGTCCTACAGGCTTTCTCTGGTGTCATCCTCACTCATACACAGTCCCCTGGAGACTAGGGGGGAACTTGTGTGAGAATGGACTGTAAACAGAACCCTGACAAAGGGAATGTAGCTTTTAAACAAGCAAAACCATCAGCGTGGTTGACATTGCTCCCCACTTCGGATTATGCATTGTATATAATCCAGTTTAGACCAGTCAAGGAGGGCAAAAGAGCTTTGTGAGCCAAAACTCAAGGAAGGCAAAAGCCTAAGTCCTGTAAGGTCCTGTCTGCATTTCAGGAACCAGCCAGAAAGGAAATGCATTTGAAACAACCCAACAAATTCCATTACTTAGAGGTAACCTGCAACCCTTACAGCCTCCCTACACCCAATCTGTACGTCCCCACCGACTTGCACGCTACCGTCTCTGAAATTCCTGCTGCTAATCACTACAGTCTGGAGTCTCTAGCTCCAGTGCTAATGTTAAATGTAGTGGCTTTCAGCTGCAGCCTTCCTAGCATTAAGAAAACAAACCCCCTGCTGAAAGCCATTTTCAGCATCATGTCAGCAGGGACCACCAGCAACCATCTTGCACTGAAGCAGGATCTGTTCACTTTGCCTTGCCCCCTCTGGCAAGTATTTTTACGGGGCTGGCACTGATGGAGATGCCAGAACAGCAAGAGAATCTCCTGCAGGTTGGCATCCAGGCTTCTACAGCACCCAGAGCCGCCTTTGTGGTTCGTAGTTGATCCTAAGCATTGCCATGAGTGTGTGTGTGGCTGGCTGTGAGACAGAAACTAGCCACGTGTACAGCCATGGACACCTCAGAACGTGGAGACGCAAGAGATCTGTACAAGGTGGCTTTTTCCATTGAAAAGGTAGTAGGACTAGTTTTCAGACTTTGGCTCTACTGAAGATGTCCCCATCCAGTACAACATCTTTAACAATGAAAGATCAGCTTTTAGAGACTTTTATCTTATAGGATGACAAGCAGCTCATTGCATTTAATTTACCACTTCCCCGTTGCCCTTCTGATGCTGAAGATTTTCAACTACTCCTTAAAAATCCCTAAGAAGTCCTGATTCTAGTGAGACCACTTCTGAAGTATTGTGTCCGGTTATGGGACCCTCAGTTCAAGAGGAACATGGAGCTGCTGGAGGGTGTCCAGCATAGAGCAACAAGGATGATCAAGGAAGTGGACCACCTCCCTTGTGAAGAAAGGCTGAGGGAGCTGGGTCTCTTTAGCTTGGAGAAGAGACTGAGGGGTGACGTCATTAATGTCTATAAATATGTGAAGAGTGGGTGTCAAAAGGATGGAGCCAGCTCTTCTCAGTGTCATCTGGTGATAGGACAAGGGGCAATGGGTGCAAGATGAAGCATAGGAGGTTCCCTATAAATATCAGAAGGAACTTCTTCACAGAGGGGGTGGTGGAGCATTGTATCAGGCTGCCCAGTGAGGTTGTGGAGTCACCTTCTCTGGAGATGTATAAAACCCACCTGGATATGGTCCTGTGCTACTTGGTCTGGGTGACCTGCTGTGGCAGAGGTATTGGACTGGACGATCTTCAAGGTCCCTTCCAATCCCTAATGATTCTATGATGAGTAAAGTAACACTAAGATGGAGGCAGAGGAGTTAAGCTCTGGCTCCATCAGATGCTGAAGCAGTACATCATGATGTGACTGAAGACTGGAAGAGGTAATTTTTGCTGTTTCTCTCTGCTGGTACCTGGCCTGTGCTAGTCACGGAACCACAGAATCACTCTGGTTGAAAAAGACCCCTGGGATCATTGAGTTCAACCGCTGACCTGTTGACCTGTTTGCCACCTAAAAGGGAATGTGATGCCTCAGTTCACTTGAATGCTGAGGGCTTGATCTTTGTCTTAGTTACGGTGGATATTACCTATGGTGCTGAACAGATACTTGACACCACACTTTCACAGACACAGCTTGCAGTCTACCTGTCAAGAACCTCTTTAGCCCAGCAGCAGGGCCAGATATCACAGTATCACATTAATGATAAGGTTGGAAAAGACCTTAAAGGTCATCCAGTCCAACCTAAATCCTGCTGCACAAGAAACATAAGCGTGTGAGGCAGAGCTGTTCCTACTGCCATGTCCTTCCCCCTTTCCTCTCCCTCAGTTGAGGGAAGAAGACAGCCTTTCTCCTTGCCCAGGTTACCACACAGGCTAGTTGTGTGAGCACTTTACTGTCCTTTTCTGGAGCCCTTATTGAGATACATTTAGGGGCTCACAGGTTTCAAAGCAATCTGGCCACAGGCAGACCTGTAGGGGCAGCAGCTACCGGACAGTAAGAAATGAAGGGCATCTTGAGAGGGCAACACCTTCCCCCATGGTACCTGGAAGAGGATGTCTTCTTTGATCACAGCCTGTACTGAAGCCAGACAACCAAAAGGAAGCCTGAGCTAGGTCAATACATATGTTGAAGAAAGCCAGACAACAGCAAGAGTCGGACTGACTTACTCTCCCTACAGATTTCCCTCGAATTTGGCCTCTGCTCATCCAGCTGTTCCTCTGACTGTGTGGAGAAGAGGACTACAGAGTAAGGCAGACCTCAGAGAAGAACTTCTGGAGTCCACTCGGCAAATTACTATATCTTGCCCTCACGAAGGGCTAGATATGATGCCCTAGCGGGTCTTCTCTGCCCTGTGATTGTGACTCTGCATGGCTGTGGCTGATATTCCCTCCCTGCCTGGAGTCCCCAACAGTTCTCCTTCTCTGTTGCCCAGGAGGCCGAGTGTTTCTGCCAAGGCAGCTGCTCCATATGAGATCTGACACTGAAAGAGGAGGGAATTTTATTCCCCTGAACAGAAAACCCTGTGTAAATTTAGGAGTGCCAGGAAGAAGTATTCTTGGCTTGTCTTTCATCTGCAGTGTGAATGATGTATCTAGTGAGTGGTGAGTGGCGATAGCGAGCTGCATCCAAAGCCTAGTCAGCCAGAAGTATGGTCACAACCAATAAACTAATGAACCCCTGCAAAATCCAGCCTCCCAAGGGGGGGTCAAAGACTATTTATACAGAGTGAGAAAAGACCTCTCTTTCAAAGGCTCTGGAGCAGCAAAAGCTGGTGATTTGCTGGTGCTTGCTTTCCCTCTACGGAACACAGGGGAAGTGCAAGAACAATCGGCCGCTTCTTCCCTGATACATGGCACTGAAATATTGGGGATTAAAATGAAGCAATTGTTTAATGAAGAGTATATTGGAAACTACAGAGCTATTAGTGCATTTGACCTGGATTCTGTTCCTGTCTGATAGAAAAAAAAGATGAGTGGGATCAAGATTCTCACAGTGTTTTATTTGGTTGTGACACCTGCCAAAAGAAACAGTCGGTTCCAGAACCATATTTTCTATGTAAAATCTATTCTTTAAAAACAACCTAAAAGGATTTTTAAAACAGGTTTTCCAGTTTCAAAAAGAGGTAGAACTTTTCATTTGAAGTCAAGGGAACCATTTCAAGTTAACCTCAGGTGACTGATCTCCTAAAATTTTTCTTCAATTACCTTTGCCATCTGCTGCTGTCCTCCTTCCTGCTGTGTGCTCCGCCTTTGTTTGGCAGAGGCTGGCTCCGTGATTTCTGCTTCTCTCCTCTTATCCATAATTGCCTCTGTGACTTGCTAGGCCAAGAGGGCATTATTCACCCAATGCAGTTCAAGTCCCCTTAGACAAGATAAAAATCAGGAAGCTTTTCTGAAAGGACAGGACATCGATTTCATTTTAACGAAAATACTTAGAGCGCTTCCCTTTGTTGATCTAGTAGAACACATTGAGGGTATTTAGGGACCCTAAGGTTACACAGTTTGCCTGTCTGATCCAAGAGCAGGCAGATTTGATTCAGAAAGAATATTGATCACTGCAGATTCAGTACTACACAGAATCACAGAACATTAGAGATTAGAAGAGATCTCAAAAGATCGTCTAGTTCAATAACCCTGACACAGCAGGATCAGCCAGACCAAGTCACACAGGAACATATCCAGGCAGGTTTTAAACGTCTCCAGAGAAGGAGACTCCATAACCCCCCTGGGCAGCCCCTTCCAGTGTTCCATCACCCTCACTATGAAGAAGTTCCTTCTGATATTTATATGCAACCTTCTATGCTCCACCTTACACCCATTGCCCCTTGTCCTATCACTAGATGACATTGAAAAGAGCCTGGCTCCATCCTCCTGACACCCACCCTTCACATATTTATAGATATTAATGAAGTCACCCCTCAGTCTCCTCTAAGCTAAAGAGACCTAGCTCCCTCGGCCTTTCCTCATAAAGGAGGTGTTCCTCCTAATATGTAAAATTTGGGGGTTTTGACAGCCCTGTGAACATTTCTAGTCGTATACTGAAGAACCATGGGAACCCATCTGTGTTTGGCTGACTTCTTAGGAATCAAAACCTACTTGTACCATCGTTAGCATAAAAGCCCCAAGTGCTTCCAAAGCCTTTTGGGTGTATCACAGCACCACGGCACCTTGGAATGTCATGAAGTTTTCTACCCTTGAAGTCTCTAAATAAAAGCATCTCAACAAGAGAAACACCTTGGTACCCAGGGGTTTGCTGCCTTCTGAAATGACAGTCTGGCATTCTCACTTACGCAGGCACAGATAAACACTAAAGGTGTTTCTTCATTTAAAGCTTCCACTTTTTCCTGAACAGAGTCACTGTTGCAAGTACAACCCACGCTGCACTTCTGATCAGTGGAAAATAAACAAATGTTTGTCTTGATTGCCAACCTGTCTAATGTATAAAAAAAAGTGTACTAGCTGTTCTCGAGTTCTTTGAGCTCACGGAGCTGCCAGGTTAGCCATTCATAGAATCACAGAATCAACCCCCCTGGGCAGCCTGTTGCAATGCTCCACCACCCTCACTGGGAAGAAGTTCCTTCTCATATTTATATGGAACCTCCTGTGTTCCAGCTCACACCCGTTGCCCCTTGTCCTATCACCAGATGACACTGAGAAGAGCCTGGCTCCATCCTCCTGACACCCAGACCTCACATATTTAAAGACAGTAATGAGGTCACCCTTCAGTCTCCTCTTCTCCAAGCTCCAGAGACCCAGTATTGTGAGCATTTGTGTGCGCAGTGTGGCCGGGATGAGGCATAGTACTGCAGGCAGGTCGGAAAGATGCTCGCAGTGACTCTGTACTGTTTTGACATAAACCTTCACCAGTACTTCCAAATCCTAATTTTTGCTTCTGAATCTTTATCTGGCTTCTGAATCTTCATTTTCACTCTTTTTTTCTTTGTCTGTAAAATAAATATTCTTGCCAACAGAGTATCCTTTTACCTGCTGATATCTGACCTTTCATAAGGGAAAGCAGCAGCATGTGGTTTAGGAAATGTGATGCTTATCATACTTCCCTTGCTTCCCTATTCTGTTAGGACCCGGCAAATGGGTCTCTAATTATTCCTGCTTGAGTTTAATAATACCATTTTCTTGCACGGGGATGGCTCAGTCTAAAAGCCTAAACAAGGGAAATCTTGCTGCTTTTGGGGCAAGAATGGCTTTCATGAAGAAAATACAAGAACAGTAATCATAGAATCATAGAATCATTAGGGATTGGAAGGGACCTCGAAAGATCATCTAGTCGGATCCCCCTGACACAGCAGGATCACCTAGACCAAGTCACACAGGAACACATCTTGTCATTGTCAATGTCAAGGTAACTGTTTTCTTCAGGTGGAAATGGACCCTTAAAGTCAAGAAACCTCATACGTGCCAAAGCTTAATTTTACACAAAACAACAAAATACCCTGTTTGACTTTTGTCCAGAAGAGGGGGATTGGACTAGATCATCTTTGGAGGTCCCTTCCAATCCCTAATGTTCTGTGATTCTGTGATTGTGTGACAGTTTTCAGAAGGGATGATGAGGAGTGACTGACATTGACCTAGGACTGTCATGGCTCTTATAAAGATTCTTATAAAGAACCAGCGAAACTATGAAGCCTGTAGCAAGTGAAGGCAAACAAACAGCCCTCAGGGTGAGGAGGGAAGCGGAGGGAGGACAATTCTGAGGCCCCAGTGTGAGGATTAAAGAGGCAGGTGTAGGCTGGCCTGGTGAGCTCCAGCCCCAGGAGAGTTCTCCAGTTTTGCTCTGGGAACTGAACCCATAAGGTGCAACGTTTGGCTCTCTCTCTTGGTGGGTGATTAACTGTAGGGATCAGCATTCCCCCTTTTTTTCCTTATTAGAATTTCCTTTTCCTATGTAAATTATACACCTGGAAATGGTTTCAGCTTGAACTGGAGCACTCTGCCCAGTGATACAACATGAAGCCATTTCATCCCTCTTAAAACAAATGGACTCCATTCTTGGTTTGCTCTTGCTTTCTCTCTTGGAACTATCTTGCACTAGTTTCTATGACCTGTTGTTTCACATTATGAATAAATTGGTTTTCTTCACTTTGGTTATCCCCTAATCCCTTTTAGGCACATGATAGTTTTGGAACTTTATCCAGTGTCTCTGGTTAATGTACCTCTGAGAAGTTAGATAAGGGCTGATCCTTATTTAGCCTGCATTCAGTAGAATTACTTTGAGCTATTTTTGGCCGAGTGCCCTTTTAATTTTCTAAGCTCTCAAATGGAGTCATTTAAAGTATAAAAATGTATGAACATCTTTCCTCTGAACTAAATAGCACTCTTTTTCTTGGCTTAATTTCCTTTGGAGGTAAAAGCTATACTATGCTCCACCGGTACCAACAATCAGTAATGTAGTGTGGGCTGCCAGACGCAAAGATTAGATAAGCATTTGAATTTCTAGTAGTATTTTCATGGAATTATCTATATGGAGCTCAGATTCTACTTTGAGAGCCCAGACGGGCTAGCAACACTAATCATATTTCTCAGCTAAAGGGCAATGAAGTTTGCTGGAACGGAGGGGCTGTTTGTTGTGAATTTATAGTTTAAAACTCAGCCTAAGGGTCAATATTGACATTCATCCTGACTGTATTCAAGTAACAGAGAATCTCTTGAAGATGCAGAGTTTACACCATAAAATTTGCTCTAAATGGGCAATAATGAAAAAATTAGTTTCTCCAAATCTATTTTTCTTTCAAGATGACTCTATAGTCTCAGTTATTCAGTTCTGAAATAATATTGACTTTCAAATAGCCATCAGTTCTTCTCTGAGAGGCAACCATGTAGAACCGTGCCAGGCTTCCTCATCAGAGCTATTCCTTGAATGCACTGACTCATTTCTTTAGACTGAGGACAAAATAGCTTTTTACTCCTGTCATTGTGGGGGAGCCAAGGCATCTTGGACAGAAGGGGCTGGCATGCAAATCCTCTTCTGCACCATCTATTTTGAAAGAAGTGAAAAATCTTACTTTGGAAAAAACTTCTCCTGAAAGGTGCACTTTTCTTAGCACATCTCTGCTGCAAGGAGTCACATTTTTCCCTGGCCCTCCTCTCTAAACCTTTTGTTTACCTGCTGAATTTCCTCAGCCTCGCTTGTACGCTAGGAGGAAGCTGCACGCACAGTTCTATTTTTATAATCTCAAACCTATTAATATCTCACTTTTTCAGCAAAGCCAACAGTGGAAATCTCTCACTGGCCAATCCAGCTGAGAAGGCTTTTAAAGAAATGTCAGTATTGGCTCCTTCAGAAGTGACCTGTAGAAAGATCCTTGAATTCCAGACCTGAAATGCTCAGCAATCATAGCTGTAAAATCCTCAACTATTAAGCTTTTTGAGTGCTTATGGAAGGAAATCTTGTGTTAGAATTAATTTTGCCACCCTGGGGGCTGCAGGACTGTGTCAGTGAGAAGGCACTTGGCTGCTGCCCCTCACATGCCTTTTAATCCTTTTAGCCAGATATGCTTTTTGATCCGTGTGTGTGGGAGGTAGGAATCTGTTCCCCCTTGTCCCCATGGGAGTATCAGGAGCAACGAGAGTGTCAAACAGTATGTGGTGCCTTTTCAGCCTGTTTTGGCCAGGAGTATTTCATCTTAGCTGGACCAGATGCATCAGGAACAAGGTGTCTGTTCCTCTTGCCACTGTTCCCCTACACACAGGTACCAACCCCTCAACAAATGCTTGAAATCTCAGAGTTGTACAGCAAAACCGTGTCGCTGAGCATGTTGTCAGGCTGGTAGAACTCCAGGTGGGGGATGCCAGCGGTGACTTTGCCTAGGCTGCCATGAACAGCCACAGCATCAGTCCTCTTAGCATGTTTCACAGAGCCTCAAGATTGAAATCCTTCAGTGCTGCTCAGAAGGAGCATTTGTGTCACCAGGAGTGTGTGAAAATGGGAGGTGAGACAGTGTCTCTTTATGCCCTGCTTATTCACTTTTGCCCACTTCCTAAGTGCTTCCTCAGAGCCCCAAGGGATGGCTAGTTTGATATAAAGCTAATAATTTGTGTATCTTTCCAGTATGTAGGTAAGTGGGAAAGAGCCCATTTTCCTAATCTCATTGGCATCCAGACTGTTTTTTATGGATCTAATCATATGGAACCAATATTTCAGTACATTTGAAAAAACCCTGCTTAATGCAATCCAGCATTGCTGACTCCACCAGCCAATTCTTACATTATGAAGGAATTAGGAGGCTACACATGCAACACAAACATCACATGAGTAAAGCATGAGCTGAGCAACACGTTGGTGAACAGATCTATTCATAGGACACTCTGCTGGATACTCGACTGAACACAGACAGGGGACAAAAGACCAGGGAAGGTGCTTCTCTGGGAGCCTGAGGCATGTTCAAAAGAGGCAGGAACATGCAAAGGTCCTTATCAAGGATTTGCTCTCTACAGAGTCTTGCTGATCTCTACAGAAAACCCACAGGAGTGCAGGAGTGCAGCTCTTCCAGCTCCTTCTATGTATCTGAAGCTGATATGTATCTGCAGCCTTAAGTCCACTGTTGGACTTCACAGAATCACAGAATATTAGGGATTGGAAGGACCTCGAAAGATCATCCACTCCAATCCCCTGCCTAGACCAAGTCACATAGGAACATGTGCAGGCTTTAAACATCTCTAGAGAAGGAGACTCCACAACCCCCCTGGGCAGCCCATTCCAGTGCTCTGTCACTCTCACTGGGAAGAAGTTCCTTCTCACATTTATATGGAACCTCCTGTGTTCCAGCTTACACCCATTGCCCCTTGTCCTATCACTAGATGACATTGAGAAGAGCCTGGCTCAATCCTCCTGACACCCAGACCTCACATATTTAAAGACATTAATGAGGTCACCTCTTGGTCTCCTTTTCTCCGAGTTAAAGTCTTATGGAAGAATACGAGTTTCCCAGGCTGCAGGCATAGAGGCATGAGAGGGTTTCTGTCCTCAGATCTTTTCCAGGTGTGATGGAGAGCATGGTGGTCTTTAAGAGGAGGGTGATGTCCCTAGGAATGAGCCAGCTTCTCACCCCAAGCAGCCCACACAGCTTTCTCCCAGCAGTGTGATGAGTGTGGGTGCCAGGGGTAAGAGCAAGGAGGGAAACACAGACGTACATGTGCACAGCAAAACCCCTTCTTTATGCCCCAAACCCTTTCATGTGAACATGTGCAGAGAGATTCCACATCAAGCTGTGGGAAGGGCTTACCCTGAGTGACTGACTAAGTGGCAAAGCAGTAGTTTGCCTGTATTTCATACCCTGATGGTTACTGTGGGCAGTTGTCCACATGCTAAAGGTCCCTGGCAGGGCAGGTTCCCCAGTTCTGCATAAACAGCAGTTAGCCCACATCAGAAATTTTTGCAGGGCCACAACTGGAAAATTCTGGGGCCAGAGTAAGAACAGGCACTAGCAATGTGTCTGCTGTCACTTACTTGAATAAAAGCTCATGAGGAATCTTGTATGTGCGCTCTGCATGACAGCTTCAGCACTGCAAGGACTTGTCTCCCATGTGTGGCGCCTGGCAGGTGTCTAGCAGCGGCGGTCCCGTGGCACTGACAGCTGCTGCTTTCCTGAAGGCGCTAACAGGGCATCTCAGCCTGACTCTGCTGCTCCTACTTCTGCAGCCTGGCAGCAATTTCGTGCATCAAAGTCTCTCTCCCTCTCTTCACCTTTGTTGCCCTGGGATCTTGTGGGACTCCAAAAGCTTCTCATTTCATTTTCCTTTAAAGAGATTACTTCTGGTCATCCAGCTGTGGGAGGGGAATGGGATTCTGGCAACTTTAATGAAGTCCAAGTGATGACAAATGAATGTAATTAATATATTAGAGCATGAGTCTGTAAGTACTCCCACCCTTGCTCTAGTCTTGCTTGTTTTTACATGCAATTTCAAAACATAATTCATTGTGTGATCTGAGAGGACGTCGAGCCAATTTCTCCTTGGATCCATGTCCTAGAGGACTGTAAGGAACGTGTTACTCTGCCTAGCACCAGAGATAGGGTGTGCTTCTCCAAATGATTTCATGTGAGTTGCTTTCAAGTAGCCACACTCGAGCAAGCAGCTGGTTGGACTGAAAGCTCCAGAGAAGGCTCACACACTGCCGGATCGATCCCAGTTCTTCCTGGCAGTCACTGCTTTCCCTCAGATGCAGCTTTTGGTTTGAAAACACTTGCTTGCCAGCACCACCCACAATGGCAAAAGGCATAATTCCTGCCCTAGGTCAACAGCCTCATATTTCAGAAAGACACCCCACACCACTCCTGGGCTTGAGCACCTGAACAAAAACTTAGAGGTATCACTACGTTCTAGTCCGAAACTTCATCCCAGTGGCTGTATCCAAACCTCAGGCAGACTTCTCAAAGGATTTGTATTTCACTGTAGATGTTTTAAAATCCTTAGGACTGTTTTATCTTGGATCAGTGTTGATCTTTGTTTACTCCGTTGGCTGAGCTATTTAACACCATGTGGCACAAATACGTTTGGATGGCACAGGACCTTCTGCTGATGGAGACCTGACATGCACACTTCTTACCTTTCTGGATTTGTCCTTTGTGTCATGGATCCCAAGTTATCAAAAGACTATGATTCAGAGGATGAGTCAGAGCAGGAGAGTGAATTGCTCTCAATTGCCTCTGTCTCCAGAGATAACTCAGGCAGTCTATGCCAGCTGGCACCCCACACTAATGCTGCAGCAGTAGTAGTGGTTTTCTGTTATTGAATCACAGAACATTAGGGATTGGAAGGGACCTCGGAAGATCATCTAATCCAAGCGCCCTGCCAAAGCAGGACCACCTAGACCAAGTAGCACAGGAACTGTGTGGGTTTTAAACATCTCCAGAGAAGAAGACTCCACAACCTCCTGGGCAGCCCCTTCCAGTGCTCTGTCACCCTCAGCATGAAGAAGTTCCTTCTCATATTGATGTGGAACGTCCTACATTCCAGCTTACATGCACTGCCCCTTGTTCTATCATTAGATGACATTGAGAAGACCTTTGCTCCATCCTTCTGACAGCCACCCTTCACATATTTATAAACATTAATGAGGTCACCTCTTAGTCTCCTCCAAGCTCGAGACCCAGCTCCCTCAGCCTTTCCTCATAAGGGAGGTGCTCTATTCCCTTCATGATGAAGGTCTGTATCCCTCTGGTCAGCTGTAAAAATAACGATTCTGCATTTCCCTATTGAAATTAAAACTTAAAGCTCTAAAATGTGCTCTAATGGTCTAACAAAGGATTTGCATAAGTTTGTAATAAAAATGGAAATACTAAACGCATACATGCTCTAAAATAGTGGAATTTGTACCTTTCTAAATATTTCATCATCGTAATTTATTGAGACAAAGTTACTGGAAGACCTTTATCATCGATAGATCAGGGGTCTTCATAAACTCTTGGAGTCAGCTGCAATACATATAGTTGGGTACAGGACAGACTCTGTTTCTTATTACAAGAAAATTGTCTATAACGTCAGTCTGGGAAGAACTTAAGACTATCCCCTCCCCAGCGCCCTGCTGGGCCTGCTTGCTGCAATGTGTGCTCCCTGTGACGTGAGCAGGCAGTGGCCATGCAGCTGCACAGCCTCTCTGTCACCTCACATCTGGATGGGGGCCTGCAGTTTAAAGCTACATTGCAGTGATTGTGCTTGATATTAGACCAGTATTTGCCGATTTTCTTTGATGCAGGAAAAGCACTGAGCAGGTCAGGTATTTGCTCTTCCTGCTCGCTGAGGAGATGTGGCAGCTGCTCGCAGAGCAGGTGACACGCAAAGTCCTGCTTGCCTACACTCATGGCTTTCAACATCTCCGTCTCTCAACTCGCATTTACTGTAGTGCTTCTGCACCTTTTGGCTTCCGGAATTTTTGCAGGTGCTGCTAAACCCAAAGTTCTGATGGGTTCGGCACAATCCTCCATTTGAAGAGAGATTCAAACTCCTTCCTGAACTGAAAAGAGTTAATATTTCAAATGTGTTTGGCTCAGAGAAAACGTAAAACAACACAAAACATAAAAGTCATTAAGTTTTCTCTTAACTGGGCTAAGGGTGCAGCTGCCCATGTTCTTGGGTAATTTAGTGAAGATCTGCCCGCACGGCTGATCCACAGCCTGGAAATCCTGGAGCATCTCACCAGCTTTTCTGAGGCAAACCCTACCTCCAAACCCAAACTCAAAATGAGTGTGATTTCCTCACAGCTGTCCATGAAAGCTTCCCCACCACCCTGTTCAGATACACAGCAGACCCTTTCCCAGATGAACTCCAATCCAGGGCACCAGCCTCCCTCACGTGTTTGTGCACCGTCGGCTTCACGCCAACAGCACTAGCTCTACAGCTCTGTGGAACGGGCTTGTTTGTCACCGGCTGTGACGGCAATGACACTACCACCGTGTGCTTCTGTCAGATGCCTCACAGCTGTCTGGTCATGCAGAATCACACAGAACATTAGGGACTGGAAGGGGCTTTGAGAGATCATCTAGTCCAGTCCCCCATCAGATAGATTTCTCGCTCCTCTGGCAAGGCTTTGTGACAGGCACAAGGCTAAAGATGAAATGTCCATCTCATGTAATGGATGAAAGCAACGAGAAGCTGATTAAACCAGCTGTCTCTGGTAAATCGAGCCACGACTTCCAGTAAGTAACGTAATTAATTTCTTGATGAATAACATAAGCTGTGAGATACAGGAGATACTCATTAAATGATGGAAAATCATTTTATTAACTCATAGACCTTGAAATATTTGCTAACAGATCACTTCAGCCAGGATAACTACTGAGATCTGTGTATGAATTTAAGCTACACAGTCTGCAGCAAAGGCACACTTCAATCAGCACCACTTCTAGATTTACAGGAACGTGAGATGGTGCAAGGGATGTGGCCACCTGCAAAAGACATTGAGCATCCCCTCATGCTCCAGATCCTCCTAAGAGTGGTCCTCACTACTCGCATCACAACTGCTGTAAGAAATCATTTGAATTTCTGGTTACAAGTCAAAGCATCTCCCCTTACAGCAAATAAAAGCTGCTGTGCAGAGGTAGGAGTTTTTCTATGGTTTTGCTTCCAGGGGAAGTTACAGGTGGCATGGCTGCTAGCCAGCACAACACGAACAAGTGTCTTCTATGCTTGAAAGGAGTTACTAAACCCAGGAAAGGTCACTCCCATCCTAAAATACTGAAAATAAATACCTAAAATACTGGTGTCCTAAACTTTGTCTTTACAAAGCCAAAGTNGGGAAAAGTCATTCCCAGCCTAAAATACTGAATGCTGGTGTCCTAAACTTTGTCTTTACAAAGCCAAAGTCAGTGGGGAGCCTTGTCTGAAGAAGAGGAGGAAATATAATCTGATGGAGTAAGAAAACATATTTAAAGTAATTGTCTTTCAAACGGCTCCTCAGTGGAGCTTGAACACTTCTAGAGAACATTCATGACCATTGCTAGAGGTAACAGAGGAAAGAGGCTCTAGAAAGCACTTCCAGCAGGCAGTGTGGAGGACTGTAAATGCAGATTTTCAACACTGAACTTCAGAAACCAAGATGGGAATTACAACAAGTAGTGGCCAGTGACCTTGAGGAGATTCCACATAGTAACCTGGCAAATTCCCTTCCAGTCCTGTTACCGCACTTGAACTTAAGTGAGATTGTTCACTTTCTTTGTTTATTTCTCACTGTTCACTTAAGTGAGATTCAGCCTTCTGACTTGTTTTCCTGAACAGCTGTGCCAAACGATTTCTGTTTGTGAACAACAACACGATGGGAAATGGGTGCCATGGACCTGCACAGGTGCTCCTGTGTGCAGCTACTCACAGAAGGCTCCATGTCCTCCTCCTCTAGTTTTGGAGTTTTAAACACCAAGTCAGAGAGCAGACATGGGAAGTTGCCTGTTACTTAGGAAGATGGTAACTTGCCCTGGAAAATAAGCCAGAAAACAGTCAAATGGTCACAGCTGCAGCTCTGCCGGGAGACGGGTGCAGCAGCTTGGTGGTACCTTGCTTGCATGGTGTTAGTGGATGGCATTTGATAAACCCATGAGCAATAACTTTGGGCACAGCCATGCATGTGCACCAAGACACAGCATCCTGAAGGTTCATGCCCACCTCTTGGCCACCCCACTCCTACCTAAGCTCCTCTGCACTCTCACACGGGACCCCAGTCTGACACTAAAACTTCTCAAATTTTTTGCCAGAGAACAAAAGGTCAGACTCAGAGGTCAAGACATGCTAATGACTGATCCTTGCCAGAACGAAGGGCTTTGTTCCCTGAGCAAAGAGTGCTAGGAGTCTGCTGACACTCCCTCTGCTCTCCTGTCAGATGGGGCTGCCACCCAGCCAAAGCTGTCAATGCAGCAAACAAATATTTATACCACAGCATGGCAGCCCAAGGCCACTGTGGAAGAAAACCAACACAAGAGACCAAGTCTCTCTCCATGGAAGTACCTGCCCCTGTATGTTGCCCAATTTATACTTGTGGGCTACCTTTCAGACTGGGAAAAAGGGATGAGGTGACTCCTGCCCCTCACAGCTGGACAAGAGGTGCAGGCACCAGAAGAGCCTAGGTCTGGACTGATGGCCCAAGAGCCAGACTCCTGTCTTTGATTTTATCAGTCATCCTAAATCTCTGCACCTCTCAGTGCACCCTCGAGCACCCCAAGGAGACTGTGGGCAGCGACTGTCACGCTGCAAAAAGGAACTCGCCAAGTCAGTAAAGGGGTGGATTTGCACAGTCAGGATTACCCAAGTCAGTCTGACTGTCGTTGCTCGTTCTAGTCATACATTCTTAAATACTAAATTCTCCACTTGACATTTTCTCTCAATTACCCTAAATCACTAAAACTATAAAAGAAAACTCTCCATTAATCTGGAACCAATAAATCTCAATGCTGGGACACTAATTGGGATTCCAAACACCCTCCTAAATAGCACTTAATTTGAATTATGTATGCTGGCTGCAGATGTGTTCAAATAAGGATGGCAAGCAGGGTTCCATTGCAAACAGGACATGACTGCAGCTTCACAGTTTTGTCACTGAACTGAAAGGTTCTTCCTAACCACTGGGTTAGCAGGAATCTTCCACTACCAGCCCCATTTGGAAATTCCATCAAGATGCAATTTTCAGCAGCGCTTGACGTGAATATAGTGTGTTCTCCTGCTTGTGGCCATTGCAAGATGTTTCCTATAACAGAGGCCTGATCTGCAGGGTCTGTTTAGCCTGGAGAGGAGTAGACTGAGGGGAGATCTCATCAGTGCTTACAAGTATCTAAAGGGTGAGTGTCAGGATGGTGGGACGAGGCTCTTCTCAGTGGTGCCCAGCAACAGGCAAGGGGTAATGGGCATAAATTGGAACATAAGGGATTCAATTTGAACTCAAGGGAAAACATTTTTACAGTGAGGATAACAGAGCCCTGGAACAGGCTGCCCAGAGAGGTTGTGGAGTGTCTGATTCTGGAGACATACGAAACTGATCTGTATGTGTTCCTGTGGGATCTGCTTTAAGGGATCCTGCTCTAGGAGGAGGTTTAGACTAGATAATCTCCCCACTTGAATATGTTCCTGTGCGACTTGCTCTAGGTGATCCTGCTGTGGCGGAGAGATTGGATTGGATGATCTTTCAAGGTCCCTTCCAATCTCTAATGTTCTGTGATCTCCAGAAGTCCCCTCCAATCCCTACCATTCTATGATCCCATAAATCACATTGCCCCAAAACACTGACATTTCACAGAATCATAGAATCACAGAACATTAGGGATTGGAAGCGAGCTCGAAAGGACATCCAGTCCAATCCTCCTACCAGAGCAGGACCACCTAGACCAAGTCCAGGTGGGTTTTAAATATCTCCAGAGAAGGAGACTCCACAAACCCCCTGGGCAGCCCCCCTCCAGTGCCCTGTCATCCTCACTGGGAAGAAGTTATAGAATCACAGAATCAGTCAGGGTTGGAAGGGACCACAGATCATCCAGTTCCAACCCTCCTGCCATGGGCAGGGACACCCCACTCTACATCAGGCTGGTCAGATTTCCTCACCACGCAGCACAATTTACCCCAAAGCAGTCCAACCACATTATTGAGGGTCCATCAGTTAGTCCGAGTTGTCAGCTGTGCAGCAGGTCAGCAGTAGCCTTGACCATGCAAACTGTGCCACACGCAGTAGAAAGCAACTTAGTTTAAAGCAGCACATCTATCTGTCTGTGCACGCAATTCAAATCAGGTCAATGGGAAACAGTCGGGCCACATCTTTGATGTTGCTTGTGTTCTTTCATGTATTCTTAAACCAGGTTTGAAATCACATTTTATCTGGAATTACTTGTGCTGTACCCCTGAGGGTTCGTAAGGGCTGCTTTCTCGTTAGGATCATTCAAAACACACAGACGAGAGAGCATCTATCTTAAACTAAACAAACTTTTAACAATTAAACCTTCTTAGCAGCATCTCCCTCCTTTCTGGATCCTGAATACTGGAAAGCAACGTTTCCACAGTTCCCCAAATGAACCCAAAAATGAAACGCCGTGATGCTGCCCAGGCTGGCTCAGCCTGCAGAACCTCCAGCTCAGATTACAGTGAGCCCTCCCGCATATCAGCAAATCATTTCCGAACGGTAAACAAGAATCCGAAAATACCCTCCTGGTGCAGCTGTGCTTGTGGCTAAACGTCAGTGTGCTATTACTTTAATTTGACTCCCATAAGCATGAACAGATTCCCGTCTTCAGGCAGAAAAGCAGCCTGTCCGTGGTTTCTTTGCTGTTGATTTGTATGCATGCCTCTGACTCGCTGCGACTGCCACGGCCAAAAGGAGAACCAGATCTCCACTTCACTCAGCCTTGCATAAATAAAAATATCATTAAACGCTGTTTAAAATTTGTTACATTTAACAAATCGACATGAAATCTCACAATTTATTGTACTTGGCAATATTAAGAAGCGTGGTCTACATGCCATAAATCAAGAACATGTTTGCTGGAGGTGTGCACAGCGAGATCACTTATACCCAGAATTCTGCTCTTGCTTCCAAGAGGAAGTGCTTTCTCCTGGTTTGCTGGCTATGCAGCTCTGGGAGTGACTACAAGACACGTTTTAGTCAAACAACGTATTTTCTCCCCTCCCAGCAGAAGGGAATTCCTTTTTCCTTGATGAAAATGGCATCTTGTATTGATTATCAATCACAATACATACAAAGGCTTGAATCAGTTCCTTTGCTTAAATATAAAAGAATGCAGAAGATAGAACAATGGGCACAATTAGATATTGCAAAATTCTCTGCCATTTGGCTGAGATGTCTTTGGGCTAAACCAGCGATGTCATCCTCTTTAACCATTGCTAAGTCCTTACTTTATGTAATTCCAGAGGTACGGTTCAAAGAGCTGTGACAAACCACACCCCAGATGTGCTGGTAGGTGCAGAGGTGTCTCTGTCTATGATCCACTGACATCCAAAACACAGCGTGTCACAGAGTAACAAAACATTAGTGATTGGAAGGGACCTTGAAAGATCATCTAGACCAATCCCCCTGCCACAGCAGGATCACTTAGACCAAGTCGCACAGGAACATGTCCAGGAGGGTTTTAAACGTCTCCAGAGAAGGAGACTCCACAACCCCCCTGTGCAGCCCTATGTGTGGTGCACATCTACCCTACAGATGACTGTGGATGCTACTGTTTCTGTCTGTGCAAATACGTGCAAATCAACAAAAGGAGGGAGCATCCAAGTCCCTTCTCTTTACCCAGGTATTTGGAGTTCAGCTTGTCTACATCTTCTCCAAGCACCTCATAAGTCACCTAGACCTAATTTCCTTATAAGGGTGAATTCTCCAGCCTTCTAGACTCTCACATGGAAACACTGATCAGACCACCCTTTGTTATCTCTGAGCCACCAAAAGCCTGAATCAGTCCTGGGCAGTCTTTGTCTTTCAAGGAAGGGATGAAAGGTGTCATGACTAGGATACAGAAGCTTTTGGTTCAGGTAGCAAAACTGAACCAGGGAAGAGTGATTCCACTGAAATAGATCGATTGGTTCCAGCCATCTTTGGAAAAAGTGTCGACCCATGCCCACAAATCAGCATGGAGACAGTGAGAGGCTCGTGCAAAATGTACCAGTGGAAGATCTTTGTCTTAAATGTAATGTAAAACCCAGGGCTGACCATCAGACTGCCTTCTGGAGCAAGCTGCAGCTCGTTCCAAGCGCATTTCTCTCCCGTAACCCCATGACTTTGCCTCTTAATGCTCTCATCCAAACCAGCCCATTCACGCTGCCTTCGTACATCCAGGGGCAAGTTCAAGCCATAAAGCAAAACTCGGTAATCAAGATTATAGCCAGTGCTACTGCACTGAAGTGCTTCGAATATTTTCTCTTGCCATGAAAGGGCATTTTATGTTCATTGTTAAAACTGTCATGACTCATATTTCTAAATTTGTGGGTTTAAAGCTAAGCCAACTGTTACACTTGCTCCTCGTGGGTACTGCTAAACAGGTTTCACTACGTACCTTGTCCTTTCTGTTCTGTATTAACATTCTTACCCCCTCCTTCCTCATCGGTAACACTGCCAATGTGGTATGAGGATCTGTTGTCAGGAGGTTGTCATTTGTTTCAGTTTCGTATTTCTCACTGAAAAAATGTTGGCAATCAGATTAGGCGCTCACAAACACGCGTCCTTCTCCCTCTTGAGCTTCTTTTTATCAAGGCTGATTTTGACCAGCTGACGTGCATCAGCAGAAGCCTTGCATGTGTTTGTATTTACGTTTCAAAAGGTCTTTTGTTATTCTGTTCTTCCATCCCCCTCCGTATCTCACTTTCAAACAGTGAACAACACAAATAAAGCCATTCTAATCGACCTGGTTTATTTTAGTAATCACAGCTACAAAGAAGAATGAAGACAATTATTTTAAAATTTACCTACTTTTGTCACAGAATCACAGAACATGAGAGATTGGAAGGGACCTTGAAAGATCATCTAGTCCAATCCCCCTACCCGAGCAGGACCACCTAGACCAAGTAGCACAGGAACAATTCCGGGCAGGTTTCAAACGTCTCCAGAGAAAGAGACTCCACAACCTCCTGGGCAGCCCATTCCAGTGCTCTGTCACCCTCATCATGAAGTTCCTTCTCATATTGATGTGGAACCTCCTGTGTTCCAGCTTACACCCATTGCATGTTGCCCTATCACTAGACAACACTGAGAAGAGCCTGGCTCCATCCTCCTGACACCCACCCTACACATATTTATAAACACTAATGAGGTCACCTCTCAGTCTCCTCTTCTCCAAGCTAAAGAGACCTGGCTCCCTCAGCCTTTACTCATAACAGAGTTGTTCTGCTTCCTTCATCATCTCCATTGCTCTGCAGCAGCTACATGTCCTTCTTGAACTGAAAGGCCCAGAACTGGACACAACATTCCAGACACGGTCTCGGCAGGGCAGAGTAGACAGGGCAGGGAGGAGAACCTCTCTCAATCTGCTAACCACCCCACTTCTGATCCACCCCAGTCATTCTTGGCCACAAGAGCACATTGCTGACTCATGGTCATCCTGATGTCTGCCAGGCCCCCCAGATCCCTCTCTCCTAAACTACTGTCCAACAGGTCAGTCCCTGCCCAGCTCTCTAGCCTGTGCAGGTCTCGCTGAATGGCAGCACAGTCTGCTGAGGTGTCAGCAACACCACCCAGCTTTGCGTCATCAGCAAACTTGCTGACAGTGCTCTCTGATCCCTCATCCAAGTCATTAATAAATAGATTGACTAGTACAGGTCCCAGTACTGACCCTTGGGGGACTCCACTAGATACAGGCCTCCAACTAGACTCTGTCCCATTGACCACTACTCTCTGGCTTCTATCCTGCAGCCAGTTCACAATCCACCTCACTACCCTATTGTCCAGACCACACAGCCTCAGTTTGGCTGCGAGGATGCTGTGGGAGACCATGTCAAATGCTTTACTGAAATCAAGATAGACCACATCCATTCCTTTGCCCTCATAAAGGACTATCAGGTTGGTCAAGCATGACTTCCTCTTGGTGAAGTCCCTAATGACCCTCCTGTCCTTGATGTGCCTAGAGATAGTGTCAAGAATAAATAGATCCATCGCCTTTCCTGGGATTGGGGTGAGGCTGACTGGTCTGTAGTTACCTGGGTCCTCCTTCTCACCCTTTTTGAAGATTGGAGTGACATTTGTTATCCTCCAGTCCCCAGGCACCACTCCTGATACCCGTGACTTAGCAAAGATGATGGAGTGTGGCCTAGCAATGACTTCCGCTGTCTCCCTTAGCACGCATGGGTGCATCCCATCAGGGCCCAAGGATTTATGTCCATCCAGTTTGCTCAACTGATCCCTAACCGAGTTCTCATCAACCAGGACAAACCCCTCTTTTGTCGCAGCTTCCTCTGGGGCCTCAGCACTCTGGGGCTTAACATCAGAACAGCCCCCAGAAGTACAGACAGAGGCAAAGAAGGTGTTCCACTGAGGTATGTATTTAAGTGGTATCTTGACCTGAGGCCAGACTTAACGGACTTCTTTGAGGTGTCTCTCTGTGGTTCCAGATAAGGAAGAAAGTATTGCCTCAGATGCTCTCCTTTGGAAACACCCCATCACCCAGCTACGAACACTCCCAGCTCCTCTTCCAGGAGCTCCTCGCTGCGATGCATCATGTACTAGAAAAGGGCAAGAATTTTGGGGAATTTTTTCAAACTCTTGAGTAAGTTGCATCATGGCTAATACATCATTTCCGACACCGCGCTCTCTGCCAAGGAAAATCCCACACAATCACATAAAGGCAACAAGCAAAGGAGCAGACATGAGCAAACCCAGAATTCCTAAATGTCTGCATTAGACGGCTACTGTTCCCTGCAGCACAGACTCTACGTGAAAGGCCTCCTATGCTGGTCCACTTGTTATTTAGACTTCTAAGCAGCTCACCCACCGTTCTTCAAGGCTGGGCAGTGCAGAACCCAGTCTGCCCAGGGAAAAGAGAAACCACAGGCACCAAAAGCCTGTGCCTCAGTCTACAGACTGTGAGGGAACTTGGGAGACTTTTGAATGTTTGTTTTCATGTAGGTGGGAAGTGATGCAGATTTACTGAATGGAAAAGTGTTCTGAGACAGAAGGGCACTTTCAGAGATGGTATCTGGTGCTGTACATTTAATAGCCATTGTCACAGTCCCTATCTGAATCCATCGAAGCTACCAAGAGTAAAAAAATAGTCTATGATCTAGACCAACATTTAGATAGTTCACCCCACAAATGGGAGCCCAAGGTTTAATTCCCAAGGTTCAGAAAACATCCTTCTTGCAGAAGCCGCTGGGTCATGGGATAGCAGGAACGCACAGTCTCCCATATCAAGGCCAAGCTACTGTGAACATGGCGGGTGTTGGTGGGTGGGAAGCTCAACATTAGCTGGCAATATACGATAGCAACTCAGAAGGCCAACTGTGTCCAGGTCTGGATCAAAAACAATGTCACCAACAGGTCAAGGGAGGGAACCTGCCTGGATATGTTCCTGTGTGACTTGGTCTAGGTGGTCCTGCTCTGTCAGGGGGATTGGCAGGGGGATGATCTTTTGAGGTCCCTTCCAATCCCTAATGTTCTGTGATTCTGTGATTATCTCCCTCAGCTCTGCTCCTGCAAGCTCTTACCTAAAGTACTGCATTCAGTTCTAGAGCCCTCAACATAAGAAGGACATTGAACTGTTGTAGCGAGTCCAGAGGAGGCCACAAGGAAGAACAGAGGACTAGAGCATCTTTCCTATGAGGACAGCCTGAGGGAATTTGGGCTGTTCTGCCTGGAGCAGAGAAGACTCTCAGGGGACCTTAGAGCAGCCTTCCAGCATCTGAAAGGGGGTACAGAAAAGCTGAGGAGGGACTTCTTAAGTGGGACAACTTTTTATGAGGACAAGGGGGAATGGCTTCAAATTAAAAGAGGATAGATTTAGACTTGATCTTAGGAAAAAATTCCTCACTATGAAGATGATGAGATAGTGCAACAGGTTGTCCAGGGAGGTTGTGGATGCCCCCTCCCTGGAAGTGATCAAGGACAGTTTGGATGGGGCTCTGGGCAACCCGGTCTAGTGAGAGGTGTTCTTGTCCATGACAGAGGGTTGGAACTACAGAACCCCTGAGGTCCCTTCTGACCTAAGCCAGTCCATGATTCTGTGAAATGCATGCTGTAGTCATCCCAGTGGATGTTGGTTTGGCATATCCTTAAGTCTCCCCCAGCAAGGGACATTGTGTAGCCACCCCATGTAATGTATTACAGGGCTTCACTGCCCTGCTGACAGAAACATTTTGTTCTTCTCTCTAACCAAACCTTTTCTTTCCACAATCCAAGTCCATTATTTCTTGTCCCAACCACAACAGACAGAAAACAGAAATTACTCTCTTGTGGTCAAAGCAGCTGTTTTTATCTTCGATGCCTTCTGTAAATTTTAATCTCAAGCTGTCTTCTTTCAGGGTGTGTAACTCCAGCCTACTGAGTCTTCCTTCCCTGTTCTGTTTTCCACACCTGACCTTTGTCCAGATTAAAAGGTTTTGGTTGATTCACATCTATGTTCAAGCATGACACTGCAGAAACTTTGCTGAAGTGGAGAGGAGCAGGAAGAGGATTTAGTCTGGTAGTAAGTCTATTGGCCACCACTTGTACATTCTAGTTGCAGCCCAGCTCAGGGCACAGTAAGGGATACACCCGCAAGGAACTTGTGATCCACTACAGGAGGAGGTCCTTTTCTGCCAAAGAGCTCTCATGTCAGAGACATTTAGCAGTTAGCTGATCTTATCTCATTAAAGCATCTTGCAACACTACCTGTTTAAAGTGCCTTAAGATGCTGACACATCTGATAGCACCCTACTTTATTTTGGACTAAATCTCCAGTCCTTCTGCAATGCCAGTCCTGCCCTCCAGTGTACATGAAGTTCCCTCCAAGCTATGTCACAGCACATTTTCAAAGCTTTTGAGCACAGCCCAGTCTTACTAATGTATGCCAGTAGGGAGGAGACCACAGGCCACACATTGCAATAGATCCAACGTGCTCATTTGGGTCCAAGAGATGTAGGCTCTCCATCTCTCCAGTAGCATCTTTCTGGAACCACAGAGCTGCCTTCCTTCAGAAAACACAAATGAAAATCCAGTGCACAGTTAACCATGATTTGCTCCTTGCTTAAAGTAAAATCCTGTTTAATAAAGTTTATGTTTTTACCTTTCCATGTTTTCACTACAAACTGGGGAAGCAAGTCAGGAAAAGAAGAACTAAAATGTGCTCACTTTGCTCCCTGCAGCCAGTGTGTCTGCAGGATGTCCTGCAGGACAAACGGGGGGGGGGGGGGGGGGGAATGGGATTTGAAGCAGTTACAAGCAGATCTACTTTGTGTGGTGGATATGGACAGTAAGACCTTCTCAAGAGAAAACACAAAAGGCACAGACCTATTGGCTCTGAAGGCACAGATTCACAGATTCATAGAATCATAGAATCATTAGGGATTGGAAGGGACCTCCAAAGATCATCTAGTCCAAGCCCTCTGCCACAGCAGGATCACCTAGATCAAGTCACACAGGAACATGTCCAGGCAGGTTTTAAATGTCTCCAGAGAAGGAGACTCCACAACCCCCTTGAGCAGCCTGTTCCAGTGCTCTGTCACCCTCACTGTGAAGAAGATCCTTCTGATATTTATATGGAACCTCCTATGCTCCACCTTACACCCATTGCCCCTTGTCCTATCACTAGATGACATTGAGAAGAACGTGGCTCCACCCTCATGACATCCACCGAACACAACAAAACTGAACACAACATTTGAGGTGAAACCCCACCAGTGCAGGGAGACAATTGCTTCCCTCCTTCTGGCCACACTATTTTTAAGCCAGAGGGATCCAGACTAAGAAGTAATGTAACATGTAGTCATAGAATCATAGAATCATAGACTCATAGAATCATTAGGGATTGGAAGGGATCTTGAAAGATCATCCAGTCCAATCCCCCTGCCACAGCAGGATCACCTAGACCAAGTCATACAAGTCAGTCAGGGTTAGAAGGGACCACAGGATCATCCAGCTCCAACTCCCCTGCCATGGGCAGGGACACCCCACCCTAGATCAGGCTGGACAGAGCCTCATCCAGCCCAGTATTAAAATGGGGCCTCCACCACCTCCCTAGGCAACCCATTCCAGGCTCTCACCACACTCACAGTGAAGAACTTCCTCCTCACAACCAGTCTAAATCTACCCATCCCCAGCTTTGCTCCATTCCCCCTAGTCCTGTCACTATCTGACATCCTAAAAAGTCCCTCCCCAGCTGATCTTTTCTGATCTTTTCTGATTCTGGACCTGACCAGAGCCCTCCGTGCTGCTGCAGGCTTGACACATGTGTGCACAATCACACCCAGCCCCCCCGGCATCTCCAAGACCAAATCCCGTGGCACTATTATTATAACCATACATAGCTACATATAAGATCTGGAACCCAACCAGCAGCCAGATTTGAACGATCATCCATAAAATTTCACACAGCTAGAGAGAGAAGTCAACCCCCTCTTAATAAATTTAACATTTTCACAGATTCTTCGGGCAGCTTCATGGTCTAGGGTACTCTTTAAAGAGACATTATACATTTATATGCATGTGCACAGGTCACCTGGAAAGCATCCAGGCCCTTCCTTAAAGCAGTCAGGCACAGATTTCTAGCCGTATTAAGCAAGATCTTTGTGCCGCGGTGATGATACTGCTTGCAGCACTGAAGATTTATTTGGTGTAGCGGTGGGCTCAGCAGAATTTCAGACCTACAAATATGTCCTGAGATAAGCACGTCAGAGGCTGTGAGTATGTCGAGCAATGTGACTTGCACACCTCTCTTTGTTCTGGCATCCGCCCGCTTGTGCTCTAGGCAAATGGTGTTACCGAGGCAGTACTGGAGGTCTGACTGTTACTGGTACCTGCTCAAGTGAGACATAAAGTGGCAAATACTAAGTGTCTCTTGGCTTGGTTTGGAGAAGCGAAGCAACGTATTTGTGGCAGGGTGAAACACTAGCCAGTGTGGCGTATGACATTTGCATCTGGCACGTGGTAGAATGCCAACAGGTACATCGAAAGGCTACAGGTCTGCCTGCATGAGTTGTTCCTTACAAAAAGATGCCCAACAGCAACAGGAGAAAATACGCTTTAGGAATCTGTCTGAAAAAGAAACTTCCACATCCTTCCCGTGAGCCAGGTCTCTCCTCAAAGTGTTGTCACAGGTAGTCTGATTTGGGCCTCAGCGCAGGGCAAGCAACAGTGACCTGGAATTAAGTGTAATGTTGAAAGTTGTCACTCGTCTGGGCTGGAAAGATGGCCAAAAGGAGGAAATTCAAAGTTCTCTGGAAAGCAAACGATCATAAGGGCCCAAATGTTGATACAAACTTCACTACTTTTCCAGCTATTTAGCTGCAATTCACCTGTTTAAAGTCCTTTATTACTACTTAAAGTGAAGATATGGTACTTCATAGCCTAGATAAACAATCTGGGACCAGGGAAAGCAGACACCAATAAAAAACCCAAGCAGTTTTGGAATAACTCGGAGACCGAAGTTCCTTTGCATAAACTATCCCTTCAGTATTTATGAACAACAAACGCATCCACTGAAATAAGGTTGTGAATGACTCATGTTCAGAAAAAGGCCAAAATTCATTGGACAACCTGTTCATAACAAATAACTTAACCAGCACTAAAAATAGTTGTGGAGTTTTTCCTTACAGGGGAAAAAAAGTGTCTCACCAAAATGCTCTTGTTAAAAGGCAAAAAAAGTCCCGGGACGGGCTTGCAACCCTGCAATCCAGCCCAAATAAGGATGGCATGTGTTTGCATAGCCCAGGAGCACAGTGTTGACTGGGCTGTGCTTGACAATCTGATACTTCCCCTCTGAAGCGTGGGAGAGCGAAACCACTCAGCTGGTGGATTGCAGCTCCCCGCCTGCCTCAGCACTGGCTGGAAGAACTTAAGGGTGAAGCCCACAGGCTATGTAGTCCCCCAACACGCTACCAAACTCCAGTGACACAAGTCACTTGGGAAGCCGTGCAGCACCTCGTGCTTTTGTCTTGCACAGTGCAAACATGCAAGAAATCTCTGCTTGGTCCCTGTTTACAGAACTGAGTTTCTAAATCTCGAGGAGAGGTTTGGACATTTGCATAGTTCAAAGAAATTAATCTTGTGAATCACCCCTGGTTTTCCTTGTGTCCTGCCCATTCTTGGTGCCTTGGCTGCCTACTCAACTGATGCTTTCGACAGCTCTTGCCATCCCTCTAAAGCTTTCTGACTTCTCCAGACTGCAGCAGTGTGTGGTACAGCACTAGTGCTTTCCTGGAATCCAAAGGGATTATCAGCGAACATTAAGGATTGGAAGGGACCTTGGAAGATCATCCAGTCCAATTCCCCTGACACAGCAGGATAACCTAGACCAAGTTGCACAGGAACATACCCAGGTGGCTTTTAAATGTCTCCAGAGAAGGAGACTCCACAAAACCCCTGGGCAGCCCATTCCACTGCTCTGTCAACCTCACTGAGAAGAAGTTCTTTCTCATATTGATGTGAAACCTCCTCTGTTCCAGCTCACATCCATTGCCTCTTGTCATTAGATGACACTGAGCAGAGCCTGGCTCCATCCTCCTGACACCCACCCTTCACATATTTATAAACATTATCTATCCAGTCTGTAGTCTATCCAGTTAAGTTGCTAGCTGGATTAATGTACTACTGGTCAACGTACCTCCAAGAATCCAAATACACGTATCCAGCATGAACTTTTTCCTTTTTCAATCATTTCATGCTGTGCCCTTTAATAAATCAAGTTAAACAAAACCCTTGTAAGTCAATGCATGTACTTCCTCCTCTCAATGCATTCTGTTCTACAGGTAGGTAGGAAAAGCACTGCAAACGTGTGGCCTCATGCAAACTTTCCCTTAGTGCAAGGAGAATAGCTGCTGCTCTTGCTGGGAGCCTGCATGCACAAACTGCTAAGGGTAAGAGGTCATCCTACAGAAACAGTTGCTCCCTCGTATGACAAGGTTATAGATTCAGCCTGACGCTGCAAGGACTGCCTGTGGCACACCACCCCCAGCCCAACAACCATAGGAATAACATAACACCCTTCAGACAAAAGCCACACGGGAACAGGAGCTGGATGTGCGCAAGGTGCAACCACCATTCTCCAGGATATCTGTGGGAAAATAGTTTGAGAGCAGAGGACAGAACTGAAGAACAAGAAAGTCAGTGTGTGGTAAGTGATGAGGGTGACCATGGAGAAAGGTCTGGGTTAACTGTGGAAACACCTGAGGGAGGCAGAAAACTACAGGCTGTAGCTGAAACGGGACACATAGTTAACACATTAATCAATTGGCCTAGAAGAAGGGCTAGAGGGTGCCTTCAGTGAGTTTGCTGATGATACAGAAACAGAGGACTGTGCTGCCATACGGTGAGATATGGACAGGCTGGAGAATTGGATGGAGAGCATCTGAATGATGTTCAGCTAGGGTAAGTGTAAGGTCTTGCACCTAGGGAGGAATTACCCCATGTACAGGTTGGGGGCTGACCTGCTGAAAAGGAGCAGGGAGTCCAGGTGGACAGCAGGCTGATCACGGCCCAGAGTGTGCCCTCGTAGCCAAGAAGGCAAATCCTATCTTGGGATGCATTAATAAGAGTGTGGTCAGCAGGTAAAGGCAGGGTATCCTCCCTCTCTGTTCTGCCCTGGTGAATCCACACCTGGACTATTGTGTCCAATTCTGAGCTCTCCAGTTCAAAAGAGACAGGGAACTACTGGAAAGAGTCAGTGGAGGGCTACAGAGATGACTAAGGGGCTGGAGTATGTCTCCTGTCAGGAAAGGCTGGGAGACATGCTTTGGTTCAGCCTGGAGAAGAATGAAAGGTGATCTTACCAATATGCATAAATATCTAAACGGTGGAGTGAAGAGGATGGGGACAGACTGTTTTCAGTGGAGCTGAGTGACAGGACAAGGGGCAACAGGCACAAACTGCAACAACTTGCATGACAAGAAACTTCTTGGCTTTGAGGGTGGCAGAGCACTGGAACAGGCTGTCCACAGATGCTGAGGGGTCTCTTTCTCTGGAGATATTCAAACCCCACTTGGACATGATCCTGTGTGACCTGCTCAGACTGAACCTGCTTTAGCAGGGGAGTTTCACTAGATGATCTCCTGAGATGCCTTCCAACCCCCACCAGCCTGTGATTCTGGATGCAAATTCCCAGCACATTACTTCCAGTGGAGCTTGCTCTGTTCAGTTAGACGCAAATGAAAAGCAACTCAGCAGTGCTGAGAAGCAGCTGGATACTTTCAACAGTACGGTCCAAATACAGCTTCAGGCTTTCAGTTAGTCCACGAGGAAGGACTTCTTGCCCATACAGAGCATGTTACAGGACTGGGGCCAAAACTAGCAAAATTCTTCTGAAGCACTGAAAATGTGAGTGATTTTTTTAATGTAGTATTTACTCTAGAGCTAGCCCCCATATATCTCGTTTCTGCCACGTGCTGTAGAAAGCACTTCATAAGATACCTACCATTTACACCAGAGTCACTGTACTCCCAAACTGAGGACTTCAAGAGCGCACATCCAGCTCTAGCTGAGGAGCTAGCTTCCCAGTTACAACATCCTGTACCTGTCGCTGGTCTCTTTTGTGGGCTAGTGTAATTTGGAGGAAGAGGATGAAAAGGGAAACTCTGTGTGTATGAAGGCAAGAATCTGACAGAGCTGGCTGTTTTGAGAACTGGCTGTTTGAGCACTGCTCAGATGTTCATAACTCCAGACATGCTCCCGGCGGAATGGGTTAGTGGGCAGAGAACCAGCCAGGAGGACAAAAGGTGAAAAATAATTGCAATTTATCACATGCCTGTGCTGTTTTTCACCTGGTTAGAGAAGTGAAGGAAATCACAGGGATATCATTACTTTGCATAAGATGACCCAACGCAGTCTTGACACCACTCCAAGTTAGCTTGTTAAACTTGTGTAAAGGGATAGTGAACTAAACCCAGCTAGTTTGCATCATCTGGCAAGCTCCTGTTTGGGGAGTAAACACACGTCAATAGCTTTAACATGACCAATCTTTACAGTAACGACCCAGAAAGGACATTTCATACCCAGACTGGGAAATTTCCATGGCAGTTTTACAATTCAGAAAATATACATATCACACAGGCACATATGTAGTAAGCACTAAAGATTAGCATTGGAACTGACAACTTGTAAGCCAAGTTTCAGCTTTATGTGATTTGAAACAGCTGAGTGATAAATTAAAATAAAAACAAATGCCAGCAAGTCCTTAGTGCTAGTCAGATTGGTGGGCTAGTCTTCTGTCAGGAGAGCCTGGTGAATACATCTTGTTATAATTGGCTGGGTGGAGGTGGCAGAACAAACGTGACTCTTCCAAGGCAGTGTTGGCACTGACAATAATTGTTAGCAGATTTGGTTTCCTATTCACCTCTTTTTAACCCTATAGCCCCTTAACTTATCAGCAGATTTTATTTTTGAGTTATTAGAAATCGCATCCTTCTTTTATTGATACTTGTGAGTTGCCAGCCGCTAATTGCTTCCAGCTCTGGCATTTCAAAATTACCAATATCCTCTTAGATTCTTTAATCATTCATATATCTTTCCCTTCATCCCTCCACCCTCTGTTGACTTTCTTTGGCTTGAGACTTTCTCAAAGGAGCTGTCATCATGTTTCACCCTAGTTCTACCCAAACACCACTCTCACTCCTATGACAAAGGGATAGTTAGGAAGTGTTGATAAACGTAATTCCTTATCTAATTCAAAGCCCGGCTTGAGGGGTCTGAATCCAGACACTCTGAGCTTGAACATCTAGTTCATGTGCTGTCCAGGCGTGCACATGTACTTACACATACGTGTACACAGACGTATGTATGCGCACATATACACACGTACACACACACACGACAAGCGTGCATGTTTGTATGTAAATATGCATCAATGTAGATAAACTGACCTCAGGATAGAGGTGCTGTATAAATACAACTCAGAAATAAAGAGCTCTCATTTATTCACATACGCACAATTTATGCATACATCTGTACGCATCAAACAATGGAGCTGCTTGTACTTCAGGCCTGGCTTGCAACTCCTTTCTGCATCTCTGCCACATGGCTTCTGGAGCAGAGTGAGCGTCACTGCACTGAGAACACTGGAGTCACCCAAGAGTCACAGATTAGTAACTCACCAGCATCCGCTGAGCAGCAGGAGCTGCTGACAGACGTATTGCTAACCCAGGGCAAAGGGAAGGAGAGGTGATGGCTTACAAGAGCTCTGAGTGTGGCCGAAGAGAATTTGAATTACATCACATTAGCTGGGCACTAGAAATGTGCAGACAGGCTGCTACTGGGGCACTGCTGAGCTGAATAACTTGTCAAGAAGCAGTAACTGGTGCATAAGTCTGCATTCTGTCCTGCTGACTGAGGCTGCTCTCCTATTTCTCCACACCACAGTATCTGTGCATCCCTCTTCCCTGTTCTACCTCAGACTGCTCTTTCCTCTGGCATTGGCAAAGCAGATTACTGCTCAAGGAGAGCTCTGCCACTGTGCGCCTGACAGTGACAGGACCTTAGTGCTGCTGTGCTTTGAAGCAGGAGGACTCCTGGAACATAGAACCTGTGAGTTGACTGCAGTACAGCTTTATGATCATCAAGTCCAACCACCAATCCAGTAATCCCAAGCCCACTACTAAACCATGTCCTAAGCTCCACATCTCCATGACTTTTAAACATATCCAGGGATGGTGGTTCAAGCCCCTCCCTGGGCAGCCTGTTTCAAGGCCAGATAATGACTGTAAACTTCTTCCAATAAAGAACCTTTCAATAAAGAAGTTTTCCCTAATGTTTAATGTGTCACTGAGGAGTCCAACTCAACACATTCTTGTGGAAAAAACCAGAAATTCTCCTAGGCATAAGTTTTTTTCTGTCAAAAAATGCAATGGTCTGAGCTGTCAGCAGCACAGGGCTCTTTAAAAGATGCACAACCCATAAACAAATCAATACAGGACCTAGGGGCACATAAGGACACTCCTTCTTTCCCTGTCACATGGTTGCTCCCTCCCCAGAACTTGTCTAAACGACTCCATTTCTATGCTGAAAGCAACTAATGGCAGCTGTTAGACATATGGTTTAGTTTTAGGGATCAGTCCCAGGCATGCAAATTAGTTTTCACTTGTGTTACTGCAAGTAGTAGTGAAGCACCTCTTTGTGTTGTGAGAACAGAAGATGTTGGAAGCTGCTGCCCAAAGCAAGATCCTGCCTGAGATGTCCAACGGTCCTTGAGGTACATCTCTGAGGGCAGGCACAGAGGAGAAGGAATGGAGTGGTTGCAGCTGTGCCCATTGGTAAAGCAAAGGTTTGAAGATGGACACAGCTTTGGGAGAAAAGCACATTCTTTTCACTTGAGGGTAAAAAGCCTCCTCTGTGTCTTATTGTGATATTGCCTCATCCTATTTGGAATAGTTCTCAAAATACGTGATGATGACAGGATGCTTTAAAGAGCTGAGTTCACAACAAAGAAGAACTTTAATACCAAGAATGGCCATGTCTTTCTTTTCCATAGGGCACTTCCAATCTTATCCATGTTGTTTTGCAAGTTTAGATTGATATAATCATAATGAAGAGACCTTGAAGATCATTCAGTTCCAAGCCCCCTGACAACTCCCACTAGACCAGGAAATGGTCGTCAGGACACGCTGCTGGCCACAGTGACATCCTGCATAAGATCCGTGCAGCAGTGCCATGCCATCAGCTCTGGCTAACAGAAGAAAAGAAAGGAGGAGAGAACCTAGGGAGCCATGTATGAGCACTCATCCCTGCCACTATTCCTGCAGAAAGCGAGCTCTGGTTTCACAGAGTGGCAGAGTATCCTGGGCTGCTGTAGATAACAAGTGTCCGCTAGATAAGTTTGAGGGGGGTTGTTTTCAGTTTTGAAGGACTCAATATTCTTTTTCATGCAGCAACCAAACATTTTTACTTCTTTTTTCTGTGGTAGAACAATGATTCCTGAGTGGTATCACAGCCAAAAGAGAACACCTGGACTTTGCCTACAACCTTCTAGGAATGTTACTGTGCCATTGACAAGGTTGTTCTTGACAGATAAATTGGGATGCTACAACTGAAAGGAAAAAGTCTGAGTGTTGCAAAAGATTCTCGTTTTCAAATTGAGCACAGAGACCAGTTACTCTTTTGAATCAGAGAGGGGCTGTGGCTGGACAAGTTAAAAGATTTGCTGTCTGAAAAAGCACTTTTAAGGATCCTTTTTCTTTCTTCAGCTATTAAGACACTACTGGGACTTCACCAGGTCCATAGGTCTGCCGCATAATGTGTGAATGACCATATCTCACCACGAAGTCAAGAGTTGAGGTGTTATGAGGACAGAATAAATAAGACCAAACTCAGAGCTGCCTTGTGAGGGGAGACACAAGGGCTGTGGGTAAAAGCAGGAAGTTGAGGAGTAGATAAATCAGATGGGTATTTTTATTTACAAAAATAAGGAATACAAAATTAATAAAAAATAAAAAAACCTCTCTGTATAGGTTTCTCAGGTCATCCCAAGTACTTTTTGTCTCACTCTGGAATAAACCCCCTGAGATCAATGTATTTACCACAGACATTTGCACAAGCCCTGTCTGAAAGGTGTCAAATGTGAGGTTTCGCTAGCAGCGGTGTGAGCTGAACCCTGTAGTAGAGACTAAAGTCAACTAAATCCTTACACAGTAACACCTAAAGATTTATGTCCTTGCATTTTTCATATCTGAAGGACTGTGCTACTGTGGCCTCTTTCCTGCTATTGCAACAGCCTTACACAGGACTGACCACAAACCCTGTTTTTCAAACGTTCTTCTCACCAGGAGGTGAGACAGTGACCCCTCTAACATGGCAAGTACCAGAAATAGGGTTAAAGATGCTTTTGTCTAAACTCACTGATTTCTGACAGAAGAGAAATAACAGTCGGACTTCTGGTACTACTGTCAGCAGGAGACAGAATCACCAAGGTAAGGGGAAGAACAGCAAGCAGTGAGCTGGATGACATGAGCAAGTGGGGGCAGCTGAAGGATAAACACATTTCCACTGCAGATGTGCAGTGCAGGTGAACACAGGAAAAGCTTACGATATGCCAACAGCTAGAGGAAAAAAAGCAAGGTGAACTTGTTCTCCTCACAGCAGTGTACCAGCAAGATACACAAATCACTTTGCAAAAAGCTTACAGCACTGCTTATTTCTCAGTCAGGTCACAGACATGAAAGGACAAGGAGTGTCCAGCAACTGTACCCATACATCCAGAGGTAACTCAGTTCAAAACTCCTCTTCTGCTAGAGAACTCTCTTGCCAGAGAGTTTGTGTTTCTTCCTCCCTTCTCAGATAGAGCTGGCTCTCAGCAGGCTGGGAAGGAGCCCAGCACCAACAGCAGAGAGATCCCCAGCCAGGGCTATCTCTCTGGAAGTGGCTCTTTAAGTAAACTTTACAGCCTATGCTGCCTATAAAATTAATTTTTATAATATTCATACTCTGCTAGTTCAGCAAAACAGATTGGCACAGCCTGGCAAATGAGATGGCCAACAGAAAGCTGGTGTCCAGATCTATCCTTCAGTTTGCAATGTGACATTTTACAAGTATCTAGAGGGCCAATGTAAAAATGGATGGATCCTGCCCTGACGGGAAGGATAAATTTCATAACACACTGATACTTTGGCACACAGCAGTGACTTCATCGGCATAGGCAAAAATAAGAAAAAATACGATTTAGAAGACATTTCCTCCAGGCCAGATCATCGTATGTCACAAATTTGGGTTAATTTAAACAGAGCTATATTAGTTTTTACCAGTTCCAAATCCACCTATTTCTCATGGTCTGGAGGATTAGAAAATATTTCCAAATTGTATATTTCCTAATATTTTCCAAATGTTGCTGGAATTTTAGGGGAGGTGGATTATATTTTCCCTGTTCCTTTGCCTGCCTTTTACCACTCAACAATTTTTCATGAGGTTTTCTTCTTGATTTGACAGGGAAACTCTAATAAAAACAAAAGAGCTGATCTGTTAGTTCTTGCTAGCCAACACTGTAAAATGTCAGTCAAGTGGGGAATCATTAAAGAACTGGACATTAAAACTCTGTGGTCTTAGAAAGCCAGATATTAAGTAAATTGCAGGAAGCAAACTTTCTGCCCAGTGCTTTGGAATGGGGCTACCATTCAAGGCAAAGTTCAAAATCAAGCAAGGAAAAGTGACTGTTATTAAGTTAGAGAGACTGGATGAATTTTCTCATTCTCACAGCGACAGCTTTCTTTATGTTTGCACTTAGCATAAAGTTACATTATCTACTTGAGACTGAGAAAAGTAATATTATTGGAATAAGATTTCATATTATTTCTGCAGTAATGCTGTGCTTCGTAACTCAGAGTTTCAGTCTAAGGAGTGAAGCAGAGGCTCATAAGTCTCATCTGTCCTCTCTCATAGCTGGGTCAAAGCCTGCACCTGAGGCAATGACCATCTCAGTTGGGTACTGCTTAAAACAACTTCTTGCTTGGACCTCAGCTTCCTACTGGGAGAATTATTTCACCACAGAAAGAAGTCAGTGACTAATTAGCATTCACACACCATAGGCAAGAGGGGCACCAAGATGTGTGAACTGTGGGGAGATTCACCTCAGCACAGAAGAAAACCCCAGAGTTGGATTGTCTCCTGACTGTCACACTCTCAAACTCTCTTCTGTTGTTAGTTGTGTAAATATTTGTGCCTGCACACTATGCAAAGAGAGGGTGAACAAGCTGCAAGTGTGAAGATAACTGATCAGACACAACGTACCTGTCAGTAGAGACATCAGTCACCCTTATTCATGCTTCCTTCAAAACTCAAGGATGAGAGCTAGTCAAAGTCCACTCCCTCAAAGTCTACCTACTTCTGATCTTTCACAAGTCCTCAGAGCTCTCAGAGTGAGGTCCAGGTCCAGTCTGTCTCCTGTTGGGTATTGAAAGAAGGTCCTAAAGCTAGAAAGACTGGTGTGCCTAGCCTGTGGCCCTCCCAGTGTGCAGACTGGAAACAAGTACATTGCCCCAGTTCTCCAGCCTAGGCAACTGAAGGAGCAGATCTACCACCAGTCAGAAGATCTTTCTGCTGAAGTTACACCAAGACCCCCTGTGTTCATGTGTGTGAGAAGGAGCCAGGAGCTCAGAGGTGTTCAGGTTTAGGTAAACCACTCTCTAGAATAACTCACTTTTTCACTGGGAACTCAGGTCAGTTAGTGAAGCTGAGCTCTTAACAGACAGACTTCAGGCCAGTTGCCTACATTTAAGTGGAAAGCATCCAGGGCCTAGCACATACACTAATTCTTTTGGGCAGCTGCAGACACAGCAATGTTCATTATTTCCATGAAGGCACTTGCTAGTCAGTCTTTTCCATACAGTATCTGCTGGCAGCACAGACACAAGTGTGCACTTGTAACAGCAAAACAGCAGATGCTTCAGACACAGATTTGAATGATAGATTCTGCTGCTCTTGCTCAGCCTTCTTAAACCAAATTAAAATACTTTTTTAGAAAGTTGCTCTTCTCTGTGAGGTCTAGATCTGTGCTTCTTAGGGGAAATTATATTAAATATTAAGTTAATTTATCTGACATGGTACAAAGACATCTAAAACATCCATTATCCCTTGTGCAGTTCTGTTGGTATAAACTCTTCTAGCCTTAACTTAGTCCTACAGCTCTGTGGCTGGACAGATCCTGATTTGTCTCTCCAGCCATTTCTCACCCTCATGTCTCCCAAGCAATGACACTAACATTTTCTAGTGGGGATTGAAGATTTTTCCTGTTCAGCTAGTGATCAGATACTCTACTAATGCCAAATAGTCCATAAAGACTCACAGCTAGCTGGAACTCCTAACCTCATTGCCACTTGCGTTCAGGTAAGCACAGTGCTTCCAGACAGTCGCTCACACCAACGTCTATTGAGAACAACCCAAACCTTTGCTACCAGGAGTGACCACAAGTGCACACAAATGTAGAGCAGCATGACTTCTTGCACATGGACAGGCTGGAGAGCTGAGTGGGGAGAAATTTAATGAGCATGGGCAGTGTAGAGTCTTGCATCTGGACAAGAACAACCCCAAGTACCACTATGGGTTGGGGACTGACTTGTCAGAGAGCAGAGTAGGAGAAAGGGACCTGGGGGTCCTGGTGGACAGCAGGATGACCACGAGCCAGCAATGGGCCCTGGTGGCCAAGAATGCCAGTGGCATCCTGGGTTGAATTAGAAGGGGGGTGGTTAGCAGATCGAGAGAGGTTCTCCTCCCCACTCCTCTGCTCTGCCCTAGTGACACCACATCTGGAATACTGTGTCCAGTTCTGGGCCCGTCAGTTCAGGAAGGAGGCAGAAATGCTGGAAAGAGTCCAGCACAGAACCACAAAGATGATGAAGGAAGTGGAACACCTCCCCGATGAGGAGAGGCTGAGGGATCTGGGTCTCTTTACCTTGGAAAAAAGGAGGCTGAGGGGTGACACCATTGATGTTTATAAATATGTGAAAGGGTGCGTGTCAGGAGGATGGAGCCAGGCTCTGCTCAGTGTCATCTGATGATAGAAAAAGGGGCAATGGGTGTAAGATGGAACAGAGGAGGTTCCGCACAAATATGAGAAGGAACATGGTGAGGGTGACAGAACACTGGAATGGGCTGCCCAGGGGGTTCCTGTGTGACTTGATCCAGGTGATTCTGCTCTGGTAGGGGGATTGGACTAGACGATCTTTCGAGGTCCCTTCCAATTCCTAATGTTCTGTGATTCTGTGACATGTACAAAACTCACTGTAATTGCACGAACACACAGAACTCACCTCAGTGTGTAATTGCTAAGAAGAGCTGACTTCAGGATTCTTTTGTTTTGAACTTTGAAAACCTTTTATGGTGTTACTCCTACCCCCTCATGCAAATCTTTAAACCCTGGTGCACTTAAATATCAAACCTTATTTCTGATTCTCAACTAGTAAATCTCATCTCTTTCTAAATCCCTTGTGAAATATTAGTATTATTGAGCATGTTCTGTCAGATGTATTACTCTGTTGGACTACCTTGCCAAAATGCATTTGTGATCTGTCTGAACTGAGCCATTTTAAACCCAGCCATTATTACATATCTGCTTAGAGCTGAGCAAAATTCTCTGCTGGAACTAGAAAAGGTAAGTGTCACAACTAGTTATTGTGAGAGGTGTTTTCTGTGTGTGCTTTCTGTTTTGTTTACACACAGACACCGTCTCCTATTAATCTGTGTCCCTTGGCTGGGATGAGACACTTGCTTTTTGCTTCTTGAGAGCCCAGCAAAGCAATTTTGGTGGGGCTCGATTTCATCCCATGGTGACAGCTTTGAAAACTGTCTAGCATCTGAGGAGATCACAGCTGATGTGCTTGCAGAGACACAGCATGAACTGGCGTGTATGCCCTGGCACAAAGCTATTCAGTCTGGCCAAATTCACTCGGGCACACAGAGTGCAGATGCATTCAGAAAGTTCCTTCTGCCAGCCTCCCTGTTCTGTCAGCCCAGGCAACCAGGTTGAACCCTTCCACGTATGTCTGGGAAACATAACCAAGACATTGCTGTCAATGACATGATGAATAAGTTATCTATACTAGTCAGATGGGCTAGCTGTCTGGGAAACATGACCAAGACATTGCTGTCAATGATCTATACTAGTCAGCTGGGCTGCCTAAAATACCCTTCAATGTAAAAGACATACATTTATTTCACATTTGCTGAGAAGAAAGAGACAATGGCAGGGGAGGACTTGTCTTTAACAGGTATGTTATAGGTTTCTCACGTACCTGGGCTTTGAGAGAGATGCAATGCTTAGTAGTTTTAATTATATATATATGCTTATATACTCACAGAATCACAGAACATTAGGGATTGGAAGGGACCCCAAAAGATCATCCACTCCAATCCCCCCACCACAGTAAGGTTACAATAACATCTAGCCTGGTTCCTGTGTAGCACAAACCTTTACCCTTTGCTCTCACACCTATCTCAGCAACCTTCCTTTGCATGATCACACCAGTATTTCAGAAGGACATCTGATTTCCATGAAGGGCACCAGGAGAAGAAACTAGTGTTTTCGCTGTCCATTTGCCAGGGCAGCCAGTAATCTCTCCTGCTGAATATTTTTGTCTAGTTTTAGTCTGTCTATCTGCAGTTCTCAGACCTTGACTCTAATGGCTTTCAGTTCTAAGACAAGAGTCTCAGACTCTCCAATACCACTGACTCTGGTCTGTTGTCACTTGTGGACACCACTGGACCTGACACCCTGGAAAGAATCCTCAGGCCTTTAACAGTTACCCTGATCTTCCACACTCGCCAGGTTTTAACATGTTCTTTAAGAGGTGCTCAGCAAAGCTGAGGGAAATATTCTACCACAGGCTTCACCAAAGACCCTCCTTCCTCCATGTGAAGGTACTTAGATGGATGCTTATGGTCCATGATGTTTCAGACTGAACATAGAAGTGTGCTAGTGACAGGAGGGCTAAACCACAGCCCTGGCAGATTAGGAGCTTCCTTTGTTCAATGAACTAAAGCACTTGGCTGTGTCCAGATCATTCCCACTGCTATCACTGCCTTCTCCTCTCCTATGACCTTTCCAAATCCCACGCACATTACACACCTCCAGCATTGCCAGATGGCTGCAGCCCAACTCTGATGTAGTCAGGCAGTTCCACTCCTCCCTCTTTATACCTTCCCATTAATAGACAAATAAGGAAAACCAGGTCTGAAGCCAGACACTGCATTGCTGGTGGTGTTTTCAAAGACTTTGCTGTGCCTGGTTTGGACTGCAGAGCATTGCTCAGAGTGTCCTGGGGGAATACAGCCCTTCTTGTGGGCAGGCTGCAATTTCCCAGGCTTTAGCTTTTCTAAATCAGACAAGGAGCTGCCACTTCCAAAGGGTACAAGCAATAGCAACATGTTCTCTACTTCCCCTGCTTGTGTGCCAAGGGGTCCCACCAGGCAATGGGTGAGATGGGAAGGAGGGAGAGAAGAAAAAAGAGATCCGTTACAAGGAGGGAGTGGGGCATGTCTCCTCTAGGTGAGGATGCTCAGAGAGTCCAACTCAGCTCCTGCACTGCCTGGAGTTTGACACAGCTTCTGCAGACTGCTCAAATGAATGAATACTGTGCTTGCAGCAAGTGGCCATAAGGAGCCTGAGCAAGACAGAAACAGGGCTCATCTTCTGCAGGCAGGGACAGGGAATCAGTGCCAAATCCCATAGACACCATTTCCATGTGATGTGTCCAGATGGGCAGTGTCTGTCTGGTATAATAACTCCTTCACTCATGAGCTGTAGGGCAGACCATCCACTCTGCTCTTTTACATACAGTGATAATGAAACCTTTCTAACAACTGCATGCAGCACTTACTTCCTTTCACCATACTTCTCCAAGCTGCTGGTCCACCTGGTCCTGTTAGTGGCCAAGACAGAACACAGCCTGGGTTTATCCCCTTCATTCTACTGATAATGTTATTCCCCCAAGGTTCTGTGCCTGTGAGGATTGTTTTGTGCATTTGGCTACTTTCCAGGTCACTATTAGAGAGCAGTTTCTCTTGATCATCATTCTTGAAGACAAATTCTTCAACTGATCCTGCTCCTGAAGCAAGATGGTCTGTGCCACACCACAGTGTAGCTGGCAGCTCCAAGCCCCAGATGCCAGCCCAGGAAGATGTGCTTGTCTTGCCTTCATCCCTTACTGCATTCTGAGACACAGGCAGAACTCTGCTTGAGAAGGCTGACATACGGTGTGGGGCATTACAGAAAGCTCTGCTGCAGCAGCTGCTACCTCTCTCTTTTGACCCTGAATGGTGTGGTGAGCTTTGTGATAAAAGGTGTTTATCACCTCTAGACCTCTACAGTCGATTTAGGACCCATCAACCCTGAATCAACCACCTTGGCTGTGTCATAGCCATCCTCGTCTGCAGGGACTCACTATATCTGCTGTGATGACAACTGAAACTGGCCCCATCGTTCATGAAAACCTTCCTCCCCCTTCTCAAATGAAGTGGCAATTGTCTCATAAACCTTCCTCTCTTGGCTCTGGTGGGAGACGTCTGTCAGGGCACAAAGACAAGAGGAACACATTCAGGCACAGATGTACACCAAAGCAGATAAAACTATGTAAGAAAATGGGGGAAAAAAGAGTTGGCTGGGAAGCAAGTATTTTTAATAGTGTTCCCTTTAACAGAGCCTAAAGAGAAGTAACACTTCATTTCACCTTTTCTATTAAAGCAAAGAGCTCACCAGTGTCAGTTGTGTGCAGGTGCTATGCACAGTGGGAAACAACCCGAGCCAGCATGTGTGCTTTGAAATATTTATTTTAAACAGACACTAAGTATTTTCAGCTTTTGGAGAATGTGGCTCGAAATAACAAGTAGATAAAATATCACCTTGCTGTGCGAGGGAGGATTTGTGCAGTTATCTTCTGTGATTTCATACTAATATTTAGCTATCATATAGCACCCTCTGGGCTGACCCCACTGTCTAAACAGCCAGGAATTAACCAGCCCGCTCCCTGCCATGCAACAGGTAGGTAACACTGCTCTTACCATGCTCAGGCTACAGATAAGGAATTCAGACTGTGAGATGACAAAGCTTATCCAGATCCACTTGAGAAGCCCCTGTCAAAGTGGAGAGCAGGATCAGTTCCTGCAAGATATGTTTGCTTTCCCCAGCTCTGCCTTTAATGTTATAGTCCAGAGACATGCAAGGCTTCAGCACAGCCCTGAGAAGAGAGGAGTCCACCTGCAAAAACTCCTAAAGCTGTTTCACACCACTGACAGTTTCTGGAGCAGACAATGCTCAGAGGGGAGCCACGGGGGTGCTGTAAATCAGGCCCGAGGCTTATTGGCAGAGCTTTGTGGGAAAGCTTGCCTGGAGTCTGCTTCTTGCTGCTCGTTTTTCTCAGTGCTTTTGGTGCTTCTTTTGGTGGTTCCTTACGGTGAAGCACTTCTCCCAGTCACCCTATGCTCATTATTTATTAATTGTCCAGTTTAATTATCACACCTTGTTCGGCCGTGGAAACGGTGTGAAAACAAACCGAGCATGAACACTGCACTGATCTCCTGCTGAGGGCAGCTGCACGAACAGCTTGTGAGCTTCCTACAGCCTGTTGTGCCCCAGCATATTGTCCTTCACCTGCTCGTCACGAAGGAGCTGCCCACCTCTCTCATTTCTTCTCATTTACTTTTCCTTCCATCAGAAGCAGCAGAGAGAATAATGCAGAATGGTTCTCAACAACAGACAGCCCAAACCCAACAACATTACATGTGTAAGGATTAACATCTTGTGCCTGATGCTGCTTTAAGCTTTGAGTGATGAGGAAGCAGAGGTCACGGACCACTGAGATTATTTTCACCACAGGAAATGATGTGAAGCAAAAGGCAATCTTCATGAGGAAATTAGTAAAATCTTGTTAAAACTTCCATTCGCCTTGAGGACTGCATGCTTTCTACAAGGATGTCAGCAAACTTGGGAAGGTACTACAAAGCACTGTCTTGTTGTCCTCATTTTTCTCCTGAAGGAATCATTAGATGCGACAGCAGAGACAGTCAAAGAACAGACTTAGGGAAGGCAGCAGCATTTTGCTGGCACAATTTTCCAGAAGTTTGGCGTGGGTAGTTTCTTCACTTTGTTGCACAGAAATTGTACCTGGTCAGTGTTCTCCATAGCCCAGCACGTTCTTATTCCCTTGCATGAAAGACAGCCACTCGAGCTGCGGCAACTTTGCCACCGCTGCTAAAGCAGCAGAGCAGTGCAGTCCTGACTGTCAGAGGACTATTACAGGAATCAAACTGCGTGTTTTTCCAGGTGCTGCCATCTTGGAAACAAGGCACAAGGGGACCAAAAAATGTGCTTCAGGACTTCACATGAGGCCTAGAATAAGAGTTTTTTATTGAATCTGGTTATTGCAAGCTGCTTTCAACTGAAGTGTACATTTCTCTAAACACCTTCGAACCCTTGTTTGCTCTGCCTGTTGAAGTAATGTTTATTCTCAGAGTCAGGAGAAGAAAATTGTGCAGTTTAATGGGCAGCATGATTTTTTGTAGCTGAAATGCTTACATAAATCATCGTTGCTCAGCAAAGGTAGGCAACTGAAGTGACACTCAAGAGTTGTAAGTGCAGGATGAAGTTTCTCCACAGAAGCATACCAGGTTGTACACAAGCAGTGCAATACACACTTCAGTAAGTTTGCAGACAACATCAAGTTTGCTGGTGTGCTCATCTGCTTGAGCGTAGGAAAGCTGTACAGAGGGATCTGGATGGCCTGGGTCAGTGGGTTGAAGCCAATAAGGCCAAGTGCTGGGTTCCTGCACAGGGTCACACAATCCAGTGCAACACAGCAGGCTTGGAAAGCTGCTCAGCAGAAAAGGACCTGGGAGTATTGATTGATCATCAGTTACATATAAGCCAGCAGTGTGCTCAGGTGGCCAAGAAGACCAACAGCATCTTGGTTTGTATCAGAAATAGGTGATCCAAATGTAGTGGGGAGATTAGACCGGATGATCTTTTGAGGTCCCTTCCAATCCCTAATGTTCTGTGATTCTGTGATTCTGTGAAGTGATTGTCCCCTTGTAGTCAGCACTGGTGAGGCCTCATCTCAGATACTGGGTTCCAGTTTGGGCACCTCAGTACAAGGAAGACATTGAGGTGATGGACTAGGTCCAGAAAAGGGTCTGGAGAACAAACGTTATGGTTTAGCATTCGGCTTGGGACAGTTAGGTTAATGGTTGGGCTCGATGATTGTAAAGGTCTTTTCCACCCTAAACAATTCTACAATCTCAGCCCCGGTGTTACAGATGCACATACGTGGTGCGATTCAATGTTCCTGTTTTACTCATGCAAATTTTGTTCAGAGTGGTCTAGCACTTGTACTTTTGTCTGACTTCAGGTGGAGTGAACTCTGAAAGCTAAAATATCTTTTTTAGTTGGCAATGTAAAGGAATCTGAAGAAACTACAGACCATATGCAAAACTCTCCTGCCTTCCTTGGAAATGAGCTTTTGATTCCTACTTTTCCCTTGCAAATGAGAGCAATGGTATTACTTTTTATCCTGCATGCTTAACCCACCTTGACTAAACCTTTCAGATATTAGTCTGGTTTGAATAGCACAGTACAAACCAGTTCATACACGACAATGCCAGGCTCCCAGCTGTTGTCTTGTGGACCTCAAGGTTAGAGAAGAAGAGCCACCAGCACTGCAGAGCAGCTTCTGGAACATCCTTTAGTGTCAAATCAGAGCCCAAACATGTCACTGTGAACTGGAAAAAGTCTTTTGGCCTGTCCAAGTTTGTTAGTGAGACTCAGCCCTGCCTAAATATTCGTGTGGGGGCTCCTTTTCCACTAGATCATGACAGCTTAAACATTGAGTACAGAAAAAGAATGAAGTGTTAGGAAATTCTGAGTGCTGTCTAGCTCTGGTCTGACCAGAGTACACATATGCACGCGCACAGGCGCACGCACGCACACACACACACACCAGTATTAATGATCTGTACTGCAACTTTTCTCACATTAACACCAAGAAAATCCATAAAATAGACAAAACTGGGACTCCTTAAAATGCCTCTGTGTTGTATCCTTATAAATTTTCTTGGCTATTTCCCTTAATCAGTCCAAGTTCAGTGCTCAGATGTTCACACATGAGCTTCAGTGCGTCCTTGACAGCAGCTGCCTTTTTCACAGTCCTTGGCATTTCCACATGCAGACTGACACATGAACCTGTTGCTGTGTGTGCAGTTGTGTTCTGCACCCACCACACTGCCTGCCTGTGTTATAAATGCAGCACTGATGCATCGAGGAAATGGTAGAGGATCTTTGTGACAGGCACAGTACAAAGGAAAGAAAAGATGACCTTCACCTACTCCCCAAGGCAGACTGCTCACAAAATGGCATAAGCAGGGGATATGCACTGGCAAAGAAAAGAGGCCAAGACTGCTGTGTTGAGTTTTATTTTAACACATCCTCAACGGAGGATCCATCCTTATACTCTCACCTCACAGAGTACAGAGTAGACATTGTGGTGTCCTTTATTTTGAGAAATAAAAACGATCTTCCTCTGTGATATCTCCAAGTGTCTAATCATTTTTATAGTTCACTGAAAAATAAAGCAGGTGGTTTTTCCTCAAACATAGTTCCAAGAGATCTCACTGCTAGGACATTTCTCTTTGTACTCCATTACTGATTTTCTGAAGGCTGCCTTGTGATTCCAAGTCCATCTGCTAGACTCTCTTGAGTGCTGCTAGAGGGATCCATCTTTCTGTGTGTTCTGCATGGATCCTGGCCAGCCCAGACACCACTGCTAATCCAGTTGTTTTAGGAGAGCCTAGATAGCACTTGTGCAACATTTGCTGTTTCCAAACTGCTCACATGGGCTAGAGCACAGACTTTTAAATGATTTTAGCAAACAGAATAAAAAGACACAAATCTTTGCCAGGATGGTGTTGGTGTGTCTGTATTTGTGTCTCTCCTCCTCCTCTTAGAGTAGGGAATTCACTGCCACCTCTCCCCACCCCTTTCCACTTTACTCATAGTGCATTGCTGGCTGAGTTGATCAATGAGTAGAAATCCCATTAGGTGTAAGTCAGGCATCAACTAGTGCAATATCATGAGACGTTCCCACCTCTATGCCAGTCTCTTACCCTGGGTACTGCAATCACTTTCGCCATAAAGGAATCAAGCACAGAAGGTCCAGACAGGTATGAGAGAAGAGAGAAACATCCTTCAAAGTACTGAGATTGGCAGACAAGGTGAAAAGTAAACTCTACAGTTTCTTAAGGTGGCTTCTCTGCCTCTGCCCCCCTCCATAACATGTCAGCTTTATTTTCCTAAAAGATACGCGTGTAGAGTTTCTTCAGAGTTTCTCTCGATATCCTCAACTATGTCTGTGACTTGCCACTGAGGTAGGAACTTCACTCTCAAACCAAGGAATCCAAAAGTGTGTTGACCATCTAAGCTCAGAGAAAAGCCTCTTGCAGCACCTTGAGAGGGAAAATTACCTCCCTTGTGTACCCGACCTGCAAGCACAACTGCACCTTTACTGTGACAACCAATGGCTGGATCATCTCTGATTTGCTACCTACTATCTTTCCTAAGTCTTTATAAGCTCAGTGGCTTGCAAGTATTTCCTGCTGATTGTGTGGTTAGAATGATTTTTCCTGAGATATATTAGTTTATGTTGTTTTTTTCAGTCAAATCTAATTGTGCTGCACATATTTCCTGCACATATTTTCAACCCCGAAAGTCCCTTTGGAGAAAGGGCTTTCTGCATCCTTACTGGTGTACACATGAGGAAGACTAAGCAATCGCCCAGGGCAGAAATACAGGAAGAAGAAAAGCAGTAAAGGTTCTCAGTTCCCAGGTCCCATTGATTTCACATGCACTGTGCAGCTTGCGGTGGGAAATCAGCACCAAGCAGACATGTGAAACATAACTGATTCCTGAGACAGAGGGACAGGAGAGCTGGTAACGCATTACCAAACTCCAGTAACATAAGAATCATTTGGTTAACTACTTCAACATGTTGGGCTTTTACATTAAAAGGAAAAAAAAATCCCTTTCATGGTGTAAATAAAATCATTACATAAAATCAGGATCGGTTAAATCCCTGCAGACTTCCCTCCAGCTCAGTATATTGCTGTTTACCATCAGCATTTGCTTCCAATCTTTTATTCAGTTTTCACGCCACATAATAAAGTTTATGTCCAAGTAAACACTCCAAAGTCTAGTAACAAAGAGTTTACTGAGTGCCTTATTCAGTGGGATACTGCAGTGCAGCCGTCCAGATACTGCAGCAGGTTGCTTGAAGAGTGCTACTGCACAGACACGCAGACACATACACACCCTTCTGGCTTTTTTGGCAGAATTCACACCTCGCTTTGCTTGCCCTGAAATTGCGCTGTTGTCAAACCCGCGACTTGCCATTAGAAATCACAAATTGCTCTGCTCCTGGATGCCATAGCAATTATTTGAAGAATATATGTCTGTGGTAGTCAGGATCAGTGCATCTTGTAATCTCCAAGACAAATCCTAGCAAAAGGTACCTAGCTCCTGTAACTTGTCAAGTTGTAAAAAATTAACAGTGCATCTGTGAGACAGAGAAAAATAATTACCCACGTTTTCCTCCTCACACAGGAGGTGCAGGAGTTCTTAGGTTGCTTAAACACTTCAGAAGACCATCACTCAGAAACTCAGTCCCCTTATGTGGCTAGGAAATTTTTTCAGGGAATCTTAAGTCTATTTAGGCTGCAACTTTTGTTCGATACACACAAAAAATTTGGTTACAATGGTCAAGATATTTTCCTGGACTCTGGAAGCTTTGAGAAGAGGTTGTTTTCTAGCTCTGCACAAACGTATTTGTGACATCTCCAGCTTGGATCAGCTTTACTTTGGAAAATAAGTGGAGGTCCAGGACTCTGGATGGGTTTCATTCTGTGATTTTTGCAGTATTCGGAAGTTTACTAGGTCAAAAACCTCATAGATCAAGAGCAAAGAAATTGTTCCCATGAACTCCTGCAAAGACACTGGGGTTTTGGCAGCTCTGCTGAAACCTAAAACAAACGTGAGAGAGCTGCAATCGATAAAAACATAGCCATCAACATTCTCCCTATATATGTGTCTTTTATTTATACAAATATTTTCTATGTGTTAGGAGGTATGAGCTGCTTGCCTGTTATCCATCACCAAGGAATCTCTGGGCAAGGACCGGCACCAGGATTTGAGTGTCCATTCCCTGGCAGCCTCACTGCAGAGGTGCTGAGTTCCTACTGATCTCACTGCACTGACAGCTGTAAGCACTCCCCGCCACCAACTGCGAGACCACTGGTCATGAAAAATGTAGAAATACTGGCTTATTTACTGTTTGTGTCAAAACTGCCAAATTCATAGTTCCCTCAGCATTTGTTGAAAGGATTTAGGCATGTCTGCTGATCTGTGTAATCTGAATTACAGAACCCTGAGATGATCCTAATGCTTCCATGCCAGCTCAAATTAAAGCAAGTTGGGACATATTTCCCACATAAAATAGCAATACAAGATGTTTTGCTATTTACAAGAATGGTTACAGAGGATCTATACTTGTAGCACAATCAACAACAACCAGACAGAAAGTGATTTAAAGTAATCTAGGAATCATAAAGGAATTTACCTCCATTCCACTCATCCCTATTTCCACCATTCTGCCAAGGTAAAAAAGTCCCAGAATCGGAGCACTTCTTGGCCACCTGGGCACACTGCTGGCTCATACCTGGCCAGTTGGTGACCAGCACTCCCAGGTCCTTTTCTTCCAGACAGCTTTCCAATCACTATTCCCCAGTCCTGTAGCTCTGCATGGGGTTGTTGTGCCCAAGTGCAGGACCTGACACTTGACCTTGTGCAAGCTCATCCAATTGGCTTCAACCCACCAGTCCAGCCTGTCTAGATCCCTCTGTAGATCCTCCCTACCATCAAGCACATCAACACTCCCACTCTACGTTTTGTTGTCTGCAAACTTACTAAGGGAGGACTTGATCCCCTTGTATGGATCACTGATAAAGATGTGGCACAAAGGGGTTCAGCACAGGGAATGGATGAGCCTCTACTACTCTTACTTCTCTTCACTGTGTCTGTCTCTGGCCTTCCCCTCAGCTCCTCGCATCTAAGTTTATTCTCCCTCACCCAAAGAAAGACAAATGTGCAGACGGGTCTAATAACTCCGTGTAAATGGTGCCTTTGTGACTATCTGGACTTCAGGAACGAGAAATAAAGCTGAACATGTCCAGCTCCAAAAGTCCTCAAGAGACACCTCTCCGACAGAGTTATGGTTGCCCCAGGTAAACCTTCCAAAGGTTGTATTAATCAGAGCTTTCCGTATTTTAACCAAGAGGAGGAAAACAAAGGAATGGCAAAATCTCTTCAGAGCATTTTGCACGTAAGTGATGATCCTGTTAGCGACCTGGAGAACTGTTCGCAGAGCTACCCCTGGAGCATTCCTGACCTGGAATGCAAACCCTGGTAATCATGTGCAATAACAGTCAGGGGGAAAAAACAAGTCATTCCCGCAAGGGACCATCTCCAGCCAGAGGAAAATGATAAACCATCGTGAGTTAATGACTAACTGGATGGGGTTGACAGTTCTGCTTTGCCTGACAGGAGGGGATGCACATTTAGACATGAATTGACAGCTGCTTCTGGGATGGTAGGGTGATGGATCAGTACCAGCATGAGTTGCAGATCTATGTTTCCATGCACAAATAACTGAGAGTTTTTAAAATTCAAGAAGAGAAGGAAAAACACTGTCATGTGGGTTGCCCTTCTACAGTTTTCATATGCAAGGAAATTCAGAGAACGTAGGTCATCTGGCTTGTCAGTAAACCAAGAAGCCTGGAGAGAGGGAAGAAACTGATACCATGTGAGGTACAGAAATGTCTCTTAACTGGAATCTCAAAACAATATTATCTTGGATGTTTCCCTCTGCTCCCATGTTTCGGTTTCTTATTGAACCCACAGCCTGTTTGCTCAATGTTGTTCCAGTGCAATGCACAGTGCAGGGATGTTAAAAATGAGGAGCAACTAGTGTTCCTTTAAGTGTAAGGCTCAAGTATTTAGAAAGCAGGAGAGTTTTAAAGTCAGGGGATGCTGAAACAGCAGTTTCTCTTTTTTGGTTTTTGTGTTTCAGGGCTGGCTGACCACACTCCTGGCACATGCCATGGTAGTAACAGCTATGGAGAGGGCTATTGCCATCTGGGCCTAATGGACCCAGGCTGATTTCCCCCACTTGAGAATGTGACCAGTAAGCTTTCACAGGTAGATTTGGCCAGAACTAGAAGTAGCAAGATGAGAAGAAATAAAAAGCAGCGGTGGCAAAGTTCCCACATCCTCTTCTGCATGTAAGAGAAAATCACTCTCAGATTTTGCAGATTCTTTCTCTTTTTCTCTCCTTCTGTTCTCTTTTTTCCTGTTTTTCACTGGGATGATTTTTCACTCCACTCATCTTCACTGCGCAGGTATTCCTCTCATTTCTGCTCACCCGGGGATGACGTAACGTCTTTGTGAACGTTGAGCCTCTTTGGTGGATCTGTGTCCATGCTGAGGTGGACCTCAAGCCACTCTGCCCCTTATCCCACCGAAGGAAAACCCTTCCCCACAGGCTGCATTCCCTACGCGTGAAGACCAGACCTGGGGCACCACTACTCCCGGACTATTGTGCTGAGTGTGGGGGAATTTTCCAGCGGTCCAGCCAAGTCAATGCTTCCGAGGACATACAGCATCCACAGCGCCTGTACGTATGCACAGAGGAGATGATCTAAAAGTTTCCTGTTACTGTAGTAGAGCTACTAAATATAAATTGACAGAATGTGAAGAATATTATCATGGAAACATCAGCGAGCAGAGTAGCCTGTGGGAAAACACCACGGGAAAAAGAAAAAAAGAATCCCCCTCCACATTTGGAAATTTGGATGAAGTGCTAAGCTGCAGAGGTTGGATCTTGAACTAAATGTCAGTGCTTCGGGGTCAGTGACCTTACCTCTACAGTACTTTATTGGTAGTGTGACAGATAATTTATAGCTTTAAAAAATGCTGGAAGGACATAGTCTTTCATGGAACATATGGTTTGGATTTGGTGCGATGTCCATTATTCTTCCTTCTGACAATCCGTAATAACTGTATAAATTTGTTGCTAAATAGCTATTTCTAATAGGTGTACAGTATTTCCATGATTTGATGATATTATTGTCACAGGGATACGTGTGTCCAGTCCAAAAGCTCTTATGAAATGTGTGAGTATGTGCCAGGACTTCACTTCGACGTGCAACCTTTAATTTTAAGTACAATCGTATAAGCAATAAAGCTTCAACATTTCAGCTTGAATTCCTTGTAATAATAGCCTTTTGTTTATTTCCTTCTTTTAAATAAAATTGATACTGACAGCGTGTTGGCAAGGTTGAAACAATCCTGTTATTACAAGCATTTAATCACAATAAAGAGGAAATAATGTACTTTAAAAAAATATTCCTTTGAAGCATTACTGCCCGATTAACTCATCATATCTTTATCTCTGCTGTTTTCTGCCAAACCTGTGTTTCATTCCACTATCTGTGAAGAATGTCTTTTTATTTTCCCCAAGTAGAAGCGGAATTTCTTTCAGTGGCTGTGAAATTCTTTCCTATTTCTGATACTCTTGCAAGGCTCTCGAATAGTGTTTTATCATGGGACACGGGTTTTAATTATTACCATAATTTGCTTTGACATGAAAGCAATCTGTGATCTTGCACCCATTTAGCCAAGTGTGACTGTATAAGCAATAGCTTGCCATTTCCTTCAAGTTGGCAACACCGAGCTCCTGTGGCCTGGAGGAATCAGTTCTTCGGCTGCCCCCATATAAGACAATTGGGTTTTGCCATCAACTTGCACGGGAGAAGAGTCAGATTCCAGGTTAGAAATAGCTGAAAAGGTTGGTTTTTATACATTTTTCTTTACTGAAATACAATCCTTTCATGAGATTCAGGAAAAATCATACAAACCCTTTTGTTTCGTTCATTACACTGTCCTAGCAGCAAAGGGTCACTGCTGCAATGTTATGTCTGCTAGAGACTGCCAAGGTTTGTCATTAAGCACGATCACTTGGGGATGCTCCAAGTACTAATACTTTTATATTTGAGATAATGATATTTTCAGTCAGGCAATACTCAATTTTTGCCAAACCCAATGCAAATACAACTTCTCTTTGGCTCTACTGTCGGCTGTACTGCTATGTTGCATGGCAGGTGTCCTCCACAGCTTTGGTCCCCCGAGAGCTTGCTCTGGGGCCCTCCTGGAGCTTTTTGAGCCTCTTCTTGACTTCAAGCCTGGGTTTCCTCTGCAGAACTAGTCAGGATTGCCTGGAAATGGTGCACATCTGAGTCATGTCCCAGCAGGAAAAACACTCCTGGATCCCACATTGCAGAGGAGGAATTTATCATTGCCTATTCCCATTACTGTGTCTCTCTGTTCATTTTATGACAAACCATAACAAAACAACTAGCAAATGTTCAGTCTTGCTGTTGTTTGTAACGTATCCTTAAAACATCACTTGTTACTTCGAGTTTTCAAAAACCAAGATCTGTGATACAGCTCTTCTCCTATTTACAAGCCAAGCATTAACTTTACCTGTGCAACAAACATATTGAAAACACAATCCATCATCCTATTGCCACTAGAGATCAGTAATTCCCCACCAGGGCAGAAGGAAAACAGAACAGTCTTCTCCAAGTTTGACAGGATGATTCTATGTGACTTGGTCTAGGTGATTCTGCTGTTGCAGGGGGATTGGACTAGATGATCTTTCAAGGTCCCTTCCAGTCCCTAATGACTCTGTGATTCTGTTGGCAATAAAAGCACTCTGCACATATCACTTGCGTTTTATGCAAAGATCCCCGCGTGCATTACAACGGTTGAATTATCGCTACAGTCATTTTACAAATGGCCTTCCTGCATCACAATGAAACCCATTATATCATTGTTCCATCAGATAGATCTTTTTAATCACTAGTGGCCAGGACTGAGCTTCAAATTCAACTCCCATGCAAGTACCAAATTAGTATTTAGTCCTCCTCATTTTTTCCCTGTGGACACTTTTGTGGAAGTAGTAGTGATGAACTTGAATACACTGCTGAGTGCTGCATACTTGTAACAGAACAGCTCTGAGAGCATTGAAGGTTCCACTCTGCCATTGATTTGAGCTGTTTCTAGAGTAAAACAGGACTTACCTAGCAGGGCACTACTCAGGAAGCTGTAAAACTGAACAGGGAAGAAGTACAGTTATAAAAATACAGTGGAGTGAAGGGAGGACTGACGGGTCCACACAGCATAAAGTGTTGGGGGAGAGTCTGTATGTCTGTTCTGCATGTGCATTAAAATCTTTCACACAGTATCACAGTATCACAGTATAAGGCCAAGAAGTTGAAAGAAACATCCTTCATGCCAGGACACAGAAGGCTAATCCATAGCAATCATCAAGGCTGCAAAATTTGCAACCTGGAAGGCAGTGGAAGAGTAGCAAAGGAGAGCAAAGGTAACTCCAGAGCAGAACAGGATGTCCTCAAGTCTCCCCAGTCTTTCAGAAAGTGAGGGCAAGGGAATAATACAGTGTCAGAGATGCCGTCTTAGCTTGCTTCTCCCCACTGCTCTTCCTCAAAATCCAAAGGCATTTTTTCATGTGGACTTCAATCACAGCACTAAAAATATCTATTATACATCCCTAGAGGCACAGGTGATAGGATGGGAGGACATGGACTCAAGTTGCACCAAGTGAAGTTTAGGTTGGACATTCCCTTCATGGAAAGGGTCACCAGGCCTTGGAAGAGGCTCCCCAGGGAGTAGGTTGAATCAATATCCCTAGATGTCTGTAGAAGTCATGGAGATCTGCAGCTTAGGCATAGGGTTTAGCAGTGGGCTTGGGACAGTTGGGTTAATGGTTGGACTTGGTGATCTTCAAGACCTTTTCCAATCTACACAATTTTACGACTATGATTTCACCAGCATGCCTGGTCAATGCCCCCTGACTGGGCCATGCACTGGGCCAGTGCATGAAATAGTTTTATCTCAGTTCAGCTGAATTTGAGAAACTAAACACATGAATTTTAGTAGAAATGTGCAATACAGAAAAATTTTCTTCCCAAGAGATGTAGCCAGCAAGAAAACACTGCCATTAAAAATAAAATCCCCTATTTTGTAAACTCATCAGGATAAAAAGTAGAAAGAACATGCAGGAAACTTGCTACTTTTGGCCATAAAATGAAATCGCAGTGTCCTGAGCATGGAGATCGTTTCAGGCTATGTGGATGTCAAGCAGCCTGCTTTTCACAGCTGGATACTGTCTAATAAATAATAAAGGTTTATCTCTTTATAAACCCTGACTCCAATTAACTAAAATCCTAAATATTTATTGTAGCTCAACCTAGCATTTCACTGCTTTTGGCTCAGAGGAGTCAGAGAGCAGCCCTTGGGGAATGATGTGAAACCCCAGACCAAATTCCTGCATCTGTATGCAGCCCATGTCATTTTGTTAACTATGAGCCTTTGTGGTGATAACCACCGTATTGCTTTGGTCACCCCAGTACAGACCACTGCCACAGTGACACTGTGCTGGTCCATGGCTTTAGTCGTCCTCAACTGGACGCTGTGAGCCATACTCTAGGCCAGCAGCTGGGAACAACAGAGCCTCAGAGTGGAAAAAAACGGTGTGAAATGAAAGAGGAGAAACTGTTTCCTTGAACTTAGACAGCAGGTGGCTGCTCAAGTAGGGAGCACAGCTAGGTCTTTGCTTACTCTGCCTCTCCACAAGCATCTTCCAGAAAGCATGCACTGGACTGAACTGCAGAACTGACGTGTCTTTCTGCTCACCTGTGCCAAGCTTTTCATCCTGTTCCCACTTGGCATTCACCTAGCATTGCCTTCCAGCTTTATACTGTGCTGTGCCTTCATCTGCAAGGCATTCTTCTGCCAGCTTTACTGGTGTTCTCCAGAGAATTCTGTATTTTCACCTCCTTTGGGTCCCCAACAGCTGTTGGACAAGTGATAAAAGGGAAGTAAAGTATTGGCCAGCAATTTAAGTACGTAGAGGTATAACCCAAACACCTTGGAAATCTGGGTAGAATTATTTCATCCACATAGAAGATCTTCTTTTGATATTTCTTTTTTAAATGCTGTAACGTTTTCAGCACACCTGTGATTTCCACATCTGGACTTTAGCAGGATGAGAGGTTTGAGTGTTTCTCTGCAAATCAACTGAAGTTGCAAAACAGATCCAGATACCGGTGGCTGTGTGACTCTGGGACTGATCGCTAGATGCATCGATTTTACAGTGAAGTTCTTCCCTGGAGCCTGTTTCTGTCCAGAAATGAGCTAACGCTGTCATTATCTGACAGCTGACAGGCATGATGTCTTCGAAGTGCAAGGGTTAAAAGCCAAACTGGTGATGTTTGCTCAGTTTTTGGAGGATGGCTTGCTGTTGCTGACACCTTTTCTATAATTTCATTGGAGAGAAGTAGGGAATGAAAATGTTTTGATTCCTCCAGCCCAAAGGTGATTGTAACACTGAGTCCACACTAGAATAACTGGTCTGCATTCCCTGGACGAACGTAGCCTGACACTTGTTTTCAGTTCATAGACCAGTTTGCTTCTTTACTGACTACAGCCACAGATTATCTGTAGAATATGTGGATAGACCCATTTCAGACCAACTGACTGTGGCAAAGACAGTAGCCTGATTTACCTGCTGCTTGAAATCCTTTCCCTAGGAAAAGGACAAATAACAAAATGCCCTTGTCTGTGAATCCTTATTAAGGAAATGCAAATGGCCACAGTTTCCATGGGGAAAATGAAGGTCTGTCAAAATTGGAAGATTTCAGGGAATTTTTTGAGTTTTCCTCAAAGTTTTGTCAGGATTAAAGGAGGAAATTTTGTGGAGAATGCTGAAATAAAATGACTTGATATTTTCTGAGTGAATTCTCTAATTTAGATTTTTTCAAATTAATAATAAAACTTTGAATTCTATTAAAACCAAATCGTTTAAATTGCTCAGAAATTTCCTGAATTTACAAGGTTTTTTTCATTTCAGAATGCAAACAAATTTCAAAATCCTAGGAAACTAGAAAAATCGGCTTTTCCTTTTTTTCATAATTTTACTCCACAGGCTTAAACGACTCTAGGTGCAGCTACCTCTTTTCTGTCTCTGTATGGCAAAAGATGCAGTGCTCAAGTGCTCACAGGAAGGTGTCTTAGGAAAAAAAGTTCAAAGTCACTTTGTAAGTGTTTCCAGAGAGAACAACTGTCATGCAATGAATGAGTGACAAAGCACAAGCAAGGGATCACATTTAACACTTGACCTCATGTTCAGTTTGCAGAGTAAAAGAATACTATTATGGGAAAAATTAATTCATAAGAAGTACAAGATAATGGAATTTTCTCTTCTGTTTCTCTTTGCAATTTATTGCTTGGATCCATCCATGACATAAAATTCCATGCACAACTACATGGCCACAGCCCCTCTCCATTCCAGAATGGGTGAGCAGACCTGTGTGGTTGGTAGAGGAAGCAGAAAGCTCTTCAAGACAACCAAGAGCTGAGAAAAGCACGTGAATTAATCCAAATTTCATGATCCTGAGAAATGACTCCTTCTCTGAGAAAAGTCATGCAGTGTCAGAGATGGTCTCTTGTTAACTAAGTACAGTCAGTCGTAACTTCTCACCTCTGCCAGATAGTACCTTGTACTTTTTCATCTGTCAGTGCAATCCCATCATCTCACACAAGTGCTCTGATCCCCCAAATCACTCTTCTTCTGGTCAAAAGCCACTCCAGGGTGTGTGTTAAGAACTAAATGAATTATGTGATGGTAAGTGTGTACCATGGTCTTGCTTTTTTTACTACCATAGAGGTAGCTGCTGGCTCCTGTCCCCATCCCCCTGCATCCCATCCCATCCAGGCTGCTCCCCTGTCAGGATTGCTAGTAACATTATTTTACTTCTCTTAGACAGCTGTGGGAAAAAGAGTCAAGCTGAGACACCATCTGAAGGAATTTGGACTATTTCTGCCTTGTATTGGGCACAGAGATTTTTATTTGCCTGTAATAAGAAACACTGGCTTCTCCTCCCCCTCTCCAATAAAATGATTCCCCTAATATTTAAGTTTCAAGCCCATACACTGTGTTTATAAGCCTCAGGCCCTGAAGTAAAGTAAGATTGAGTTTCCTTCAGGTAAGTACTTCCAGACACTTTATCTGCTATATCATTACGACTATACTCTATTTGTTACTGTACTGTGTAACACAATACTTGCATTATATTCCACATGAAAAGCTGTTTCTGCAGCATCTTGTCATCATTTCACGAACGCAGCTTTGAAGCCGTTTTGAATTCTGAATTCAGTGCATAACAGCAAAGGCTCAAGTGCATGACACCGTATTATTTACTCAGATGGGGTTAATTGCTGAATAAAAGAATGGTTCCTTTCAGTTTACCTTTTTACAGTCTCACTCACACTGGATATGGAAGACAGGAAAGTCTGTGATAAATATCAAACTTTCTAATCAGAAACGAGCCCAGTCGTATTTGAAATCTTGAACTTAATCCAGAATCAGGAAATGCAGCCACTTGTGTTACTGTTGCTGAAAGAAGTAAATGACCTTTTTATTGTAGCTTACATTCACTATTGTACTTGTGAACCGTGGGGAATGGAGTAGGAGAATTGCAGGGGCTTAAGGAGACCTTCTTTTAACAAGAAAACTGAAATTTGGTGTAATAAAAATATATAGCTGACGTAAAGGCTGTGTTTCTCCAGAGGAAATCTGTGCCTTTGACACAGATTCATTTCTAACAAATGATTCCTGCTTCCTAGTTGCTGCTAAAGTGTTTGCTGTCAGGCATCCACTGCTTTAAAGTTTACCAATTTTATTTACCCTCAGCAGAAATTCATTTGAATGTAGAAAAGTTACTAATCCACAGCTTTAATGGAAACATTAAAAGTGAGAAAATGCTGTGGATTTTTAAGTGGAAACTGACCATCAGCAAACAATTTGATTTCCCAGTGATATTAGAGGGGGAATTCCCACAGGATTATTCCAATATAATGACTCTCTGCTGATGACAAATTTATAGCTGAACTGGAATCCTGGACCAACACCAGTAACAAGGTGCCATAACTCAACAGCCTGCTCATGGACAGCACACAGTGGTAGGTAACATTGGTCAAGGTTAAATCAGAATCATAAAATTATACATGTTTTTGTGATGTGAAGCCTGGATGAGATTTATACCTTAACTAAACTCTGTTTTTTTACGTGGGCAGTTTGTGTTGCTCTCTGATGCTGTAAAGAATCGGATGCAAAGGGTGTTAGCAGTGCAGCTGGAGCTGGGTTTGCAAAGCAGCCATAACACTATGTAGGCATTTAAATCAAACTGATGGATTTTAAAAGAGTTTTAACATTTAAAAGTGTTTTAGAAACACTGAAAGCCTTATACATTCCCTAGGGCTGGCTGATCTCTCCTGGGAAATCAGTTAACTTAATTATCAGGAGAAATCAGAGCCTAGCTATGAATGAAAGTTTAAGTTGATGGGTCAGACAGCAGAAAGTTTGTGAGAGCTTTCTGTGCTATTTCACAAAGTCTTTGGTATCTTGTGAAAGAGACTCGGCCTTGTTTTCTGATCCCTAGAATTAATTTTAAACTCTCCTTTATAATGAGGACAAGATTTTTCAAACATTTTCACTGTTTAATCCACAAAATTTTCCAGAAGATATTTAAAGTGTCAACAAAACAGGAAAACATGTAGGACAAATACTTTTCTGGAATAAGACCTCATAGATGTTTCTCATGAGCTCACCAGTTTTTATAGATCACCGAGAGAACTTTACCACAAGCTTAATTGCAGCCACCTTACCTAAATGGTTCATTGTCTGTGATGTGCAAAGATCACCCACAGCAGCACTAACCACTCCGGTACCGAAGGATAGGAGGGTTACTAGATAAATCTCAACATCTTCCAGCAGTGTCCCACCTCAGCAATGGTGCTTTCCACATAATTAAACTATGTACCTGTATACCATTAACAGTTTGGACTCAGAAGTTGAAACACTGAGTCCAGCATGGATTCTCAAGGTAGGAAGCAGTTGCATGGTCCCACCTGTTCTGTTGTGGAGATTGTAATTTTTCTCTATTCTTTCACAATAAGAGGGAAAATAAGACATTCTGAATTGAAAAGGAAGAGCAGCATAAAGCAAAAAAACACCTACAACTAACAACTAGTTGTAGTTAGGTCACTGATTTGAAATCTGAGAGACTACCCTTCATGTCACTCTCTAAATGACTACGAGGGGACAGAAAGGGACATAACTGGCCAAGACAGGCTGCTGTAACAAGTATTCACCACTCAAAATTGTCTCTGTAAATCAGCGTCCCTAACCTGGGCACACAGCACCAATCAAAAAGCACATTTAGTGAAATATAATACAACACCAGCTATTCCCCTGTGTTACTCTGCTTGGATGTCTGCTCCAAAATATCCTTGTTACAGAGAAATTTACTCTTATTTCTGCTCAATATTTGTATGTGTGCACTGTATGTGTCTTGTGTGAACAGTGCCCTCCAAAACAGGGTTCCCCTCTCTGATGTTCCGTGAGGTATATCCATGGATTAGTTCTGCATCTCCTCAACATTCATTCTGCTGAGAGAAGAAAGTTGAACTGCCTAAATCTCTTTGGATAATCTCTCCCCCAGCCATCTCAGCCCTTCTAGCTGAAGAAGACTTACACGTAGTCTTTGCAGGAAGGTTTGCCAGCAGCACTGACTTTCTCCTCCCACTAAAAATACCTGACACCTCCTAAGATCAAATAAACCTTTCTCATGTGTGTCACACAAAGAACTCACAGATACCTTATTGTTGGCCAGTACCCCTTGACCTTCTTTCTCTTCTGTTGCTTCATAGTCATAAACTCCCAACATATCAGAAAAATCTCACACTTTGTCCACAAAAGCATGGCTTTGAGGTGAGAACTGTGTTACTTTAACCTCCTCCTGTTATTGCAGACCTCCTCTGAGCTGATGATGCTTCCCAGTTTGATATCAACAAACAGTGCCACTAAAACACATTTTTCTCTGCGTATTAAAGCAATTCATGAGAACACTTTGCAAGTTCAGTTCAAAAATATCCTTCAAGTGCTATGCCAGTACCCTGTCAGTTTCCACGCCACAAGCAATTTTCTTCTCTGCTTAAACAGTTCTTACTGTTTTGGTACAAAAACTGTCCAGAATGTGATTGTACAGAATTGAATCCTAGTAGTTTTGGAGCAGAGAACAAGCACATCATGTCCACTTTCCTTGTTCTCAGTAGTATGTGTAAAGCCCGTGTGATATTTGGAGACACAACATGTGGCATTTCTATAGTCTGGCTTCAGTTGTGTCTCAGCAACAGTCCTGCTTCAAGTATTTTTATAATTGTCATTATGCCACAGAGCTGCAGAGAAAAACACACAGTGCTAAGGGTCGCTCTTTTTTTCCATTTGGCTGTCTGCTTTTACAGGTGGAGAGTCACTGCAAGATCTGAGGATCTCCACACATGAAAACGTGATGGTGAGCTGGAACTGAAACACATGATCGGCCTGACCCATTGTTTGCAGGTTTATAACGCAGTCACTTCCTACACTAACGGGAATACTCTGGTGGTATGAACACCTAATGCTACGAAAGCCAGAGATGCAGTTTTCTGCCTGGTAGCTGTTGTTCTGAAGCAGTGTACATAAACTCTGGAGAAGAGTCACAGTACCAACTCATTCACTTCCAGAAAAAGTCAGGAGGTTGAAATAGACCATAAAACCCAGGGTCTCTAATCGACAAGGACTATATTGAGTTGTTTAAAGAAGGCTTCAGCCACTTCCTCACCCCATTCATAGACTCTTTAAAACAATCTTGCCATTATGCCATCCTCATTGAGCTCTCCTCTGACCCTGACACACAAACACCCATCCTGCTCACCAATGATCCCATACAAGAGCTCTGTAGACTAAGACTGCTCCTTCACATAGGGCCAAGCCATCCTCACCTTCAGAAAAGCCTCCATCTATTGTAGCTTTGCAGCATCATGTTCTACATCTGAGTTATTCCAATGATGCTATAGCTTTGTAAAAACATGCAGATCTCTCCTCCCTGTTTGTTTCCCAGCCACTCATCTTTGATGTGCCTATATTTCAGGCAGGCTTCCTTACCCCTTCTTTCATCATTTTACCATTCTGGAGGTCTTTCTTGTTCCCATTACCCTGTAATATTCTCCTTCCGCTCATGGCCACTCTTCTCTCACTTAGCTGTGTGTTGTAATCTCATTCCCTCAATGGCTCAAGTTTAATTAATTTTAAATACTTAAAATACTGAATCTCTTCCAACACTCAATATTTTTCAAGATTCAACTCTAAAAGCAACATTCAGAACTTTTCATTCTTCCCACTGTGGGTGTTTTGTGACGGGGTAAGTCTGCTTACAAAATATTTCTGATATTGTGTCACTGTGAGATATTTCCTTAAAACACCCAGAGATCTTTTCTCAAATGTGAAGAATGTAGAGTTCCCATCCTCCTCAATGGTGAAACAGTCTCCCACAGCATCCTTGCAGCCAAACTGAGGCAGTGTGGTCTAGATGATCGGGTAGTGAGGTGGACCGTGAACTGGTTACAGGATAGAAATCAGAGAGTAGTGGTCAATGGGACAGAGTCTAGTTGGAGGCCTGTATCTAGTGGAGCGCCCCAAAGGTCGATAATGGGACCAGTTCTAGTCAATCTATTAATTAATGACTTGGACGAGGAATTAGAGTGCACTGCCAGCAAGTTTGCTGGTGACACAAAGCTGGGAGGTGTGGCCGACACCCCTGCAGACTGTGCTGCCATTCAGCAAGACCTGGACAGGCTGGAGAGCTGGGCAGAGAAAAATCTAATGAGGTATAACAAGGGTAAGTGTAGAGTCTTGCATCTGGTCAAGAACAACCCCAGGTACCAGCATAAGCTGGGGACTGACCTGTTGGAGAGCAGTGTATGAGAAAGGGATCTGGGGGTCCTCGTGGACAGAAGGATGACCATGAGCCAACAATGTGCCCTTGTGGCCAAGAGGGCCAACAGCATCCTGGGGTGGATCAGAATGGGGTGATTAGCAGATCAAGAGAGGTTCTCCTCCCTGTCTACTCTGCCTTGGTGAGACTGCGACTGGAATATTGTGTCCAGTTCTGGGCTCCTCAGTTCAAGAGGGATGTGGAGCTTCTGGAGAGAGTCCAGTGCACAGCAACAAGGATGGTGCAGGAAGCAGAACATCTTCCTTATAAGTAAAGGCTGAGGGAGCAGGGTCTCTTTAGCTTGGAAAAAAGGAGACTGAGGAGTGACCTCATTAATGTCTATAAATATGTGTAGGATGGGTGCCAGGAAGATGGAGCCAGGCTCTTCTCAGTGTCATCTAGTGATAGGACGAGGGGCAATGGGTACAAGCTGGAATATATGAGGTTCCACATCAATACGAAAAGGAACTTCTTCACGGTGAGAGTGACAGAGCACTGGAACAGGCTGCCCAGGGGGCTGTGGAGTCTTTTTCTCTGGAAATGTTTAAAACCTGCCTGGATATGTTCCTGTCCAACTTGGTCTAGGTGGTCATGCTGCGGCGGGGAGATTGGACTAGATGATCTTTTGAGGTCCCTTCCAATTCCTGATGTTCTGTGATTCTGTGTGAATCTGTGAAAAGTAACTGCCAGATCTTAGCTGAAAGCAGTGGGAATTGCCACAGAGAAAGGTAATATGTGTCTTTCAAAGAACAAATAAAAACTAAGTGATTCTGTTGCCTGCTTTGTACCTACCAACATATTTGGCATTTGAATGTAGAATTTGGGCATATTTCTAGTACCACTGAAGCTGACAATAACACAGAGCAGCTATTGGAGGATGTTCACAGATGACCAAAAGGGTTTTGGTGGCAGAGTGACTGCTTTATGCTGCCAGATAACACAATGTGGGCAGGTTTTCAACATCATAGAATTGTTCGTATCATTTTTTCCAACCTAAATTACTCTACAGTTCTATAAGTAGAGTAATATTCTATGTCAGGTTAGAAAATTTGGTTCAACTGTATTGAATTTCTTTTAACAGAGGTGTAACCTGTTCTTTTATCATACTGCCCTATAAATTGGAAAAAAAGTTATCTGTTAATTTTTGTTATTTTTCTTCATTGAGGCTAAATCTTTCCAAACTAAGAAACACCACGAAGTCAAAGGACACTCAAGACTTGCTATACTCTCTCCGAGACAGAGCCCTCAGACAGCCAAAACTGCTTTTCATGCAATTTATTGGCAGCGAAAAGGAATGGAAGAGAGGTGAAGAGATGGCCCATAAAAAATTTGTTCTAGGTTGGTGTCTGATCTGGAATTTCACATCTGGAAAGGTGGAAAGTCAAAAGGCTCAGTTTTGCCCTTTAGGTGTGGAAAAGTGAGTATGTTTTATAAATAACATGTCCTTTCACTTGGATGGAAAATAATAGCATGCTGTACATGACATTCCTTCTCTGAATAGGTGAGAGTGAGATAGGGGCAGCAACATTTGAACTGAAGAGGGATATGAACCAAATTCTACCAGTTCTTACCCATCACAAAAATTTGAACTAGAGAGAAGCCAATCAATCTGGACAGAATAACTGCCTCTTTTGAAAATGTAAGTATGTCTGTACTATTGAATTGAAGATGAAAAAAGGAACTTCTGTTCATTTCTTGTTTCTTCTCATTGTATTTGCAGAGTGTTAAGGCTTTGGGATAGATTTGGTTCAGATTTTAAAATAAATTCCCTTTTTATTTCTATATTTGACAATAAATTTTCACTTTTGTAACCAGCCTAGAAGATGTAGTGGCTGGGGGATTAGTAAAGTGGCATTGCCATTACAGAGTTTTTGCAAGACAAGAATTTAAAGCTAAATAAAATATATTTTATAGTGGTTTAAATCCCACTTAACTTCATTTTAGCATCACAAAGAGAAGACTACTTTATTCAAACTCTAAAAGTCAAACTATTTTCATTAATTACAAATCAGAGTAAATGCTCCTTGCACTTCCTGGTAATTCTCCAAAGAGCTAGAAAATGGAAAACTATTATGTATAAAATAGAGTAATTTTTATACAATATGTATGTGTAGAAGAAGAAAAGCTCTGAACACACAACTTGCAGAGGTTTTTTGCTGCATAAAACCTATAACAGTTAATTTTAAAAAGGAACATAACTTCACAGAAAAAAGTGTCTAGAGTTAAGACCTCTGGAAAACAGTAGCAAAGACACAAGTCAAGTTATACATGAATGATTCTTAAATTCAAAGGTAGATATTCAGACAGAGAAAATGGACCTGACCATGTTATGCTTTTCAAGGCTGTAATCTCCCAGCCTCTGAAAGGATGGACAAGCCTTGTGGCAAGCCTATTGAATTCTGAAGGTGTCCCTTAGTGGCACATCTACAACACCACAAGGCATCTTTAATGGCATAACTGAATGAACCAAAACCTCAGATTTTCTGGAGTGTTCATCACTATGCTGTTCTTTTTCCCATTCTAAGAGAATAGTGTGAAGTGGATTTCCCAGAGGTGTTAATGATGTGACTACCATAAGGATTAACTGATGAACTGCTGACAACAATTGACAATATAACAGACAGGTTACGTATAGCTGTACATACTGTGTAGCTAAATTAAATGCCCAATAAGAGGAGACTAACTGCATCTTTTGTAGCTCACATGAGAGAAAGGAAGGCACATCTTGTCTGCTGTGACTGTATCAGACAGGCAGCTCTGATCTTATTGATGCTCATGCCTTGGAGAACGACAGTGTCCGTTTCTCATGGCGCATGGCAGTTTGGCTACCCACACGGTGGTGCAGAACTAGAGAAGTGACTCACTTGTGATTTCTGTGGCCTTCTTCCAACAGAGGTTTACCACAATGGAGGCTAAGACTTATTTTAGCTATTCCTAATGGACACAAAAACCCCAAGCTTGAGTCATTACATGTTCCTTTGAATGCATCAGCCTCAGGCACATTTTAGCCATCTTGATGTTTCTGAGTTTTGTTGGGTTTTCAAATCTAAATGTAAAAGTACATTGATTTATTTAAGGCCTCAATCCACACAAATCATTGTCTGCATTTTATTGATAGGTATCATGATGTATGTTCAACAAGTTAAAAATACATGTGTACATCTCAGAAATGAGAAATGTGGAAGGCTGGAGAAATTTCCTTACATTTAGGATTTTGATAGGATATTCTTTTAGACCCCTATTAAGAAATTTTCTAAAACCCCACCACCAGGATATTCTCTGCCTTTTTTATTTCTTATGTTCAATGCAGGGGATATAGGGAAGATAAACATATCTTCTTCTTGATTCTATTGAACTGAAATTGAAATAATTGTCTATTGAAATAAGGTCTTACGAAGGCAACAACATTGGCTTTAACAATCTGAGGTTAAGATTAAGCCTCTTAAACCCTTATGTGTGCCCCTTTCTCTGGAGAGTAGAAGCAAACAAATCTGTATGATACCTGCCTCTCACTCTCCAGAAATTGCTGAGGACACCAGGAAATCTTCTGACGTGGCCTGAACAGCAAGTTTGTTGGAGAAGGTTGGCTCAAAGGTGGGACTGCACCTTTCCTATTCTTATTGCTGTGAAAGTCTGGGGCAAACAGAGTGCAAGGTGAGAAGGGATGATGGTGCTAAGCTGCCAAGAAAAGATACTTCCAGTGCAGAGGTCTACCTCAACATCTTGTTGTGGCAGCTGTTACCATGCATAACATGTAGCAACTCATGCATCTCAGCTGCACCTTGTGGAGCTGGAGAGAGGCCACTACCCTGTGATGCAGGTGCATCAGGAATGGACTGACGACCTGGGAAAGATAACAGAGTCAGTGTGTCTTGCTCTTCCCAAAAATTAAGCTCTAAGACCCACCTTCCAGCAGAGCAAGCTCACTCAGCAGCCCAAGTGCTGCACTGCAGATCATAGGCCTCATCCATCATGCAATTGTTGCATCTTAAAATTGAAGTTAGAGCTGAAACAGGGCTAAGGAAGTGCTGCAGGAGCTCACTGTGACTTTCTGACCAGGGACCAGACTAAACTTTCCAGCTACTTTTGATCACTGCAGATGTGGCAGGACCTAAAATGTTCACAGTCTCCAGGAGCCAGCTTGGGTGACACTGAACTTCTCCAAACAAAGTCATCCACCTGGAACTGCAAGTAGCTGCTGGCACTGCATGGAAATTGGAACCAATGTGATAGCACTGCTAAGTGGTTCATCATAGGAAGCTGACTTCTGGTGCTGTCCTGGGGATTCTGTTTGCACTGAGGCCATCACTGTCCCCAGCAGACAGGGAAGGAACAGGCTCTGCAGCCAAGCCCTCAGCAGGGACTTGCATTCTTCCAGCACAGCTGTATCATGTTGCATGGGGCTTCGCATTGCTTGAGGACAGTGCCACTGACAGGCCTGAGCGCTCCTATCTACTCTGTCAGGAAAACAACAGCTAGGGCCAGCTTCAGTCCCAAACTCGAGGTTCCTCCATCTGCTCTAAATCGCATGGAGGAGGCAGTGGGTGCATTAGGGCAGGAGCAACCTCTCTGCAGTCACCTTACTGCTGCAGTTACCCTGTGAGATACAACACAGCTTTGTCGTAAGGGGACAAACCTGAAATCTGAATTAGCTTTAAACGGATTAGCTACACCCCATCAAACCCTTGCAAGCATGTTATTATCCAGAACTAAAGTGACCTGATTTCAGCATAGCTTAATTCCACTTGCAATGGAGTTAAGCTAAATCTGAAGACGAATGCTTTATTACAGCTGGTAAATCCGCTTTGCACCTCTGCTTAATTTGGATTAACTTTCTCAAAGGATCTGCTGCACTCAAGCCCTGCCGGTGGCCAACTCAGTTATAGCATCTGCCACTGCCTCTTTAGTAGCAGGGTTAGGAAGAAACATATGCCAAGGTGGAGAGCTCCTCACCATCTGCTGAAGGAGAGGGTCACTACAGACTACTCCTGATGAAAGTCAGCACTTTAAAACATTTCACAACTTTATCACTGGGTGCCTCCTTAGGCAGGTACCACAGCAGCCCAGTCCCGGGGCAGAAATACAGGAGGAGGTGCTGCCTATCCAGGACAGAAGATCCTGTCACTGTTAACCTCTGTGGAGAAAAAAGGAGGTCCCCACCCAAGCGGAGCATGCAATTTTCTCAGCCAAGGGAGGAAGGGAAGGAGTGTGTGCTCTCCTCTAGACTTCACAAGGTGGGTGCTTCAACATGTTCTTTGTGCTGGGCTTTCCCATTCACAGGGCTCCATCTGCAGACTGCTACTTCCCAAATTCTTTCACAGGACAGTCAATATTTCCTAAAGATTATAAGCCTGATAGTCACGGTATCAAGCTAGTGTACTCAGTGCTCAGCAGATGGGGATCATAGCTAGCTCAGCAATAACCTTGCAAACTTCAGTCCCAGAGATCTGCCACAGCCACTGGGCTTATCTGCCACAGCCACTGGGCTTTTCTGCCACTTTGGCATGCATGCATGGCTCTACTCCCCAGAAAGATCAGTAAGGTCTGGCTCTGCTTGAATCTGAATATTATTCACTTCATGAATATTTGTCTAAGATGTCTGATAGTTAAGGCCAAACGAAGCCTTCACTTCCTCTACAAATATTTGTGCAATGACCTACAACTACTGGCCAAGATGCCTGCCAGTACTCCGCTAGATGACATCCTATTTTACAATTAACTATTATCATTTGATAACCTCTTGAGGTTAAGAATACAGATGTAAGATCTTGAAGATTCCTAACAGGAATATTTCATATCAGAAGAATGTTTCCCTTGAGGATGACATCACCCAGGGACACATATTTCAAATATTTTGGCCATCATATTTTGAAAACTTCTTTGGAAATACAAAAATGCCTTTCTGAGTCCTGAAAGGACTTTTCTGTCAGTGTCAAGTAAACACACTACCATTCAAGTCCTTGGAAAGCCCTGCACAGTAACAACAACAAGTGCCATGGGAAACAAAGCAAAGAATTGCACTGTAGCCAGAGAAAGAAGTATGTTTGGTCTATGCTCTTGGTATTACCCAAAATAGTTATTTGATGAATGCTTTCTTAGCAGTTCTGTGATGAAGAAGTTCAAGTGAAGCCTAAGCCACCATTTCAGATCAGGATCCTGGCTATTTGTGGAGCTGGACTCTAGGTTCAAATCGGACAAATGGTCTCTGTGCATGGTATAGCACTAAATAAACTAAAAGCCTAGGCCTGAATCCCTTCCACCTGGTAGAAGTTGAAAGTGTAGTCTTACCTTGAATGGTAGACAGGACTTTCACTAGTGACTGAGTACTGAAGCTACAGGCTGGATGAGGTGCTGAGTGGCATGATCTAGATGTTAGATGTTAGGATTACTGGGTTTATTTGGATTTAGGTTGGACTGGATGATCTTTAAGGTCTTTTCCAACTTTATCATTACTGTGATACTGTGATACCGTGATACATCATTGGCTATTAACTTCAGTAGAAAAGGGTTAAATAAATAGATACATGTATGCGCGCGCGTGCGTGTGTGTGTGTGTATCTAAGTGTGCGTGTGTTTGTGTGGGTGTGGGTGTATATACACACAAGTATACAAGTGTATATGTGTGCACATACACATATAGAAATAACCTGTACATGCAACTGATTAATATTATTATACATTATAGGAATATATAAAATTATTCATATTATATGCATAATTTCTTACTGTTGGGTTTTTTTCTTTAATGTCTCCTACACTTTCGTTTCTGTCCTTCTCTGTGTGTTTCTGATTACACAGTTTAGGAAAACAGACTGTAAAATGAGTGGCATTTGCTATACTTTGAACTGCTGAAGGCTTCTTTCACTCCATAAATATAAAAGTAGTTACCTCAGTGGGATTAAAGATGTCACCCTATTGAGGTAGCAGCACAATGCATGGAGACAATGCAGTCTCAGGTGTCACCTTTCTTATTTGAGGAATGAAACTGCTTTAAATATTGTACTTGGGGAGAGAAAAAGGAAAATTCAGATTCCTGCTCCTCCTTGTTGGCAGAAGAGGCAGCACCTAATTATGTTTAGGCCCTCTTACTGCAGTAGTCACAAGAGCACACAATGTTCTCCAAGTCCATGACCTATGGGGTCTTAGCCGAAGGATGGCACTTGCTAAATGCACTTTACCTCAGGCTTTTATGGCAGCTGACTAGCGAGACAATAACTGTTCTCAGAGGTTTTTGTTTTCTTGTTTCCCATTTTCAGGCTAGAACTAATTACCAATAAAAGCTCATGAAACTTTGGACCAAGATTCAAAAGTTATTCATATATTAATTCAGATTTACTTTACAGCATTTAGTTTAATGTTGCTTACAACACTCATTTGATCCAGTTGGACTTGATGATCTTGAAAATCTTTTCCAACCTTGATGATTCCATGATTCTATGATCACTCCATATGCAAAATCATCCAAGTGGGGTTTTAAATGTATCTCAATGACAGTATTCAATCTAAAAATTAACATTTACTTTAGGTAGAATAAGATTAACTTAAGTGTCCAACCCAATTAATAATTTTTGAAGGCAGCATTCTAGAGTCGTTTCCATTCTCAAAGACTTCATAGATTGCTCAGTAATTTGATAGCAAATACTTAACTGTTTGATAAACAGGAATGATGCTAATAACGAGTCATTTAGGCAATTAATGATATTGGAAATCTTCATGTGAAATTAACACCACAGTGGGTGTTAATTAATGTATTCTGATCCTCTGTCAGCAGTGACAAACACATGTATTTATACAAAAGGTTGGTGGGTCACAGCTAGAGCTACCGTTTGGGGCATTGGCAGCTGCAGACCTGTTTTATGTGCCAGAACCTACGTGCAGATGTGTGATACACAGCAGTAACCCTGTTCCACAGCCGATAGTGCATAGAGGGATAAAGAAGACGACAACCAGATCCTCTTAGTTAATCACAGAAGATTAAGTATTGGAAAGGATCTTGAAAGATCATCTAGTCCAATCCCCCTGCCAGAGGAAGATGACCTAGACAGCTCTTACTTGTGTCTTTTCACTATATTAAAAAGGATAGCAACAGCACTGTTAGTATTTGATCAGATCTATCATTCAGATAAATATTGGCACTTGCAAATTAACTAATAAGCAAAGCAATGCAGAAATCCTGTATCATGAAATCTCTCTATGATGTGGAGACTACCTGTTTAATATGAACACAAGTGCTAGAAAAGAAATTTTTACAGGAGTTGTGCTTTGAGACACACATGAAAGTGTCTGAAATATGCATTATCTGGTCTAACAACCCATACGAGGTTGTGACCCCAAGAAGAGCTGAAGAAATATTTGGAAAGCACGGTGAAGCTCACTGAGTGATTTCAAACTAAATAGATTTAACGTTCAGTTTTTGACAACACTAGACAATAGACTTCGCAAATCAGGAACACAGACTGATTTGAACATGACCTAAAATTACAGAAACATAGGGGATGGAATAAAAAAAAAGTTCAGATTTAGTTAAAAGTACAGATGTCTTTGTTTTTTCACTGGCAACTCGAACACAATTGCCTTTGGACATTTTATTTTTAAGAAACATCTGTCTAATTTGGATCTGTCATACTGCAACTGTGACTAGTTAGGGAAGTTACAAAAAGCAAAATTACTTATGCAAGTCAAATCTACAGAGTTAGTCTGTCATGGACATGAGCAATAAACTTCCTGAGAACAACTATTTCAATTTCTTTGTTGTCTTTTACTCATGGACCCCAAACCACCTGAAACGCATTACTGAATTACACATTGCACAACCTAGAGACGGGATGTATAACCAAAGTTCACTAGGTCTCATTTGAGATGGAAACCAGCACATACGTAGAACCAGAACAATGCCACAACTTAGGAGGATGTGAGAAGTTGATAAAAATTAAAGAGTGTGAATCTAGGTAGCCTGTGTTTCTTTATGTCGTGTTTGACTGTGGTATCATCAACGTTAACATCAAAGCTTTTGGGGTCCAGGCTCCATGATGCTTACAACCCTAGCTGTACAATCAGTTGATCCCCCCCAGGTATGGCAGTGGCCAGCTTCTGTTTTAAATCTCATTTAAAAGATAAATTTTAGAGCCGGACAAAAATTTCTAGACAAATAGTTTACTCACCAAAAAATGCAGGACGACTGAAGCTATTTGGGAGTTTGGATTGAATTCAGCAAATTGTTTCAGCCAAACGATGTGGGGGAGGAAAGTGGAATTCTGAAAATGTGAAACATTTTGTTCCGACATTATAAAAATTACAAAATTCCTCCTTTATTTTCTCCCTTTTAGTTAAACCATTAGAAAAAATGGGCAGTGCAATCAGAAAGGAAGAAAAGACAGTGACACACCACAAGAAAAACCTGGAGTGTGTCGCACTTGGAAGCTTTTCAGTGCAACCATGTGCAAGAAAGCCTCCAAACAAGAATGAGCTGTACCACAGAGGATAAGGATACATGCACATTCCAGCTGAGAACATATTTATCCTGTGAGTTAGAGTAAAGATGCACCAATTAAAAAGTGGATAATGTTGTTACTAAAGTCTACTGGTTTGATCTGTTTGCTCATCTTACATAACATGTTTGATGAAAAGCGATTTAGGCAGCTTCACATCTGCCTTCACTGAACTGTTTTTGCACAGGTCATCTTCTGCCTTCTAAAGGCAGCAAGTATCAATCAGACAGAACAAACAGTGCTCCTGAACTGACCAGTCATCTTAGTCAAATCCTTCTTTTCAGCAGGCAAGGACAGAACAAAATTAAAGCTGCCTTACCTGCTCACAGGAGGGCTGCATCAGCAGAAGAGACAGCATCTAGTGACTGATGATCCAATTTATAGCAATTAATTTCCCACTTGTCAATGGACTGGGGAGACAACTTCCCCAAAATCTGGAAAATCTCTTTAATATGGAGCACATTACTTAAAATTATGGCCCTATGGCACATGTTGGACTAGTATTCACTTGAACTTGTACAAAGGGCACCAACCAACCAGTTCAAGAATCCAAAAAGAACAAAGCAACATTTGCCCATTCACTTATTCTGTGTACCCCTACAAAACCTTCACATGCTGATACAGGTCAAAACCAATGACTGCATCAGTTTCTGGACTCTAAAAGTGAGCAAAAAGAAATAAAAGAAAAAACATTAACAGTTTTGTCTTAGACTTCATGGCTGGCTCACTTGGTAGAGCATGGGACTGTGAATTCCTGGGGTCATGGGTTCAAGCCCCATGTAGGACATCTTGACCCTGCTCCAGCAGTGGGGGTTGGACTTAGATGATCTTTTGAGGTCCCTTCCAACCTCTAACATTCTGTGATTCTGTAATCATGGTTCTCATCTAAAGCAGTTAGAAAAAACGAGATCCCATGACACTGCTACTTGCACTCAGAACATGTCTGACACTGGGTCTGCTGGAAAAGTGTTGCCCACACCTCCAGCAGGATGCCACGTGGCTGCCCTGGCATCTGAATCTCCCAACATCATAAGCTACATGTTTGGTAGGTCAATGAGACACATCCTACAGTGATTCTACATACTGGAAAAGGCAAATCTTGATACACGTCAGCTGCAGTGCACAGTGTTTGAAACTGGATATGCTGTATCTCAAATAAATCAGGGTTAAAAGGGATTTCCAAAGGTCATCTAGTCCAATCCCCTACAAGCAGAAACATCACTCACCAGACCAGACTACCCAGAACCCCATCCAGCCTGACCTTGAATGTTTCCAGGGATGGGACTGCAACCACCTCTCTTTCGGCAACCTGTTCCAGTGATCCACCATCCTCAGATTAGAATCATAGAATCACAGAATCATTAGGGATTGGAAGGGACCTTGAAAGATCATCTAGTCCAATCCCCCAAGAACTTATTCCTAACATCTAACCTAAATCTGCCCTTTTCCAGCTTACAGTCATGACCCCTTGTCATATAATTACTTGCCATATCGAGTAGTTCTTCCTCAGCCTTCTTATAGGCCCTATCTCCTATTAACTGCCTTTGTTGCTCCACTCCACTCTTTTAGCCCTTTGCTGGGGGTAAACTAACTTAAGACTTCCTTTAATTCCTTAAATACAGCTTTTGATGGCCAGGTTCAGAGGCCTCATAAAAAGCTGGGGGATTTATAATGTGGCTGCTGGATGTGAGCCTGAGCACATTTCAGTGAACACAAATGTAAACCAAATCTAAGTCAGCATAGTGCACTCCTGGGACAAGGGGAGGTGGAAGAAGGTGTAAAATATACCAACTTGGACTCCCTTCAGAATTGGAGAACTCAGATTCACATCTGAATTTGGCTCCTACTGCCTGACTTGGAAAAGCAAACTCTTCCCAAGCCTGAAGACACCAGTGGATTCTGTGCAAAACCCTCACAGAGATCCTGTCAGGTTTGCCTAGCCCACAAATTAACTCAGCCTGACATACCTCAGGTTCTATTCTGAAGGGACAGGCTATGTTCAGAGAACCTCTGAGCAGCAGAAATGGGGAAAACAGAATGTGCTTCCCTGTGACCTGCTGCTACGGACTGGGATGGCACATGTGTGGCACCTGTGCGTGGTGCCAGGGGATTCATGCGGGGGTTGTGTGGATCTTCTGCCTTTTGAGATGGAAGAAAGAGGGAAATAGCATGTTGTCAGGCAAATACATTGCTGAGATTGTCTTACAGCAAGGCACACTGTGACAACTACCTGACAATGTCGGGTCTGCTTGGGTTGGGGATGTGTTGTAGTTGCAAGGAGAAAACATCTGTAGGTCAAGAATGGCTTGGTGAGAAGACAAAGTTACAGTACTAGTTAGTGGCTGCAGCTGGCATGGAATTTTCAGCCCAGATTTAGATTTAAGAGATGTTTTGTTGCAAAGCCTGCTGACCCAACAGAAGGTTTAACAGTGTCCTGCCCCCACAACAGGCAACATCACTTAGTGGCTTAGACTGAGGACAAGCAGGATGGCATCATACAAGGCTTGGCTGAGGGGAATCTGCCACCTCTCTCTAGAGCTGGAGGGGAATGGAGATCTTCCTTCTCTAGCATAGTCTCTGCAGAGAACAGTAGCATAAATTGTGTTTAGGGTAATTCACATGCAACTCACAGAATCATTTTGATTGGAAGAGAATCTTTAAGATGATTAAGTCCATCTGTTAACCCAGCACTGCCAGGTCACAACTAAGTCATATCCCTCAGCCACATCTAAACACCTCCAGGGATGTTAGTCTACCACTTCCCAGTGCAAACATATTCCAATGCTTCATGGCACTTTCTGTAAAGATATTTTTGCCCTAAACCTGGTGCAACCATGAAACTGTTATTTCACCCGGATTACTATATATATAATAACAAAAATAGAAAAGAGGTGCTTCAGAAATTTGGACAAAGGATCACAGTAGACTAGGTTGGAAGGGACCCCAAGGATCAGTGTACAACCCATTAAATTAAAGTTTTCTATGAGATTCCTTGTGAAAAGGGAGTATCCATCTTCTTAGTAGCCACCCATAATGTACTGGGACATGGCAATAAGGTCCCACCTAAGCCTTCTCTTTTCAGGGCTGAGCCAATCCAGCTCTTCCACGTTTTCTCATATGGCAAGTGATGCATAAAACCAGAATGCTGCTCTTCCTCATATATTAGCACTGTGAAAGGAAGACTGGAGATCCCAGAAGTGTTAGTCCTACTTCAACCTCCTTCATGTACTTTGTAAGACGCAAACCTGCAGGATCTCCCCCATGAAAGCAGCATGTGACGCAGCAGAACGAACAACCACTTGCACATGGAGCACAAGGGTGGCACCAGAGCCTGGCAATCCATACTGCTGACGCCAGAGAAGGGCAAGGAGAAAAGCAGGGCAATAACTGTGCTTAGTCCCAAAGGGATGAGGTAAGATGGGAATGCAGTGAGGAAGCAAACAGTGTCAGCAGCCTGAGGCTGCAAGAAGTGAGAGTGTCTGTGAGAGAGAGCAGCAGCCCCAGCACAGCTGTGTCCCAGCGACTGCATTTGTAATGACTCGGCACAGCACACGCCAGAAAGCCTGCCTACCCCCGCAACCATAGGAGTTGTGAGTCGATATTTTGGGCCAAATTAATCCCCAGTGGAAGCTCAAGAAAAGCCAGGAGAGCTAGAGGCACCAAAAAATGTGGCCCTTTATTAGCATCATAACTTGAAAGCCAATTCTTGTACATCAAGAACTGATAAGCAACCAAAACAAAGCAGAAGAGGGCTTCTCTTTCTAAGAACTTCTCACTCCAGCATTACTCATCCTTCCTTCATGCTGTCCCATCCATTCACTCAGAAAGGTTGGTGTCAATCCAAAGCTTGTTAATTACCCCTCACTAAAGAAATAGAATAAATACCTGTCTGAGAAGGTGTCTGTGATTTGGTCAGTTTCATGGACGTGGGCCAAGAGATTAGCACCTGATCGTGCAAGCAAAGATCAGGCTGCTGCAAGCCCACACTGTGCAGAGGAAGGTTTTCAAGACATAGGAATTACACCTGAAAACACTGCAGTGTAACACGATAGAGTGGGTAGCCTCTGCCAGGTTTTGAGCGATGTTAAATACACAAACATGTGTCTGGGCAACCTCACGCAGACTTTCATAGCTCGTAAAGAAGACACCTAAGGGGGTACGCTTTCAAGAGCTGAAGTAGGGTGTTTTTGTTGGGGTGATTAATTCTGGTTGGAAAGTGAGCAGTAATGGTGGTGAAAACTGGGGAAAATAAACTTCAATAAAAGTCTCTGCAAAAAGCAGACGTTCCCAGAAAATGTTTAGACCAAAGCCAATTTTCCTTTGAGAAAAAGCACTGAAAGAAAGCCATCAGCCCAAGCACTGACTAACTCAGATTTCACTTGCTGCCAGGCACTGAGGTGCAAATACACAGGTGTCCAGCTAGAACCAGACTGCAGGTGCAGATCTGACAGCAATTCAGCAAGAGGAATATGGAAAACGAGTATCTATGAGCAAACTGCAACTGCATAGAGACAACTGTTCATGCATTATACAAATATTATATACAACTTGGTTTAATCTACATCACACTGGGCCACATACAGTTAAATAATAACAGGTTGTTAGGGGAAACAAAGAGGAAATGAAACAATGGCAAAGATAAGTTCAGGCTGAAAATACTAGGGGTCTTTGTAAAAGACCCTGCAGTCTCCAAGCAGGTTCATAGCATTCACTTTCTAAGCCTGGGGCTAGAATCAAAGAGGACATTAAATCATCAAAGCAAACAAGACCTTGAAAAGCAGAAGAGCTGAATGTGTTGCTGAGGGTTATGGAAAGAGTGTTAGTGAATGTTGTCAAGCTACACAATACACCCAGAGACCCAGACACCACACTGCAGCTTAGTGTTCTGCTCTGGAGACCAGAGGTGAAAGCAACAGGGCTGAAGAGAAGCTTGTGCTTACAGAGGAAGAATAAATTCCTGCCTGCTATTACCCCAGGTCAAGGAGAGTTGATGGTACTGATAGTCGTTCAGTATTAGACCTATCATCTGTCATTTACTGTGTGTAAAACACAGTATGGATTTCAATGAGAATTCTTTGGTCTCTACGAAGCATACACTTAGCCAACCAGGGTGAAATAGATCCAAATATCATTCAGAAAAAGATCATGCCTCCTCAGGAATAAGGAGTGTTGGTCAGGCACATCATTGCCCTGTGCCACGTTCAGGTGTGGCAGCCCTGGCACTGGCCCAGCCTCGTGGTGCCATTCAAGCACTGTTGATATCAGGTCACTCTCAGGTGCAGCTCCCAGCAAATGTCAGCTTAAACACCTCTGCAGTGGCATCTGTCCTTTGGGACCAGCCATGGTTCCCCAGGAACCTGCTTCTGGGATGGGACTCAGCTTCTGCAAAGCACAAAGGCACTCCTGAGTGGGAGCACTGCCCAGAAGCACCTCCACACTTGCCACAGAGTAGTTTCTGCTCCGAATTTACAACTGATGCAGTGGTCTTGGGATGAGCCTCACTCTCCCCACTGCTTCAAGAGAGGTGATAATTGACCCCATATTTTTAGCTGTTCCAAAACCCAAGCTGAGGGCAAAGAATTTTGCCTTAGGTAGGGATTCAGGTGTTTGTATGTGATGGGCTTAGTGAGTGCTCCTTCGTGGACTGCAGTTCTTTCAGCCACTGATATGTAAACGTAGAATATTATCCCTTGGGGATAATAATTACATAGCTAGATGTAACAGCCACTCTTACATGATTACTGCCAGGAGTAGCCAATCTAAAATATCCACTATAACTCAGTCATGTGTAGTTTTACATTTTTATCTGGTGACTGCCAACAATATATCTCAATATCTGTATAGAGCTGTTTAGACAAGAAAAGGTACAGAAAACAAACATAACGAAGCAAGTTAATGTTTGAATCAAAGCACATTCACTTTATAGTCAGTCTTGCATTAAGTATTCAAGGTCACTTCTTTAAAAACTATAACATGCTTTAGATCAATTCTTCTACTTGAAAACAAATTCTATTCTAACATGAATTGTTTGGATTGCACTTGAGTTTTGAATACAGTTTGAAATAAAATAAAATGAAATGAAATATTAAATGAAAAATAAAATAGTAAAACAGAGCAGTAAAATGTTACACACAGAATGATTAACAGAACCCTTGACTATTTTAACAAAAACAATTTATCAAATCTAAATGCAATATATTATGCTTTGATGAAAACTTCATTGACTTAGGAATATGCCAAGTTCTTGTTCTCTCCAAGATACCAATGGACAAGCTGTTTTGGAAATTAAGGAAAACTTCTAGGACATAATGGCAAAAAATAAGGATGAAACAGTATCACAAGATGGGCCCTAAGAAAGTTCCCCCAGCTATACAAAAGCCAAGGGCTAATGCAAGAGATGAATATGTTAATTGCCAGATTTTCTGTGTTCTGTATTGTCCCTGGTGTTACTATGGGGACCTGATGGTACCCACTGTTTAACTCTTTGGTGACCCTCCATGGGTTTCATCAGGGAGGTCTACTGGGTACAGGCGACAGAGCCAGGAGCACCCAGCTCACCCCAAGGTCACCACATACCCTAAAGTCCCAGGCAGTGCTGTGTTAGCAGTGGTCATCCCATGTGGCACCCCTCTGTGGGTTAGACAAGGCACTGCCACACAGGCACCCAGAGAAACACTTTCCTTACCTCCACCCCACACTCGCTCCACCTCTGCCAACTCAGTACCATGCTCAGCCAGGGAACCAAAGTCTGCTCAGCATCTGCTCAGGGATGAGTTTGGGAGACTGGTCATCCACAGCATCCACTAACCTCTAGATGATTTGCAAACATGGCCTCCGTGACAGCTACTGTGCAAGGTTCTTGCTTGATCCTGTTTCCTTTTTCCTTCTCCCCACAGTCACCAGGATCCAGCCCAGACTGTTTCATGTTCTTTAACAAGCAACACTGAAGCCCAGACAACCCACAGCCCCATGGGGCAAGCAAGAATGAGCAGAAGTCACCTTTTTTTTGCATGCAGAATATTCACTCTGTGCCACCAGCTTCTGCCTCAGGATGCTTGTCCCCATCCACAGATCTCTCTGCTCTACTCTGAGGAGCTGCAGGCCAACACGGCAAAGAGCAGAGTTGAGTGTTCACCATGAGTGTGCACTAGCAGTGTTCTCAAGCTGAACTGGGCTGCCTCAGGTTGCCCACCCACCTCTTGCTCTTGCTACCTCCCTCTTGCTGTAAGGCAGCTATGCAGTACCCAGTTTAACTTCTGTTCTAGCCCTTTCAAGTGATGTTTCAATAAGTAGATTAAATCATTCCAGGGCCCTAAATTGTCACTGTTTTGAAGGACAGCAAATTTACTAGCATGGACTCAGGTCATATCCATTCCAGTTGGCCTCAGTAACAGAGAACATGCGGCGACGTGTTTACTTTTCCAGCATAGATGTGGCCATGAGGTCCAGGAAATATCATGCAGGATTAAATAAATACATAAAAGAGAATATTTTCCAATATCTACAAGGAAATTTTGGAGGAGATGACTGATGCCAAATATTTTTTTACACTTGATGTGTCAGCAGGGTTCTGGCAGGTGCCCGTAGCAAAAAACAAGCACATATTTGTGCACATTCAACACCCTCTTTGGGAGATGCTGTTTCCCCAAACTGCCATATGGGTTGTATGCAGTATCCAAGGTGTTTTACAGGAAAATAAACGAATTTTTTTATCATATATAGAGTGCTTAAGCCTAAACAGATGAGGAGAAAATAGTAAAATTGCAAGACAAAAGGCTCCAAGCAGCTTTGGAAGTAACTAGGTCTGCTACAAAGAAGTTCAACAGTAACACCAATCCAAATGAAACTAACATACCTGGGGAAGAATTTTTGACAGCACAGTATACAGACAGATTTCAGTCTGTGTGGGCTGTCACTTATGTGCCTGCCCTCATGAGCAAAGTTTTCTGCTAGTGATGAGCTCTAGAAAGGAATGTCTGCATTGAAAACCTTATCAAGCAGCTTGGAAAAATGCTGCTGTTAAAGGGGAGTCAATTCTGAGACAGCCCCACACCGAACACCTGGCAGACTTGCCAATGCCTCTAACTGTGATGCCAGCACAATGCCTTCATGGCAGGTGTGTCCAAACTGGAGAGTGGTTAGCTCTGCACAGTGACCACCACCAAAAAATGCCAGCAGATGTCCAAGGGCCATTGTCCTTTCTGCCAGGCTCTGGGGTGTCAGATAGCTGCTTGAGGAAGTGCAGCGCTAGGATTTAAAGCCAAGCAAGAACAATATACTGCTGTTACAAATCATGCTCTGCCAAGCCCTTCACCAAGAACATGGAAAGCTTGGGTTCCTTCAGCTTCCAAGCACTGTTTTGCAACTGAACATAAACCCAGCAAGTCTGGGAATAGTCTGGAGCATGTGACAAAAATGTGAAGGTTCTCAGCCTGAAACAGTTTATGTATAACACAACTGGGCAAGTCAATGCCTTGTCTGATTTCAGAGAGACCATGATTGACCCTGCGTGGTAGAACTGCAGAAGGCAGCAGCTCTGGTTAATGGTGCACAGGGCTGAAAGGGCACATCCAGGACCTGTTGGTGTCAGCATGACGTTAGAATCATAAAATCATCAAGGCTGGAAAAGACCTTCAAGATCATCAAGTCCAACCACCCACTCTACAAACCCTGATCACTAAACCATCTCCTGAAACACTAAGTCTGCTCATTTTTTCAACACCTCCAGGGACTGTGGCTTCACTGCCTCCCTGGGCAGACTGTTGCAAGGCTTCTTTGCTTCTCAACAAATATATCCTCAGAAACTTTCAATTTAGGAGCAAGTGGGACCTTCTGAGAAAGGAACTGCAACTGAGGTACAAGGAAGAGAGTCAGCACTGTCACCTCAGAAAGTCTTATGTGTATAACAGCAAAACTGACTTCAAACAGCCATGTCACATGACACAGAATCACAGAATCACAGACTATTAGGGATTGGAAGGGACCTCGAAAGATCGTCTAGTCCAATTCCCCCACCACACAGGATCACCTAGACCAAGTCACACAGGAACATATCCAGATGGGTTTTAAATGTCTCCAGAGAAGGAGACTCCACAACCCCCCTGGGCAGCACAGTGCTCTCCATCCAACAGCACAGTTACCAAAGGCTAGTTAGCTCCTGCCTCACATTTTGTGTTTGTTCATTGGCATTTTTATATTAGCTGAAGAAAGGGAAGTCTCCCTTTTCCTGCCTTTGCTAGTTTCCTGCAGAAGTTAATTTGAACCAATTTTCATACTGGGCAGGAGGTCATGTCACACATGACTAGCATTAAAAAACTAGTGCTATCCACTAGCTTTTTTACGAAGGGAGTCACCCCCTGTATGTCTCACCCTGGAATGATTTCCGACAAAGAGGCTATGTCTGGCCATGGGCATCTGCACTCACGTGCCACAGGCACCAACCAGCCCAAGCCTGTGCCAATCAGGATAAGGGTCACTTTTAGAACACAGTGACATTACAACTGCTCAGTTTCTCACAGTGGAAAAACGACGTGAGGTTCATTTTGACAGTGAAAAGGCCACAGCAAAAGGAGTTGACTGGTAAAAACATGAGATAATCAGAACACAATGACCTGCTGTTTGAGTCAAGACTGATAATATAGGAAAAAAAGGAAATAAATCAAGTAGTAATCCAACTTTTCCATTTTTAAAAGTCAGACATTTCCTTTTATAAATAACTGGTGTAAAACAATAGATGGTGGAGCGAAGGGACCGAAGAGTACATTGTTTTCATCAAACAATGTTGTATTTGGGGATTAGAGAGACCAGTAATTATGATATTTTAGCAGAGCCTGGTTTTGGCAGCTTTTCCAGCATCCGCATACAGAATGAAATGTCACTTCCAAATATCAAATTAACAGTAAATCTAGTTCTCTTATTTCTCCTGAGCTTCATTCAATTGACTTTCAAATCACTGAGTGATGTAGAGCACCAGTATGTTTCTGAAGTAGAATACACTTGGTGGCATTTCAAGCAAGTTTAACATTTTGCTCAGCTGCGCATTGTACAATTCAGCAGATTCTTTAAGAGGGGTTGGCTACAGAGGTCAACAAACCTGACTCAGCTGTAATGTTACTTGGAAGATCCAAGTTGGTAGATTTCAAAAACCATCTAAAAGAAACTACGTGATCGTATTTCAATTTTTACATTAAGTTAACAAAGTAAGCTGATTTAAAAACAAAACAAAACAACCCCCAGTGTCAGGAGGAAAGGTATCAGAGCAATCAAAGTCCACTGGTAGTAACTTCAGCACTTGTGGGATTGTGGGGGTAAATCAGAATGTCAGTATTGTCAGCAAAATTCCTCCCATTTTCTATGGAAAGCACACCGCGTTAGAGACTCCAGTGGAGAGATCCCTTGATCATTAAAACCCTCCATGATCAAAACTGGGTCCAAAAGGCAAACAAATGAAATAAAGTCCAGTGATTGCAAACACAAAAAAGCAAGCAGCAGATAGTGATTTCGTGTAGCATATGCAGTAGTTCATATCACATGAGTGGGAAGACTGGGAAAAAATACTGTATTTGCAAAAAAAAAAAAGCTATTTGTCTGAAAATGATCTGTTAATTTTTTGGCTACTCTTTCATCCACCACAATTGTGTGGTCTGTTTTTCAGAGAAAGAAGAAGCCAACTGAACTTCCTTTGGCCAGAGTTATATTGTCTCGGGAGTGGAGTCAGGTTTCTCTTAAATAACTGAAGGCAAGATTGTTGTCTTATATTCTGTGTGTTGTTACCAAAGCTATTGTGGATGAAGACCATACCCAAACCATTGCAGACTGTACCAAGTCCACAGAAATATGTCGCTTTCTTCAGAAGAAGAAAAAAACGCTTCCCATTGTACAATGGAGAAAACATCTGTTGCTAATCCATGGAGTTTTAGAAGAATGACTAGTAGCTGCATCCCACTGGAGATGGATTGACTGAGCAAGCAGTAGGTCATTTTTAAGAATAAAAACTTCATTGGTGCCTCAGTGCCCTCTTTGCACCCTGATCATACCAAACTCTAGAAAGAGGGTGCACCATACTCCAGAAGCAGATGACACAAGTTGAGCTGGAGACATCCCTAATCATCCAAGAACACAACCTTCAGCTTACTTCCAAGCCTTTGGTTTGGGTTTTCTCTTGTTTTCCCATGCTATTTTAAACATTTCACATGAAAAATGTACACACAAGCTGTTAGTGTGAAAATTAAGTTTAAAGATATCTGAGGAGCATCCGCAGACTATGAGCACAGGGAAACACTCTAAGCTCATAATCTTCACAGCTCAAATGTGTAGTTACTGTCAGCTCTCTCTGCATTGTCTAAGAAACTGGTTGGCATTTGGACATCACTTCAGAGATTCTGTGTCTTTTTCAGCTGTGTGCCTGTCTCCAGAAGAGCACAGGATGAATTCTACAAAGTGAAAAAGGGGCAGGAGAGACGTGTGTTGAGGAAGGCAAATCACTGCACTTCTGGACAGGAGACTATTCACATGGTATTTTGTAAAGAGAAACAGAATGGAAGATGCTGGGTTTTGCTGTTATCCCATGAGTAGTTGGGAAAGTATCTCTTTACATCATTTGACTTGAACCTGACGGTAGATCATCTCCGGTTTTTGCTCTCCTGCTTTGCTTATCTCTACATCTACATCTCCATTTTGCTCCTTTCTAAAACAGCATTTCACTCTTCACTATCAAAATACTTTAGTTCCTGGAATTGTATTGCTTGTTGAACTTTTTCTGTTGTTTTTTCCCCTTTTCCACCATTTTATTCCAACAGTGCAGTAGTGCAGCACTGGGCAAGGTATCTCTCCTTTCCATTACATCACAGCATCGATACCACATTTAGTGTATTTTCTCAGTCTCTCTGCCATGTATGAAGAACAACAACCTTTACTTCATATTTTGAAGAGAAGCTGCATGTTGAAGAAAATAAGCTGAAAACCATGAATGGCAATACCTCACTTTCTTTAAACTGTAATTTGGAAAGGTTTTTTTGCAAAAGATATGAACATATTTTAAAAGCAAGGAGTTTGATTTCTGTTCTAAGATCTGTGGCTTAAGGCACTTTATTTTGCATAGAATCATTGTGTGCAAGGAAAAGAAAGAGGTTTGCACAAAATTTCAATTTCAATCAGTGATAGCAGTCAGTCCTTCACACCTCCAGGCTACTACCAAATGGAGCTGGAAAAACCCTTGTAAGAAACTTGAATTACCCAAGCTTCTCATGCCAAGGCAGACAATGAGTAATTTACACTTTCTTCAGAAAACACTTCGTTTACCACAGGTCCACAATAAAAATAAGAAAGCTTGGTGGGACAGTGACTTGCTGGAATTTAGCTAACATGCCAAGAGGCAGGATTATTAGAGATCTAAAGCAGAGACAAAACTCTGATAGAAATTTCTTTCAGATTCTATCACAAGAAAATAAAACTCTGATTTTCAGTAAAAATCCCCAGCTTTTATTTCATTTTGTTTGTTATTTTTATTTACGTTTATTACTACTTCTTTTGGCACTGATTTATTCCTAAATTTTGTAGTAAATATCATTAACAATAGAATTACTGTTATTATTGTAAAAGCTTTGAGTGATATCAGTAGTCTCCCTGTAATATCACTATGTGGGAAGGGAAAACACAGATTAATGAAAACACTTGAGTACAGCTTTACTTAAGCATGGAGAGAGTTTCAGAGAATTCTGTTATTTAGGGTATTGCCTTATGCTTTCCATCAAGTGTTGTTCAATGGTTAACATAGGCTGGCCATTGACTCAGAACAACGAAAACACTTCCTCACTATCTTCTACAGAACACTACTATTTTCTACAAACAGTTCTCTTTGAGGTTTCACAGAAACCTAGAACATTAACTATAGAAGAAAAATGTAAATTCTTTTGCCTGGAATACTGTAAAAATAAAAAATAATTGTAAGAAATGTTTCAGAGGCGATGAATCCGCTTGATCCACCTGCTTTTGCACATTAACCAGTTGCAGAATCACACAGAATCACAGAACATTAAGGATTGGAAGGAAGGGACCTCGAAAGATCATCTAGTCCAATCCCCCTGCCAGAGCAGGACCACCTAGAACGTGTCACAGAGGAACATACCCAGGCAGGTTTTAAACATCTCCAGAGAACGAGTCCTTTGAGCTATAGTTACCAAGATCCTAAATTATATACCTGTTTATTTAATTTGGCAAAGGAAGTTTCACGGGTGTGGTCCTTTTTCTCATGGTTAATACGGAAGGTTTGATCACCCTTATAGGAATTTAAAAACTGAATCCAAGAGGTGAGCTGCTAGCAGAATCAGCGGTAGTTTTGCTATCAACTTCCACAGAATAAAGATTCAAATGTAATGAATTTCCTGGTATGTGCCATGGTCTAGAGAATTACACTGGAGCTGACTACATTGACTGATGTATAAACCAAGTTTTTAAGTGAGTCTAAATTATATTTCAAGGGATTTGTGTGTCATGAAACACTACAGTTGTCCATCAGTGAGACTAGATGTAGTAGTTTTAAACTGCTTCAGCATTTTCTGTGCCGCCTTGTCTGCTGAACTGACCAGACAGACACTTCTTCCTGTTTTTTAAGCCAGCACAGCTTTATTCTGTCTTCCCAGCAACACTTTTCATTATTAAAGTTTTTAACACAGGTAGTCTATGCTCTCTTCCTTCCAAAATGCAGTCCTCCTTGGCGAGACTATGCCCTGCAATGGGGAAGTTCCCCCTCCGAGCAGGTGGTGACCCACAGGAGCCAAAGGATCCCAGAGTCAAGCACAAGGGACAACAAGGAAGCTTGGCCAGGCATCCATAACTACAGAACATCAGCTTACAACCCCCAAACTAAAACGCTCTTTGCTTCATCCAGAGATGTACGCGGATGTTAACTGAGGTGGTTCAGACACTTCAACAAGGCAGAATGTTTTAATTTGGGAACAGGAAATGTGATGACTGAAAACATGAAAAACAGAGCACTTTCTTGTTTCAGGCAGTCTATCTGCATGTGCCACAAATTTCCAATGTCATAAAAAAACTGCTCATATGAATAGAGAATGAAGTTCCAAACCTTTCCCCTTGGCCCTATCTCAGGTATTCTGATCCCTCAGAGGCCACCTTGTGTCTCCCTGAGAGGAAAGCCCCAATTTCCCTGGCCTTAGATTAGATACTGGATCACAGTAACCTATGCATCTGCCAGTATCATCCTGCGAGTTCGTTTTAGGGAAAGTCACTTCTCTGGAAGCTTTAGTGACAGCCTTCTCAACACCACACCAAAGTTTAATACTTTAGAACAAAAGATGAAAGGTTCTGAACGCAGCAGGCCTCATACACCTATCCTACCCAGAAGTTTGTCACCCTTCAGGGAGAGAACTTCAATGTCATTTCTTCATTATTTTCCCCTGTGAGGCCCTTTCTTTTAATCCCATGCCTTGCCTCCTTCAGTTCTTTGACTCAGTGTCCTGGAGTCTTTGTTCTCCTCTTCATCCTGCTTGAGACACACTGTCCCCAGGGCAGAGTTTGCTGAAGCCCACAGCTGCACAGATGTATGACATTAAATCAGAAGGCATCTGCAGCATGTCCTAGATGCAATTATACTCCTCCTTGCCTATGGACACTCAGCACCTCCTAGGACCAAACACATTTTCATCCTGTAAATCCCTCACAATATTTAAAGACACTTATAAACACATGGAATTCATAAATTACTCAAGAACAGCCCAACATCCTTCAAGTTTTTTACTGAAGCTAAATATTCTACAGAAATTCAAGCTATTATTATTATCGTGTCATACGGCCAATAGCAGCTGGGAGTAGGGAAGAGATCACTGCCACTCTTTGCATTCTACTAACCTAATACATGTTTAAATTTTGCTGGACATTAACAATTTAAAATAACTGGTTGTATAACAACATTTTTCTATGAGCAAAGGGAAGGAATTCAAAACATATTGAGCAGAAGTAGAAAAGCCTGGTGCTAATAATGTTGAAATTATTAGCTCAGTAGAGCTAATTAAGTTTGGACAAGCAAATCACATTCTCTAGGTTTCCATTAGATTTAAAATAAGGGGAGTTTGAAGAAAATAGATTCAGCTGTGACTGACTTATATATGAATACAATTTTCCATCGGAATGTCTGGGGCAAATTGTACTGATACTAGCACAGGAACAGCTGGATGTATTTTGATGAAGCAATAAAAAAAGAAGGCAGTTTCAGAGGACAATTTGATATAAAAAGGAATTTGTCTGAGCTAGTTATGGAGCACTAATGTCTGGCTGAAAGACAGTTGAAGCCAAAGGGTCCCTCCCAGCTTTGACAGGCTTTGTATGAAACCTTACAAGAGGTCGTAACATGAGCTGCCCTCCATCCTTAGCTGTTGCAGGTGTTACTGTTCCAGCTACAAACTGCTGACAACCAACAAATACTGAGGGATCTTCAGTATTTCTACCAGACAATGCTAATCTGGTCACTGAACAAAGACGCCACACTTCTGATGAATGAGTATCTGGTGAGTTTTCAATACATTGTGATCACTCTGACCTGCAGCTTTCTGCAGCCACTGAATATTTGCTCTACCACTGTACTTGGACCATAAGGCCAAAGGTCTCTCTCATGGTGAAAACTGCAGTGTTAGAGGGGGAATCTGTCTGGGCTTTCTGAATAGCCTGTACACTAAGCCACATTTAAGGGCCTGGAGAACAGTATGCTGAAAACATAATGGGGAAGAGGTGAGGTAGGGCCAGCAAGGGCCAGAGCAGCAGAGTGTACATTTCTGCAAGACACACAGCTCTTCCAGCTCACTCTGTTCCAGAAGGTGGAGTGGTCCCAAGGTAATGAAGCGTTGGCTTTTCTCCTTCCCCTCTCTCAGCATCCACTTCCTCCACAGAGCTTGTCCAGCCAGAGTAGAGAATAAGAACATTGTTTTGATCAAGGATAATCTTATCTTCTTTCTGGAATGCTGTTTCAGCTAGAGACTGACTCAGAAATGAGAGTAGTTGAGGGAGTCCAGGGATTCCTATTTAGGTGAAAGATGAGATGTTGATCTATTCCAGCCAACTAGAAACACTGTGGAACAGAACCTTTTTATTTTTTCAGTTCTTTAGACTAGCTCCTTTGAATAACAATTACAATAACTCACCGAACACTGTCTGGCAGTGTGGAATTTGAACCCATCTTTACTTTGCTCTGATTAATGCAATTAAATCCAGCCTGAGAACGACCTTGGATTTTCTTCACCAGCATCTTCAGCAGTGCTGGCCACTTCAAAGTGTGCAAGGAGACCGTGGCCCAAATCACAGAAGCATCAGCAGAGCTGGTCTGTTTCATGCCACACAGTATAGGGTGCCATTTCTGCCCAGGCATTTTGTTTCGAGCAGCTCTGTCATTCCCTGAAAGACTGGTGCATATCCCTGATAACAGGACATAAGCTGTGTGGATGAAGACCTTAGCTGAACTGTGTGTGGTTATAAACACACAATCAAGATCAATTATTATCAGTATGTAATACTGCTGCCACTGTAACCTCATGGCTCTTTCCTCTTTAATCTGTGGGATTCCTTTGAGAGGCACTAGCATAAGATAGATCATCCAGTACATAGGCACTGTAGCCCCTTAGGATGCTCTTTAGCATTCCAATAACCTCTAGACCAAAACTAAATCACTTTCTGTGGATTCAGTATTATTCCTGAGTGAATGCTGAGCCCCTGAAAGGTCTCTTTGCACCTTCAGCCTATCCCACTGTCCTGCAGCATGCAGAACACAAGACAGAACACTGTCTTGTTGCAGACAGTGCCTGGCACAATAAGCTTGATTTCATGCATGCCATCAGAATCCCTCAGGCTAAGGCAGGTTGCTACTACTGCAGAGTCTGAACAGGGATGTATGGCTTTCAATCTTTCTTATTGGTCCGAGTCTTAGCCCAAAAGCTCACCAGCCATCTGGTGTCCTTGCAAACCCTAATTTGTCATGAGTAAGGCTTATCCTTGGTTTATGCATATACTTTGAGTTAATTTTGGGGGAAAATATAGTATTCCCTGGAGCAGAAAGTTCACAAGGTTTTTCACAAGATACCATATGCTGATGCCAAATACAAATGTCCTCGCCTCTCCACCCCCATATACCATGGCCTTGAAGGGAAGAGGACAGATGTTGAGTGTCAACAACTGTTTGCACAACAAATGAAAATAAGAACTTGTTTTTTACAACTTTGACACAATAGAGGAACACTAGAATAACCCATGGGATTCACCTGACAAAATCCACAAAACAGCGGTGAAGGGCTACCACCTCAAGCATATGCACTAAAGTAGGAAAGTACCTTTAGAGCAGCATCATGGGGAAAGTTCTAATTTCTCTGATCAAATGTCACTGTTTTCTTCAGGATGGCATCACCTTCACTTCAGAACTACAGGTTGCTCAACCTCAATTCAGTCCCTTATGAGGTGGTAGAGCAAATAGCCACAGAAACCATTTCTAAACATACAAAAGAAAAAAAGGAGACTGAGAACCATCAACATAGATTTACAGAGGAAATCATGCCTGACCAACCTGAGAGCCTTTATAATGACATGACTGTCTCAGTGGATGAGAGGAGAGCCTTGATTTCAAGGCTTTCAACACTATCTCACATAACTTCCCCATACATAAACTGATCAGGTGGAGGCTAGATAAATGGCCAGTGAGGTGACTGAAAACCTCAAAGTGTGGTGGCAGCCACCTCAAAGGGTTATGGTCAGTGTCATGAAGCCCAGGCAAATGCATACTTCAGGGCTGTTTAACACCTTCATTAACAACGTGGCTGGTGGAGCAGAGCAAACTCCCAGCAAACCTGCAGAATACACAAAACTGGGAGGAATGGTTACTCTTTAAGGAAACCTTGAAAGGCAGGAGAAATAGTCCAACAGGAAACTCATCAAGTTTAAGACAGGGAAATGCAACATCTAACATCTGGGGAGAAATAAAGTCCACACACTAGGACACACTGGGGATTAGCTGTCTGGAAGGTAGCTTTGCAGAAAAGGCCTTTGGTCTACTCGTGAGCCACACATGAGCCAGCAACTTGGCCCTGTGGCAAAGCAGGCAAAAAGCCTGGTGAGCTGCATTAGGAAGCACACTGTCCACAGATCAAGAGAGGTTATTCTTGCCCTCTGCTTAGTGCTTGTAAGACTTGTCTGGGTGCTGTGCCCAGATCTGGGGTCACTGTTGCAAGAGATGCACAGGCATATGGGAGCAGCTCCAGCAAAAGGACTGAAGGATTTTACGTACAAGGAGAGGCTGAAAGAGCTGCAACAGTTCAGCCTGGAATGAAAAAGGCTTAGGAGGGTGTTATATGTGTGCATAAACACCAGATGGGATATAGAAGCAAGATGGAATCAGACTTTTCTCAGTAGATCCCACTGACCTGATGAGATGCACAAAGTGTAACACAAGAAATTCTGTCTAAACTTAAGACAAACTGCTTTCTTTGCCATGAGCACAGTTGAACACTGGCTCACGTTGCCAGGGTCATGGAGTGTCGAGTCTTGGAGACATTCAAGCCTAACTGGACACTGCCCTGAGCAACCTGCTGCACCTGGCCCTGCTTGGAACACAGGGTTGGACCAGATGTTGGTGCCTGAGAGCCTCAGCTACTTTGTCATACCATGATGTTTAGTCTGGAGACTAATGGGAGACCTTGCTGTCTACAACTACCTGAAAGGAGGTTGTAGAGAGGTAGGGGTTGGTCTCTTCTCATAAGTAACAAGTGATAGAACAAGAGGAAATGGCCTCAAATTGCACCAGGGGAAGTTTAGATTGGACATTAGGATAAACTTCATGGAAAGGGTCATAAGACCTTGGAACAGGCGGCCTGGGGAGGGGGTTAAATCACTATCCCTGGACATGTTTGAGTCATGTAGATCTGGAGCTTAGGATATGGTTTGGTTGTGGGTTTGTTAGAATTAGGGTAATGGTTGGACTCGATGGTCTTACAGATCTCTTCCAGCCTGAATGATTCTATGGTTCTATGAGAAGGGATTAAAATACAAAGGAATCATTCTGTTTGATTCAGATTGCTAATGGGCTTCATGTCAGCACCACTGAGGGCTGGCTATGATCTGATTTCATTTTAAAGCCCAATGTTCGATTTGCATTGGAGAAATGGCAGACAGCAGGGAGGGGAGGCATTGTCAGAGGTTCAATTTTCCTGTGAAATATGCCTACAAACCAGGGCTGAAAATCTGGACAAGGTGGAGGCGGGAAGGAATCCACAGCTGCAAGGAGGAAGGGAGAAGGAGATGATGAGTTTTATTTTAAACATATGTACTAATCATGGCACAGAAGAGAAATAAGGGTGGGAAACTGCAGCTGGGAGGGGAACGGCAGACAGAGGCACTGATGATTATTGTAGATATATTTATTAAATCATTGCTTCAAGCAGGGAACCAGGGTGGGAATATGCAGCTGGAAGGTGGAGGGCAAGGGGAAAGCAGCAATTTTATATTCAATGTTTGCACTGAGCATGGCCCAAAATGGGGACCAGGGGTACAGCCTTGCAGCTGGAGGTGGGAGTGCCACAGGAGAACGCTGGTTCCTAGACCTGTCACATTAAAATATGCACATTTCGCCTCCACGAAACGGTGGTGCAAAGGCTTTGCAAAGCTTGCGGAACAGGAGAGCTTTTATTTTAAAGGAGTGAGGGAGAAAATTTGTTCACCTGCTGGGTTTTTGCTAAACCCTTGCAGCTCTATTACACAATTACTCCATAAACTTTTACAGCTGGCCCTGTGCCAGCTAACTGTCATTATTAATACTGCTGCAGAAAGTGCCAACAGAAGTGAAATACTCATGGGGAGATGCTGCAAAGACATATAAAACCCCAGACCTTCAGAGAATCAGAAGAAGGGAAGGGGGAAGGCGGGGGAGAAAACAGCCATATGGACCCTGTATGAACTAACTGCATTTATTCCAGAACAGAGGTCACTCATTAAGACTGGCCAGTGCCAGCAGGTTGCCAGCTTGGCAGATTTATGTGCTTCAGCTGTGGTCAACAGAAGTAGTATAGTTTTAGGCAGGGAAGGGAATTGTCGCGGGTTTATATGGTTCACAGCAATAAGAATAAAAATGCAACAAGCAGATCGTGGAGAGGACATGATCATTTCTGGTGCTGAATGCTTCCATCCTCCCCAGCAGTCACTGGAAGCAGCAGGTACTCATAATCTCATTCATGGGGTCTGACTCACAGTTGTGTCACCTCCTCCTCCCTTGGCCACAGTCTTATGTTATAGACCTACCTATGTCATGAGGTCTTTCAGTCTGTAGCACAATGATGGAAAGATAACCATGAAGAACTGCTTTGGCCTGGTTAGAAAGAGATTTCCTCCCATACGTCCAGCAGTGTGGCCAAAAGTTTCAGATCGGCAAAATAAAAATAATCCATTTTTTGGTAAATTTATATTTGTAAATACAGTTTGTAAAAACTGTACAGACGTATGTAGAGATTCACACCACAGATTCTGGAGGTACAAATAACACCACAGAAGTGTGTGTTGTCACCTAGCTCTTGATCTTGAACTTTTAAGGGCCAAAAAAAGTAAGAAGCTGCATCATCACATGTCACTTGAACACTGACATTCTATCTCAAGGAAGCTGGAGATTTAGAACTAGATGAGGAGAAATAATTGCCAAGCTTGAAATAATCTGAAGTTAGTCTGAACCTTGGAGCAGTTTACAGGTAATTGAAAAATCAGATCTATGAAAGCTTGTGCATCCATTCAGGCCCCTGGTTAGCCTGGCTTCAATTCCTCCCCAGGTAATCTGAAGGCAGCTAGATGTCAGTCAGATGAGTCACATTAAAGTATACCTTTTTAGATCTTTTTAGTACTGAAAATTTGTTGTTCCCATCCTCAGGTTGTTGGGATATTCTCTGACTTAACCATTTTCCTGAACAGGATTGCTTTATTGAATCGGGGCCACAGAAAACATCTGTCTCTGGAGCACAGGGGATGCTCTTCACAAAGCTCATCATCAGGAAGTCCTTCATGAATAAACCATTTATTTTATTTTTATTTTATTTTTGCTATAAATTATAGAAAAAAACCACCATGACATAAAACAGAGCCTGTATCATTATCCTGCAACTAATCACGACTCCTGTCTTTTGTGCCCTTTGCATGGCAGAAGTCCCTAAAATAATAGAGTTAGTCAGAAAACAAGAAGTCATCTTGCCCTTTTCCTGCTAATGAAAGATAATTTCCTGTACTTTTAAATGTCTCGTCTAGATTAGCTTGAAAGTCTCAAAGATTCAGCAAGTCTCGTTTTTCCTGGTAAAAAGCCTCCAAAGTTAGAAAATACTTCTGAAGTTTAGTTTAAATGTCCTCCTTCTTAACTCTATTTACACTTAGACTTCTTACTCTTCCAGTGGCTTGAAGCAATGCTCTTATGACTTTATGAACAACGGCTGCTGTTGTTGGTCTCTGGATCACAGAATCACTGAACATTAGGGATTGGAAGGGATCTAGAAAGATCATCTAGTCCAATCCCCCTGCCAGAGCAGGATCAACTAGACCAAGTCACAAAGGAACATATCCAGGCAGGTTTTAAACTGGATGCTGAAACTAAAATCACCTGGCTTGTTCTTGTCTGTCTAGCAACAACTACATTGAAACGAGTGCAATTACATGAAGAAAGTCTGAATACACAAGTTACAAATTAACATATAGCATTTTGTCCAAAAATGTAAATAAAAAGTTGATTATGACTTATTTTAATACATTTTCTACATACATTCAGACACTGCTGAAGCTGTGTTATGTTGGCTTATGTTATAAGCTTTTACTGGAATTTCATAGCCCTTACAATCTGATGTCATAATAACAAACCTAAAAAATTAAGAACTTTTTACCTATGATTTCACCCACAAAACCAAACCATGCTATAGACAGGAAGACTGGAGAAACCCTCATTATCATTATTAATTAGATAGTTGTGGCTGCATAATTGACTTATAATTTGACAACCCTAGGTACCAGTATAAGCTGGGGACTGANAAGAAGGAACTTCTTCACGGTAAGGGTGACGGAACACTGGAACAGGCTGCCCAGGGGGGTTGTGGAGTCTCCCTCGCTGGAGATATTCAAGATCTGCCTGGACATGTTCCTGTGTGACTTGGTTTAGGTGATCCTGCTGGGATCTTTCGAGGTCCCTTCCAATCCATAATGATTCTATGATTCTATGATTCTATGACTTATACTAGTTTTCTGGATGAAGAAGACAGCCATGAGGCATATGGCAGCATATGGGCTGGTTGTGGTCCTGGCGGTGGTGTATGGAGCCTTCTCCCATGTTTAGTGAATCCAGGCCTGGAGAAGTGTGAACTACACAGCCTGTGCCTTGGCTTCACCTTGCACCACCCAAACCTAGAGAAAGAGTGTCCATGTTGCTCAGCAATGCAAGTCTCAAGTCTCACAGCCACAGTTGCATTGTAGGGTTTTTGTCTGCATATTTAGGTGGATTTGCGACAAACCCAAGGACTGAATATGGCTGAGGAAAGGACCTCATTCAGGTGTTGTATGGAGCATCATAAAGCACAAACAACAACAGCGACTAATTCTGACTGAACTGACACAATAGTAGGAGATCAGAATTCCAAGTGGGTCTGACCTGTTATTATTGACCATGCGGTACCTGTTATTTCAGAGCTTTAGAATGAAAATTTTGTTCCAACTAAAAACTATACTAAAATTCCAAGCCACATTCTCCAGTGATGCAATCATATAGCTAGCAATTCTTAATCTTACAGCTTTTCTAAAATACTATATCTTGCAAATGGTGACCTCCAGCATTAAATGCTTTTTGCAGATTTTTTTGGGGGGGTGAGAGGTTAAGTGCAACAGAAAAATATTTCTCTTACATTGGTAAGACAACACACAGGATTCTTCTCCTATTTACGCTACATTAAGAATAACAACAGTGGAATCTCTTGATCCATCAGGTGGATGTGAAAGGAGAACCAGATAATTTTTCATTTCTTTTTTTCATTTTTTCTATCCAGCCAGACAGGTGTGCTGGTCACAGTATGTTACCACGTGTCAGGAGAAATGGCTTTAAAAACAGTTAACGCTATACTTGAAAAATTCCACGTAGCATTTACCACGTAACACACACACTCTCTGTCCACACAATTATACAATTGGGTAAAGTACACAAAATCAAATTGCATTTAAGATGATTTTTGGTTAGAAGCCAATGCAAATATTATTCTTCCAAGATTCCAGGAAGAGATTATGTGTAGACCAGTGACTTGTGCAGCATCTGCCAGCTGCTGACTAATTACATGCCCATCGTAATTGCATCTGTGGACACAACACGGGTGAAAACTCAGAGAGAAACAACATCTCACGACAGACTTTCAATAGCAATGGCCATTTTGAGGCAAATTATCCTATATTTATACAGTGCTAATTTCACTCAGTTGTTCTAGAGTCCTCAGGGACTTAGAGCATCATAGCACTGAAAACAAAATACTCGACACGTGTCTAACAGAAATGAAAAGGCAGAGACAAACATACGTGCGCAGACTGTGCAACCTTCTCCAACTTCATTCTGAACTAGGCATAAAATTAGGAGAAAACAACACTACAGTACTCTTTTTGTGTCTTGTCTATCAGCAAATGTTTTATAAGGCAGGACCCTGGGAACGTTGTACACTGTCACTAGGGAAAATAATTAAAGCAACCACAACATATATTTATACACAAAGAGACATCCTGGAAAGGCATTTCCCATAATTGCACCATGACAAAACGTGATGGAAATTACACCACAATTAATGGCATTCCTCTAACTTAATCCATTCTTAATCTTTTTTAGTAGTTTAGAAAAAGACCCATCGCTGAGGGCTTCATGTTATAATACCGTTAGACAGCAATTCTCAAGAAATTTTACAAGGCAGGCAATGCTGGTGCTGGCAAACATTTCTGTGCACAGTCACAGAGTGGTGCTCATGATGGCTTTCCCTGACCTTACTTTAAGTTTCCTGCCAAAACGGAGATATTAAGACAGCAGATTAAGGACATTGTCCAAATTAATTGGCTCATTTTGCTGGAAACTACGTCTGTATTTAGGGACGTGGGGCTTGATTTCCCCTCTTTGCTATATTTGGTATCCTGTTGCTTGGAAGTCATATAGTTGCATGTCTCTTTAATCCTAACAAGTGGATTATTTTAATAGTAGCTTGTATTTTCAAAGCTAAGTCTACAAGCTTGACATTTTCTATTGCTAAATGAAAGACAAGCCATGTTATTTTCTGGTTCCTCCACATCTGGGAGACAGCCAGGGACAGGCAGTTGACATCTAAGTGAATGCTGAACCAGTATCTCAACACTGCAATAACTGGTCCTGTTCAAAAGGACGTATCCCTTGAACCTTACTGAAAATTAGTACATGAATATTCCAAATAACTTATAATCAGCTCCACCACTTAAAGACTTACTGGTATTCACAGCCATTAAATGCCTCTTCCATGTCCCGACCACACACAGCAAGGCTAATTACTCTTGGGGAATGAAAATTCCCTCTACAATTTCAACAGGACTGCACTTAATTTCTGTTCAAATATCTTATACAGCAACAGTGTTTGCTGCAGAGAATGTCGGAACAGAGGGCTCTAAGGAACTTTCTGGGCCATTAAGTCAATTCCCCTGTTACTGCAAGCAAACACATTGTATAATTTTTTCATACACTCTTCAATCTGACATAAAAGTTGTTGGGGTTTGGCCTCTGTTATTCAGCTGGAGAATGTTCCATAATGCACTTGCTCTAACAGTGAGGACCTGCCTTCCAATTTCCAGCTTAAACTTGTTTCTTCTCAGGTTGCACCCTTGTACATGTACAGTATTTTAATTTATCTTGAACGACTCTTTTCTCCCTGCTACTTTTTCCTGTGCCCTTCCCTCTTATCTTCATTTTGCCAGACTGAGTAAGACAAGCTCTTCTATCATCCAGTACAAAGTACTTCTGTCATTCAGCGCAGCGGTACTTTCTATGGATACACTTGAGCCCCTGCTCTGCATCTGCTGGGTTTTCAAGCAGCCTTTCTTAAGCCAGTGCTTGAGAAGAGGTCTAGCCAGAGCCCTGCATGGTGATCCTAGTAATTTTTGTCACCACTTGCAATAATTTCACAGACAAATTATGGGACTGAGTTTGTCTCTCCATGATTACATCACATTGATGCCTCCCAGTCAATCCTTCATGAACAAATAAAAGAGGCTGTTTCTCAACATTCTTTAAAAGTTTTACTTTCTTTAACTCTCCACTCTTACATGGGCTTTTAGACTCTACTCTCTCCAAAAGTTCGATCCCTTCCCTTTGCACAGATTGTGATGCTGTCCACCCTGATGTCTGCTGTCACCTACTTTACAGTTCCTCTCCTCAATGCTCTTGTTATGACAGATAAATGCTACCCGTTTGTTTCCAGAGTGTTCTTTTCTGAAATATTGATATATTATATTCTCCACATTATTTTTGTCCAGAAAACCAGTAACTAAATAGAAATAACAGTTCAATATTATCTACCTTTGCTAAACTATGGCTTGTGTTTCATTGTTTTTAATTTATCTCCTAGTGGTCCTGCAGGATCTCTCACAGCTTGCTGACCATTTAGGTCAGATTTACATGTCCATGGTTATCTAGATACCTTCTCCTATGCTCAAATTTAGACATTGCTCCTGCTGATCTCCTGCCCTGCAGTCCCATGCTAGCTCTACTCAGAAGTTCTAAGAAGCTTGCAGTTCTCAACAGCACTTCTTTCAATTTCCTGGGATTAAAACAGGCAGCACTTCCATTTGAGATGGACTTTCACACTGAAATTTGCACTTGGATGCCACAGTCCCACTCACAGCCAATACGGTCACCTTCACTAACACTAAGGGTAAGGATTTCGCACACTTTGTTTCCAGGCTGACAATGCTTTTCATCTCTGTCCCATTTCCTATGCACAGAATTTCCACTTCTCCTTATGTGTGCAGTGGACAAACTCTGTGGTCTCTTTTGCTATTCCTTGCTAGGCCAAATGTCCAAACTCACTCTGTGACCTCATTAATGTTTATAAATATGTGAAGCGTGGGTATCAGGAGGATGGAGCCAGGCTCTGCTCTGTGTCATCTGGTTATAGGACAAGGGGCAATGGGTGTAAGCTAGAACATAGGATGTTCCACATCAATATGAGAAGGAATTCATAGTAAGGGTGAGAGAGCACTGGAACAGGCTGCCCAGGGAGGTTGTGGAGTCTCTCTCTCTGGAGAAGTTTACAACTCATCTGGACATGTTCCTGTGCGACTTGGTCGAGGTGATCCTGCTGTGGCAGGGGGATCTGACTGGATGATCTTTGGACGTCCCTTCCAATCCCTAATGCTCTGCGATCAGTCAGTTCTTACTTTATTCCCACTCTTTTTGACTTTGACACCAAGGTTTTCCTTGTAGAACACTACTTTTTTAATCTACCTACCAGGTCTGAAACAAGTCCCTCTGTAATTTTATCCATTGTTTGTAACACCTTGACATTCATATTCTTCAGCATCTGAAGTAATTCCAAACTGTGTCTGCTTTGAAGGTCTTGAGCAACTCAGTCCCAGCTCTCTTTCCTAACCAGTCATCTCAGTTTCATAGAATCATAGAATAGCCAGGGTTGGAAGGAACCTTAAAGATCATCTAGTTCCAGATCAACTTGCCATGGGCAGGGACACTTCCTACTAGACCAGTTTGTTCCACTGACCTGAAATCTTAATTAGAAAACTATTGTTTTGGTTTTTTGTTTTGCATTTAAATGCAGTCAGTTCAAGAGAATTTGTGTTAAGCTTTGGACAAGTCCAAAAAGTGACTGAATTTTATTAGTGGATGAAGTGATTGCTACACACAGCACACAGAGCCAAATCCTGACACTTTTCCTCTGTCCTCTTCATGCTGGCATAAGTTTGCTGAAATCAATGGGATGCTTGTGTATACAAGTAGTAAAGGATTGGGCCTGCAGTTTGTAGTTCTCTTTGAAATCCCTTACTATGAAAGGACAACACAGATGTCGTGTGCAATGAAATCAACATTGTGGTTACAGCTGTTAGTTAGAATAAAGTAAGATAAAAGGAAACCATTACCTAGCTTGGTAGGATATGTTTTAAATTTTTTTTTCTTTACACTACAGTTTGCAATTAATTGACTAATCCAGTGCCAGACAGATTTCTTTTCCCTTCTGTAAAACCAGTTTGCACCTACACACACTGCTGTGAAGCATTACTTGGAATGATGAAGTGTAGGAAGTCGAGCCGACAAGAACATTTTACATAGCATGTACACCCTGAATTCTCTTCTGCAATTTGCTTATAGACTTAACTTGATTGTTCTCAGGTTAATATGCACAATTTGGAAAAGTGAAGTAGCTTTCTCTGACGATCAAACACAATCCCGTGAACTGAATCAGTTGTTAAATTAAGCTTTACCTCAAGACCCCACAATGAGGTATCTATTACCAGGAGCTCTAAGCAAATGTTCTTTTAATTAGCTACATTCATCTTTAATCCCTGTTTTGACAGAAACTCTAACATAAACATACATTACAAATATAGAAAAATCCAGCTCAAAGTATGGTTAATTTTTATGCTTGACAGAGCCATTTGGAAAAAATAACTGCGACCTTTTTGGAGCCTGGAAAAAAAAGGTCTTAATGTGATGTCATTATAACACAGTTTAAGCAAACCAAAAAGAAACAGTGGCATCTGTAGCTAAAGTACAATAACAATTATTAAATACTCCTTAAAGGTAGCAATAAAACCCTAAAAAGACTTTTGGGTCTTATGTTGAGGCAGCTGCAAAACCATGTTAAATAATTTCTGTAAGGACAACAGCAATTACAAACCTGATTAAAGTTCACCCACATTTCATTCCTACATACATTTCATTCATACATACAGTGACTGAAATGAGAACTGTGAAACCAGATGGCTACAGGGCACACGTGATGGATATATTCCATCCAGCATGCCCATTGCCATGGAGACAACAGAAATAACATTATCTTTAGTGTCTATTTCTTCACAAAACTGTTCATTTAAGCGTTGCTGCCAGTCTAAGCAAAATCCACACGAATACTTAAGTATCAGTTCAAAAACACAGTTCTGCTTCCCCTCTTCCTGCCGTGTGTTGGACGTTGTTAAGTGTTGCAGGACTGATAGCAGCATGTGTCCTCTCCTCAGTCAATGACATATTCAGCTGCTTCTCTACAGCCCTTCTTTGTTTTTGTTTGGAAATGATTTCGACCATTTGATTTGGGCTACAATTTGGAGCTATTGTATTCAGACAATTCAATTGTTATTTGAATGAATAACCTAACCAGGTGACAAAAATTTCTTCCTTTCCCACTTTCTGCATCAATAAAAGGAATCAGAGACTGAGCAGAATAGAGATAGCCTGACAAAGACATGAGACAATGCAGATGTATTTTATAGGAAGTCATAACCCTGCAAGTAAGCACATGGATTAGAAAACAGTAAATCTGAAGTGGAATAGTGATGGTAGGCAGCGCTGACTCCATACTAACCTAAGATACTCTGTCTTCATCCTCTCTTATGAATATTTCATTTTCAAGAAGATAAATGCTCTATCCTCTCTCCTTGCTCTTGCTCACAAAGTGCATCTAGCAGATCCATCTCACAGCACGTATATGCAGGTTAAAATGGGTTGAAGCATGTCAGCCACAAGATTGTCTCACCATGTGTTCCCACAGCCAGCAAGCTCAATGATGTGTTATGCCACACAGTCACTAGATCAAGAGTGCTGGCCAAAACTTGTGATATCATTCCTGAAACCACGTGAACCTGATCTGTGTCTTTGTTCATACAATATACATATCTATGGGAAAGAAAATGCCTCTAACAAGAAAGAGGGGATTTGAAGACATCATACGGAGTCAGACACAGCCTACAGATGTGTAGGAATTTCACACTTCAGGAAGGCAGTGTGGGATATGCATCACAGTCCCCACAGCTGGTGGAGGGAACTCCAGAGAAAGTTGTGATGCAGAAGCATACCAGCACAAGCTGGCAGGAAAGGAGCCAGGGCTGTGTGTGTGTTACAGCTTGGGTTGCCATAAGAATATGCCTAAATCACCCATGCCTTGCTGGCATCAGGGTATCAGAAACGCACTTTCTAGAGGCAGTAGCTGGGGCTGGACTTGTGACAGGGGCCACAGATGGCTGAAATGTCTGCTGAGCTGCATCGATTTTCATCTGAGGGCTATCACGTGACTTCAGCACTTTCCCTTTTCATGTTCAAAAGCTCTGCTTACCTGTGCCCTGACCCCCACTTAAGTGCGGTGTCTTATCATGTTCCCTCTCCATTCTCCGCTGAGGCCAGTCTTTTTAAACTGATTCCCTTGCACTCTGCACTTCATGGGGAGCATTTTCTTGTTACAGGTGAATATTTGGGCCCCCTGGTTTTACACAGAGGATGTTTTACCTTGTAAGAAAGTTGCCTGGTGCTATTAAAACATAATTCAACATATTGTGCAAAGTGCAGTATGTTGTTCTTGTCCTTACTGCACAAATTCAAATGCAGCACATTTTCCTAGGCACAGGATGGTGGCTAATATTCCTAGAAATGGCCAGGCAGTTCCACAATGAACACTTTATTTTACTGCTCCAAAAGAAGTTGTTGGGATGCCAACTTGTCTAAGCATTCACAACTGGCATAGAGGACAACCAAACCTATCCTTTTTTTCCCAGGACTGAATCTTCGTTTCCCTTTCATTCCCCTTCACCCAGGAGAGGTGAAGATAAGCGACAGAATCACAGAATCCTTAGGGATTGGAAGAGATCTCGAAAGATCATCCAGTCCAATCTCCCTGCCACAGCAGGATCACCTCGACCAAGTCACACAGGAACACGTCCAGATGGGCCTTAAATGCCTCCAGAGAAGGAGACTCCACAACCTCCCTGGGCAGCCTGTTCCAGTGCTCTGTCACCCTCACTGTGAAGAAGTTCCTTCTCATATTGATGTGGAACCTCCTATGTTCCAGCTTACAACCACTGCCCCTCAAGTTTATGCATTGCAAAGAGTGCAACCCCATAAAGTAAACTGTAAAGTAGCATCTCCCCTCTGTGGTGGACACGCCTATAGATAATTTTTTTACCTCAAAAAGATTCCCATTAAGGTCTTCCTGCTTCTGCCATGTTAATTGTATTTCTATGTAGCTGAATAAGCAGGGCTGTTCACCTGCTCCTTCATACATAAAATGTCTTCATATGGCTGGGTGAGAGAGGCTCCAGAAGACCTTCTAATGCTTCACATACACTCCCTCAACGACTGGCTTTGTTTTCTAAAACATCTGTAACCTGGGACCCAGTCACCATATCTAGGACAGGAACAACTATTGCTGAAATAAAACCTTCCACATCTCTGTCTTGCCCCTACCTGTCCTGACTTTTCTCTGACCAATTCATTTGTTGGTTGGGGTTCTTAATTCTCAGCTGCCCCCGGATACACCCTAAGCCTTGCAGAGGTCCCATTTCAGGCAAGAAGTAAGCACACATCACATACAGTACTTTTCCTCTCCCCCTCTGCCCCTCGCCAGAAAGCAGGAATACAGTGACTTAGCTTTGCAATGTGCTTATGTAGTGTTTAATTTAGTATTTGCTGCTCTTCCTGCTCTTATTAGAAATGCAGTTCAAAGAAATGAGCCTTTCCTTGGACCAGAAAGTCATGCTGCAAATGACTAGGGAAAATTCTGGTCCCAATAAATACATCCTGCATATTGAGGGGAAGTAAATAGACCAGACAGAAAAAGACTGGAAAGAACAGAGCTGCTCCAGCTGCATGCATGTTTAAAACATGTTTATCATCTGGCCTACTTGGAGTTGTATCTTACATTGTGAATTTATTGTGTTTTGGCTTAATAAGCATGAATTCTCACATTCTTCCCAAGTTATAAGTAAGTCCAGATATGCTTCCCACACAATCCTTCATGGTCTCAAGTTGTATTTTTTAACCTACTAAATCAATAATTAATTTCAAAACATATGAACGAGGTAGGCTTTGTCAGGTGCATTTATCATGTCAGACTCCCTTTGCTGAGATGAGATGTACGGACCCCTAAGGTATCAAAATTAGCTTCATTCTCACCAGAGAGTATTGTACACCACAAAACATAACCATAAATAAAATGAACCAAAGATAGATGTAGAAAGGCATTGTATTAGAGAGTTTGAGCAAAAAATAACTATAAAATGTACTGACAAGGAAGGAAGGAAGGAAAGAAGGAAGGAGGGAGGGAGGGAGGCTCACTCTCACCTGCTTCTTTTTTTTGCTGCTATGATAAAAGCAGTTTCTAATAGCAACTTTTTTTCATAAAGACAAAGTCCTGCTGAGCAGAGCAGAAATATTTATGACATTCCTCGTGTAATTGTTACCAGAATTTATTTTTGAAGTTAGATGTAGACTTTTCTACAAGTATTTTTGAAATTACCTTAAAATTGCTTAATGTAATTAGATTTAAAGCATCATTTGTATGTGTTTAAAATGTACTGTGAAGAGGTAGAAACCTGAGAACACACTGAAGTGTAGAGTGGGCTTGAAGAATTAAATGAATGTAGTCAGAGAGGATTATGTATTACCAAAAGGAGAGGTTCCCAGATTTGTGAACCAGTTACTGATTCTTGCCAACTGAAATGAGATCTATTTTCTTTCTTTTTTCTTTTTTTTAACTCCCTAAGAAAGAAATTCTAATTCTGAACTATTAGTAGAAAGAAGCATTCAGTGAAAGAAGATGAAGTGAGTGTCTCAAAATCTATGCTATTTTATAAACTAAACCACTTGAATCCTCCAAAGAGAGAGGCAAAAAACAACAAACCAAATCCAAACTGTAGAGCCAGTAAAATGCAGACTCACCTATGTTAGAAATGAGAAGACCTTTTCCAAAGCCTAATCTGACCAGGTTATGTACCAGGGGTCAACTCACAACTGCCACACAAGAATCATTTTATTCACATTGTCCAGAACAGCCTCAAAAGTCTCATTTTCCCATTCCTTTATCAGAGAGAGTGTCACATAAATGGTCTGACCACGGCTTTTCTTGGCCATTCACAAGGAGAAGAAAAGGGGAAAAGCACCAGTGTCTCAGTCCTAAAAACAAAAAAAGACTGACTTGAAGGTCTGATCTTAGCTGGGTGCCCTTTGAAGAGGATAGGACAAAAAAGGGGAGCAGTGTGGCTGGGAGTAGTGTGTTGCTCCAGAGTAGTAGAAGAAGAATGGAGGACAGTTGCCTCCATTGCTCTGGCCAGACTAGCTGCTCTTCAGCCCTCTCCTCCAGTGACAGGAGGGACTAGGGCCTAGGAGATGGCTCCAACGGAGACAAGCTTGCGTGCTCTCAGGACTGATTGTGTTAGCGTGACCACGGTTCTGCTCCTTCAGTCCCTGGCTACTCCAAACTATATGCAGGGATGATTTTTCACATATTTTGTGCCTTGTGTTTTGAATTCACGAGAACAACTCAGATATCTGGTATGCAGCACATTTCTGTTATCCATTGAGTGCTGGACCCTTAGTGAGAAGTGGAGGGTTTGCATGAGTCCATGTGGTGTTGGCCATTCCCAGGTCTCTGGCCACAATCAGGCTGACTTTGAACCTTGGAGTCCTGTGACCCTCCTCTACAGAGCACAATCTCACACGGAAGAGAGACGAACATTAACACTGGTTTATTTTTGCAGAGAAAGGAGAACAGAAGGAGCCTCCTAGAGTGGCTCAAGTCTCCCAGCCCAATGGTTTTGGTTTCAACCCATCTTCTTAAACTGGGGAAGGACCTATTGTTCAAGCCAAGAAATTGAAGGGGTTTTCTTGATATTTTTAGTTAGTTCTACAAATCCAGACCCAAAATAAGTGTCCAGATGAGATGTTTGTGTTTGTCATTGCTCTCTCTTTGCAGACAAGCCAAGCAGCATCTCTCTTCCTGCAGCCAAAGCACCAACATCTGGAGATCACACAATCCATGGCAGTCAGCATTATCCACAGCTTGAGAAGTCCCTACTGTCCCCACTTTGGACACCAGCAGCTCACTCACTGAGCTGGCCCAGGGAGCACACCCTCCACAAGCAACACATTAACTTGCGCCAGTGTCTGAGCCCCCACTCACAGATTAGTGTCCCACACAGGGTGGGAAGCAGCCTGGGTTGCAGACAGGACTGAAACCATGCCTTCTTGGCCTGCATCCTCAGAGGGCATTTCCTACCACCCTCTTGCAAAAGTGCTGGTCAACCCATGGTGAGGACAGCTCACCTGCTTTGGGGAATGCCAACTGCTTCCCCTGCCCTCATTTGCAAGCTGAGTTGGAAGCTGAGTCGAGTGGTTACATGACCAGCTCCAGTAGCAGTGCGTGGGGTAGTGATGGGGCACGGCAGGATCCTGCCCCACCCTGGCATGGTTCTAGCCATGACCCCACTCCTTCCACCTGCCCAAGGGTCAAGGCTGGGCTTGCTCACAGTGCTGTGCAGCGTATGTAAGCTGCCTAGCTCTGCTCAGGCAAATGAGAGGAAGCAGGTTTTCCAGCGAGGTGATCTAATTTACGTGCAGCTTATGCTGCATTATACAGGAATACTTCTGACTCTTTGATTTCCTGATTGTAAATTTTACCCCTGCTGACAGAAAGAGTAATTGCCGTGACCAGAATCTAACCAATTGCTTAAACTGTTGAAGCTGACATTTCTGTTCCATTTATACAATGCATACATTCCTGAAGACTGAGGTTTAGAAGGACAGATATGGCACTGGAGTTTACCAGAAGCATCTCTGAAATGCTTTGTAGTGCCAAAGTATACAGAAGGCTCATTTACTGTGTTGGACGAGTAAACGCAACAGGGGTATTTCTGCAGAAATAAAATAGATGTATGTTTTTATTTCCTATTCTCTTACATAATCTTGTTAGTGGTTTGAAACTTACTATGCATTCTGTGGGTGATAAAGAGAGAAGAAAAGTTATTTCTAGAAAGCTGAGCAGTTCTAATTTCTTCTGGTTTTTAGCTAAACATGCCAGCTTAAGCAGAAAGGTGTAACCACACTCCGCTTCAGGGACAGGATAGCAGTCGGGCCAACAATTGAAAATAAATGTCAAACCAATTTCCGTAAGGAGATGCAGCCAAAGGCCACTGATCCATTCACAGAGACACCTGCTGCACAGAATCAGAAGGGATAGCAAGAAAGTCTGATTTGTGAAGGGAAAAGCAGTCCCCAGAAGAAATCAGACCAGGGGCGATACTTCAACTTGTACCATGCCTTACACACCTCTCCTGTGGGTTTAATCACATCCTTCCCATTCTGCTGGATCCCACACAAAGACATGTGAGTAGGAAGGCAGTCCCATGCCTTCAGCTGTTCCCTGTGGTCTGCTGCTGGACTCGGGGCAGCCACCCGCATGGTTTGCTCCCAGCCCTTCCCTGTGCTCAGTTCAGTGACACCACTACTAATGTACACCCTGGTGTAAATCAGCACTGCATACTCCACATACAGTATTTGAATTTGCTTAAACTCACTGAAAGATGGAGCCTTTAGGGGTTAATCAACTACCCAAGGGAAAAAGGTTATTTTGATTAAGACTTGCTAGCCTAAGTTCACATGCATATTGCTGTTGATACAGAGAAATGGGGTAATAATCCCCTGGGCATTCAAGCACTTCATTTTCCAAGGTCCACCCCTTGTCTAGCTGCCCATCTTTCCCCATCCATCCTCAAAATACACATGTTGCACAGATGCAACACCACTACACACGATAAGGACGAAGACTGTCATGCAGCGGTTTCTCCTTCTAGCCTGTTTCCCAGAAACTCTGTCAGCTGCATAAACATTCCTCTCTGCTCAAGAAATATGGAATGAGCTCACGACAGAGTTGATAAGGGTGGAATCCTCCTCCCTGACCCAAACGAGCCTACAGGAGGTGGAAGACATGCACCCCTCAAGTCCTACAGCCTTCTCCTATTCACCCCATGCTCATCTATAGTAATACAGCAGGAAGAGGCACCTGCACACCAATTTTATATCCTCAGCCCTGCATCACCTGGCTCTGACATCATTTAAAGTGCCTGAAGAGCAGTTCTGACATAGAATAGTAGCCAAACTTTACTCAAGCGTTTACGTACTCAGCTTGCCTTACTTAAGCACTGTTACCCAATAGTTGTCCGTCACATTATTACTGTTATTAAACTACTGTGATTTTTACACTGTGTTGGATTTTAATCCTTAAGAACATTAAAGAGTAGGAAGACACTTAGGCCAATACTAAGGTCTTTTAAAAATCCTCCTTCATTTTCCAAAGCAACCCTCCACCAAAAAACATCTGTCTAATAATATTTGGAGAGCTTCCTATGGAAAAGTTGGGATGGTTCTGAATAATATGGTATTTAAAATGATTCCCTAAAAATCTACAAAAAATAGCTCACTTTGTGAAGGAAATCTAACAGTGTTATAGCCCTGTAAAAGCAGACTGAGCATCACTTCATGGGAATGTATAAACAGAACTAAATTCTCCCTTTCTGTAAAGAAAACTGGCAAAATGGGAAGCTGTTGTAAAACATCTGCATGGATGAGGAAACTATAGCATTACCACAAGGACTGAGATTAAGCTCTCATTGACATTCGCTCCTCCCCAAGTTTCCACCTTGGAGCAGCTATCTGTGGCCACCGTTGAGTCCTACTTCCATAAACACCATGCCCTTGGTATCATCTCCACTTAATTACCATTCTGCTGTCTTACTCTGCATTCCTCATGCTGTGAAAACCAGTGAGAGAAGAGTGCAGAGCTGCTACACCTCCAGAGACCAGAAGCGCTGCGGCAAAACGCAGCAAGCTTTATTCTGAAACAGGCATCTAATGTGCACTTAGGCCACTTCCATAGTGTTCTTCATTTGATTTCACCAGTACACCACTAAAATCTAGTTCATCTGAAGTACTGAACAGACTGTTTTGAACTGGCTTCAACTTAGAAGTCCCCTAGTCTAGTTTATGAATACTCCAGAGGCTTATACTGGTGCCACTCAAGGGAACCTAGCCCGTAGGGGAAAGGTATGTTAATCTTTTTATCATTGTATAAAGGAATTAAAATGCATGGATCAATACATTTGTCTCCTAACTATGCCTGGCTATGTGCAAAAAATGACAATAAAAATAAAGGAATGGTTTTTATAATGTGACTACTAGAATACTTTTATGTGAGTTTCTACTGTTTGGAATACTTTTTAAATGCTAAGAAATTCTGAGATAGCTGTTTCAGCATACTGTATTAATCAGCTCAGGCATAATCGTATGATGGCCCAAAAGTCAAACTTTTCCTTAAGTTTCCTGACCTTGACCTACAGAAAATGTTATAACAAAATTTCAGCTTGGGTTTCTTCAAGGCAACAGTTCCTCTTACCTAAACATACCTTTGAAATGGAGAGAAAGAGCTTGCTGATAAATGTTTCAACACCACACTTTATTAAAACAAGTTATTTCTGTTGTTTACTATGTGGTTAGGCCATGATGAAAAGCAGATCTTCACCAATACATTTTTGTGCAAATTCCTTACTTTTCTGTTTACAAAAGAAAGTGAAGTACCTTTCAGTGGTATTTGTCACAGAGCACTAGCAGCTAACAATGCACACTGTCAACTGCTTAAGGTTTCACTTCCTAATTAACTTTCCTAAAAGCAAAAGAACTGTCTGAAAACACAAAGCTCTCACATTTACCCTTCTGCCATTCCAACCTATTCATCCGCAGCCTCATGGCTGTGGCCACCGAGAGCAACAAAGTCCTGAAGGAGGGTCCCCACAGCCCCAAACATCAAGGGAGTAACCTGAGCAGCCTGACTACATAGTAAAGCAGTTATCTGCTTTAGAGGGGGCTTTTTAAAAAGATTACGACTCAAATGCAATTCCACCACTAACTGCCCAGTGCTAAAGCTTTTCTAAAATAACACATTTCTGTCTTTCTTTTACCTTACAGAGATAACTTCTCATTCCAATTCCATGGTGGCTTTCTAGACGTGTTGAGTGAATGCACTCGCCTCAGGTACAAATCATCTTTTGTTTTACCAAAAAGCAAAAATTGTAAATGTAGCTGAAATTATTGTGGAAAGTATTAAGATCTACTTGAATGTGATCAACAGAAAAGACAATGGAGTGGCTCACAGGTAGCAATTGTTATGGACCAGCTCACAAGCGGCAATTACTGTGCTTTTCAATTTCAAAACAGTTTTAATCTGAATAGTTCAAAATGCAGATCAGTACAAAAGCAGGGATTAATCCTGCCTATTTCAAACATACTTTCTTATTTCTTCTTATCATCAATCATTAATCCACTTTTGAGTACCAGGTATGTCTTTTAGTGAACATTACCTGAAGTAAACTGTAATAACTATCAAAGCATGAACCAGCTGAAAAGTGCTGACTGCAGATGTTGAACATAAATACGATTTCACCAAACTTCTACAAACAGTAACTCCTCTGAATAATGTGCCCTGTCTTTTGCTGTTTGCATTCTGGTACCTAAACTACAAAATGACAGTTTCATCAATTGAACGAGCTGCTATCAGATAATATTAGCTGGCAGATGTCTCAAAAGAAATAGTAAACATCTGCAGAGCTCTGCAATTAACTGTTTACAGGTCCAACACCTGCTCTAGTGATAGTATTTATTTCACAAATCATTTTAATGGCCATTTTCTCCAGCACACAAAATACTTGGCCTCGAAGGTAAAAAGTTCAGCACCAGCCACCTCTGTGCTGCAACGTACAAAGCAGAAAAATAAGAACGGGAGACAAAGTGCTGCACAGCCGGGTGTTGAGTGATTTCCCTCCCTCCTACTGCCACCCAGGTGAGCTGGGACAGAGGGAGGCGATGGCAGCCCTGCCGACAGCAGGTCCCCACAAGTGCTCCACGGGGTAAGCTGTGCTGGGGCAGTGCCTGCTTGGCCCCTCATTACACAGCCACCACTTTTACAATAGAGGAGGCAATGACACTAATAACTGCTAATCCTCCCAAAGGTTTTCAGGTACCTTGCCAGATCAGCTTTAATCAACTGTGAATGTAAAAGAAGGAAAAGGTTTGAAGACAAAATGTTGAGGCATTACATTGCACATCACAAACATATCAAATCCAATCCCCTAAAACCAGACAGGACAGCTGCTTGAACAGCCATCTGCTCACAGAAGATCTGCTCGGGAAAACATGACTAACAAATAAGCATGCAAGTAACAATCTCATTTCTGATACCTTTTTTTCACTAAATTGCTGTGTGTCAAGTCAGCAAACACAGAGGCAGCATATTTCAATGGAAAACCAGAGAAATGTAGATAGCAAATGATGTTTAATATAGGGCTGAGATATTGTGCTCTAAGCTCCATTTCTCCTGCAGACTTATGACATATAAATGGTCATAAGCCACCACTCAAAGCCAAAGCAATGATGCCACTTTACAGCAACTTCTGGGTTTAGGTACCTCAAGTATTTTAAAATCATCTTATTTTCCATGTCTGAATCAACAGTCCAGACATACAGTGAAGATTAATAATATTATTCCTTTCTATAATAAAACAATATTTATAAAAGGAAATATAATAAATGTTACTAACAGCCTGAAATTCCATTTTCACAAGTCCAGATGTTGCTTCCTAACTCTAAAATGCAAAGTGCAGTGGGTACCATTGAAATTGAACTACCTAAATTAAGTTAATGGAGGCATTTCCTATTCTGAGGTTTTTTGAAAGAGCAAGACATCTGTTAGTATAAACAGGAAAAAATGCAAGAGTGAAAATATTACTGTGCAGCTCTGGAAAAAATACCTTACAATTTCTGTTCAGAAACTTCCTTCAGCCCATTGTGAAACAAGGCACTCAGAAATTTCTTTAACTGCAGGGTCCTACATTTGAGAGCAAGTGAGCTCTCAAAACACAGTAAGTGAAGTATGACACTTCTTGGTGGGGTAAATCATCTGATAAATCCCCTCAAGCTCCATCTTTTTGGCAAACAAGTAATCCCTTTTTCAGCAGGCTGATTCCCATGGGGATACTCTTTGCATTTACTCACACAGTAGTTGCATGAAGATGATGTCCATGCCACATAGCCACTTTTCCTTGGAAGCAGCAAGTAACACTTCACTGCAGCTCCAGGACAGAGACACATGAATTTGCAAGGAAAAGTTTGGTGTAAAAAGGCTGTGTTGACAAACCAGCACACACAGCAGCACTGTTTGTAGCAGCTTCCCAGATACCACCTTACATACAGAAAAAGATTACCCTTGCTCATATAAGCTTATACCTTAAACAGGCATCCTGGTATAGGAGAGATGCACAGGGTGCTAAGACACCTTGCTTTCCCTCCCTCAGCTGTGCTGCCACTCATCTTTTGCAGACCTGCAACTAAACCTTAGTGGTAGGGACCTCCCTTTGAAAAGCTCCAGATGTTCCAGAAAACAATGCAAAGAACATATTTTTATTGGCTAAACCCCAATTGTTCGGAAGAAGAAATAAACCTCTCTTTGTACAGAGGAGCTGCAGCCCTGGAGCCTCATGTGCATTTTCTCCTCTGAAAATCAGGCTATACAAGTCTTGTGCATCTCCTAAAAGGCTTGTTTTTCCAGGCTGCAGCTACACAGAGAGAATGTCTATTTCAATTCCAGCTGCAATATGAAATGCACATTTCAAATTTCCAACATTTTTTGAGTGAGGGAAAAACCAAAACATTTCCACCTGAAATGAAACAGAGCATCTGACTATGTCAGTTCTGGAGCATCTGACAAGTTCCACAGTCTCAGCACACCTCAGGATCAGAGTCAAGCTGGGGACCTGAGTAGCTGCCAGGTTGCCAACATTGATGAGTGCCTTGGCAATCCATGGAACTCCTAACCCATTCTGCCAAAGGCAGATGGGCAGGAGCATCCTGGTGCATCCCATGTGCTGCTGAGTGTTAGTGCTGTCTTTCTTTCCTCCTATTAGATATTGTGGCTTTGGAGCTATTTTAGATTTTTGTACAATTTCATTGTATTTTCCAGAGGGTGCTGAGGACACAGAGGGAGGGCAAGTACATCCAGATGCTTGTATGGGCTTTGCAAAACACAGCCTTTAGTGCTTGGGTTTTGTACTGGCAGGAGGAAAGGAAACTGAACCCAGATATTCTCTTAATGTTGTGAACTCCTCAAATTCTCCCACTTTCAATACTTCTAAAATTAGGGTCATGAACCACTGTCTTACTATATCCTTTTCACTCTGCTTTTTATAGATATTCTATATGAGGCTAGTCTACAGTTTCTCTCATCATTGGAGGATTTAATGGCAAATAGACTATAAGTTTGAACCTTTAATTATTCTGTAGAGACCCCTGGGAGCAGCCACGTTGTATTTTCACATACAAGATTCTCTCAGTGTGAATCTCTTTCCCCTGAGGATATTCAACATCCATCTTTTCCATGGCAGCTTTCTGAAGGGAAGTCCCTATAACTCCTTATAACTTCATATGAGTCTTCACATTGATGAAGTTACATGGAGCAAAATCCCTGGATGTGTGGAAGTCAGATTGCAACATTCCCATTAAGTTAAGATTCCAATGTTTCCCCTTGTTCTGGCAATCTCAGATACTGCTGATCTGAGGCTCCTTGTCCAAACTCTGTCCCACCTTCCCTGGGCAGGGCAGCTGTAACCAGGCAAATTACAGTCACAAACTAATTTTAGCTCAGTATGCCAAAGAAGCCTCTATGGACCTGGGTTTTCTCAAAACTTTGTTATATAACCTAATTTCCAGTCCTGACACCAATGCCTCATGGGACACCGAATTAAGGATGGGTTGGTTTTTCTTTTTTCAAAAATGTGAAAAATATAAATACCCAGATATTTGAACGACTAGATTTCATAAAACAGAAAAAGTTGGCAAGAACTATTCCAAAGCAATCCTTTCCCTCCATTATTCAAGTAATTTCCATTTCAGTGAGAAAAACATCATGAAAAAGTAGTCAAAAAATAGCAAAATTTTCTGAGAACATGATTGAAAATATGTAGCATCAGCAAAAGTGCTCATAGTAGCAGTTACATACAACAGAGCGTAAAAACTTGATCATAAATTATTTCCTCAGATGTATCCTGTGCAAAATATCATCTTGCACAATGTGTTACAGCTGAACTACTGAGGAAGTAACTTTTTAAAGAACATTTAATGGATATAAATGCTAAACTTATCCAAGCATCACAACTATGATCCAACTATGGATCCAACTGACATCTAATTTTAGCACAGAAGCTGGTTGGAAGATTTACTTATGAAACACTGGGAAACTTAATCCATTGTGCAGTGTTGTAAATTGGACTGGCTGCACCTTTTATACAAACCCAGAGATTTAATCTCTTCAGAGCAAATCTTAGTCTTAAAAATGTAATTGGGCCTTCCAGCATATTTTATAATTTATAATTCATTGATTCTTACATATATGAACTCAACTAGCAGAAAAGGCTATTCAGCATCATAAAATATAAATTTGATGAGTATAGAAAAGAGGCAGAATGACCAAATCTCAAGGTTACCAGATAATTGTATTTCTATTTTAAACCATTACACATGGATTTTTTTTTTACTTTATACTGTTAACTAGTGCTTCCCTGATCAAATTCACTTGCTTTAAAGCTTCTTGATTATAAAATGGTGCTTGCTAGTTCAAACTAATCCCAAATAAAAAGAAATAATGTTTAGTTGTGCAGCAGAGATTAAAGGGCTTCAACATGCTCACTGTTAACAGGAAGTAAAGAAAATACATTTCTTCATCAAATCATTTTCACAAAGTCTCATATATTTAATCAAAAATGGCCATTAGTGTTATTTCAAAGACTGCCTGTGGTTTCTGCTAACTACTTATTACACAACCATCATTTTATAATATAAACCAATGACTTGGTGATAGAGTACACCGGTTGGAAACATAAACAGATGCGTTATGGATAACTTAAGTACTGCTTTCTCTCCTACAAATTAATTCTATGTCACTTAAAAGGAAAAATCAAAGGAACCTTATGTTTAATAATATTTAGATATTCAGGATATGTCTGAACTTAGCAAATTAAAGCAGTTCCAATATTCTATATATTGCAGAATACTGAATTCCTGGTTCAAAAATTAAATGAGATGGAAAATGCTTATGATCCCTTGATAAGCATAGCTAGGAATAAATTGGCATATGGAAGACAAATAAAAGCCAAAACCAGCAAGAGTTGTGCTGTGCAAGACTTTTCTAATGGCTTTGTGGGCCTATTTCTCAGATTATGTTTCGAGTTTTTGAAAACCATACTGGAAAACCAAATTCTTCTCGCACAACTATGCACATGTTTTTGTAACTATCCCATGGCAATGCAGATCCAATCTTAGAATGCATACACAAGCATGTACCCTCACCTGCAGGACAAAGCCCTTTTCTCTAGCAGTGCCTTCAAGGAAAGTGACACTCCAGCTGTGCAGCACAGTTTGCGTATTTGCTGCTGGATAGTATCTTATAATCAAGTCAGTTTAAAAAGACTTCAGGCCTTTACTACTGCATACTGTGACAGAAACCTCCAAAAATCTATCATCCTTCTTCTTGTAGCAATGGATGGGTTGATTGAACTGCTCCCAGAAGGAAATTTCAACACACGGCCCCATTTCTTTAAAAAGAAAAACCTTAGAAACCAGGAGATTGATTTCCATGTCTCTGGACAGTCTCCAGTATTACAAGCTGTCCCATTAAATGTAACCCCAAGAACAGCATCCCTCTCATGGGACATTTCCCAAGGGAGGAAACGCCTTTTTTAGCAACACTTTCCATATGCCCTCCTGCAGCATCCCTGTGTCCCAGGTGACTCTACAGTCCTGATGGTGTTAAAAATGGCTGCATTGCCCAGTTCAAAGCGTAGCAGTTACTGGGTAGCATGCTGTGTAGTCGGTGATGAGAAGGTGAGCTCCTCAAGAGTCTATCCTGGGATATGTTGGGAAGATTAGAGTTACCCAGCCCTCAATCACATAAGAAATTAAATAAACCAGCAAAGTTCATAAGGATCACTATTAGAGGGAGAGAGGAACTCCTAAATAAAGGCTCAAAAACTTCTGATTGAGCCAACAGTAAAATGTGTAATATTTCATAGGCTTCTGAGATGTCTAAAACTTACACAACAGTTAACACAAGCACAAGCAAACAAAAATCTTTCTGCTAATCTGATGTTCACAGTTTACTTAATTTCTAATTTTTTTTCTTTCCTTTAATCTGTTAGGATTTTTGTGTTATAAACTGTTTATATTGTTTGTGTGTGATGTTCTGCACAACGACTTAGGGACAATTTCTATCAACAGAACTCCAAGACAAGTCCTAAGTTTGCCTTGCAAGGAATTCTGATTTTTTTTCATCATTTTTTACAGAAAAAAGAAATAGAATAATGGAATCAAACCCCCACAATCTTTGTTTTTATCAAAAGTTGTACCATTTGCAACTGCTTTTTCTGTCTCAGGTTTTTCGGAAGATTGTTTTCTTTTGAGAAAATGGAAAACATTATGGTGTTTAGTTCAGAACATTTCAAGTAGTAGAGAAATAAAAAGCAATTGCAGAGCTGACATAGACAGTCACATAATTCAGCCTCACATAAGTCAGTTGCTGGATTTCTTCACCATGGAGAAAAATGCAAAACTATCACAAGTGAAGACTCCATTTGTTGCCAGTGCAACTGTCCTGTTTCCCTCTCTTCTATAGCTTATCCCAACCAAGGAACTTAAAATACAGAGTATTCATTCATAAATATATATATTCATAAAACAACCGTGAGGCAGCTTCTTGCACTACATCTCCAGCCCAACAGCTGCAAAGGAAACTGCCCTACTCCATGGAGTGTGGGGACACAGTGAGGAGGGGAAGGATGCTCCAGCGAAGTACTTCATTCTAAACACTGAAAGAATGTGCGAGCGTGCATCAGTGTAATCCACCTGGTTGATTTTTCAATCAAAGAAGGAAAAAGGGAAAATATGCCTACATGTAAGCTGTTGTTGTTAATTGCTTAATGAAGAGTGATAAGAGTCTAAGTTACAAGGTCATTTTATAGTAAGAACAAACAGTGCCCTCTGTAGTTTAATAGAAAACACGGTGTTGGCTTCTTCTGCATTGTATTTTTAAACACAGAAGCTAAGAGCACCCAAAATTGCCCTATTTAGTATAATCACTTAGCCTGATGAAAATCCTCAGTCATTTTAGCATGCATGCCTCAGGAATGCAGATTACAAGTAGCAAACAGAAAGTAATCCACAAATAGCTTTAGAATCCTGTTTGAAAAATTGGCCTGTGAACTATGTAGGTCTAAAAGCCAAGTGAGTACATTATGATACAAAAAAGTGAACAATTTTTTAAGATGATTTATGTAAACTAGGAAAGAAAAACTCACTTTAAAACAAACTTGAGCGTGTATTGTTGATATGATCACATTTTAGAATACACTAAGTGTTCCAAATGGCCCTCAGATCAATTTTGGGAAGTAAACAAAGCTCAGCTTTCAATGAGATTTAGGTTTTAAAACACAAGAAACTAGGTATAGGTTAATTCAAACATTCATTAAATCCAGACTGCCGTGAGTTATATTCCATGATCTAAAGTGATGACTAATGCAGATAACAGCCATGCTTATGCAATCTGTTACAGATAATATGTTAAGTAAAATAGTTTGCATAAACTTGAAAATAAAGGATTTTCCAGTTAACAAAAGAGCCAAAATTTAAACCCTGCATTTTGTTCTATATTTGAAATCAGACCATGTGTCCACATTTTATGCACACACACACAGAGCCTGCACACATACACACACACATATTATGTTAATAGCTGCCAGATGGGAAATGTACATGACATCCAGTTTACTTTAGGTGATGTGAATGCAGCAGCCTTGCAGTGGTGCTCCAGTGGGGCAAAGTAGCCTGCAGCAGCTGCTGCAGAGCATAGGGCTGGCAGAACTTGGGTCTCAGGACCCTGTGTGACACACTTTGTCTCAGAGGAGCAGGGTTGGCCAAAACACATCCTGGGGTCACTAGTGGACCTCAAGAGGAAGAAGTGACTGAAATCAGTTCCCATCCCCAGCAAGCAGACACTTCTGCAGGTGGAAGGAGGACAGAGCCCAGGGAACTACGCTCAGAGGCTGATCTCAAGCAATCCCTACCAAAAGGGAGCCTTTGGGAAACTGAAAGGTTGCTCTGAATTTCTCATTCCATTTTCAACCTCACTGCAGCTGACCTTTGCCTCTCCCATCCATGATTTGGACAACGTGAGCAGAGGACACCTCTGCAGAACAATGGCAGGAGTGATGGTGAAGATTTCAGCCTGTCCAAACCATTTGGGTGTCCCCTGTTGTCTAAGACACTACAAATCTTGCCACTATTAGCATCTAGAAAAGTATTCCTTCATGGCAATTAATAGTAACTCCTGCTTATACTCCCACAAGCCCTAAGGCATTCACCAAGACTGCCCTGGACACACTGCCAAACTGAAAGATGCTGGCTGGCACCAAAGACCTTATAGACCGAGTACAGGTGAGGGCATGTGAAGGGCAGGGCCCCTTGGGTAGGTGGCATCTCACCATGTTGAGCCCACATCTGCTGACAGAGTATTTTCAAAATGTTAATACACAATGTCTAACCTGCCTTTGGGGGAGATACAGGAAAAGCTGTTAATTCTCAACAGCCCCACTTCAGTGGTTAGTCATCTGAAGCACCAGTGTGTTGTTCTCACAGACACCAGGATGAGACCTGCCAAAGCAGCTGGTGGAACAGCAAAACAGGTTTACAATACAATAAAACTATTACCATACTTCATTCATGGCTATTGTAAAGGGCTCTGAATTTGCACAGAGTAATAGAAGCACTGAGTGATAGTATTAGTGTTCCAAAAGCTACTTTGGCTTTTACATTTGAAACTTTTCCAGCATGCAGAAAGCCATCTCCTAGTGCTCTGCCCCACAGTTGGAAAGCCACCAGTGTGCATTGAGTGAAAAATGAACTGACAAATATCTATCAAAACACTTATATTAATTTAGAATGCTCATATTCATGAAGTATTGTAGTGAAAAGTATTATCGGAGTTAGCTGGACGTCTGAGGTGGATATGGGAAGACAAATAAATTAAATATTTATTTTATTACCCCAGGTGTCGTTTTTGTTATGATATCTGGGTGTAGAGTGCTTTTCTGGCTGGGCCCTTCTATAAACTCAGCATCACAGGGCACGGCACAGACCTGTCTAAATAATCTCCAGAGGCAGTTTCACTTTGCTGATTTTGTTGATATAGGTGCACGTATATGGAACCTGCTGCTGTATTGTCTGAGTACCTCTTCTTCTCTTGCCATGGAACTTTGGCACCTCAGCCTTGTGGCACCTGGTAGCATTTCCCAGTTCCTAAGAAGTGGTTGGTTTGCCTGAAAAGCCTAAGGAAAACATTTCTCTTAGTTCTTTGTCTGAGCTTATAATTACGTAAGAAAGAGCTGGTTCTGCAGCCTTTTCAGAGTCCCATTCCCTCAGACAACTGATGGCTGATTTCAGTGGTAAGTCTGCAGATCTGTTAATTTAGTTGTGACTAAATTAACGTCTGCAGAAAATGGAAAATTTAATCATAAAAGAAATAATTTGAAATATTGGTCAGGCAAGTGGACACTCTATCGAGAATAGAAAAAGTGTATAAAATACAAAATAGATATCAAAGCTCCACCTTGAGCTGTTGGAATAGGGTCTCATGGGAACTGTCCTTTTCTATCTTCACTTTCATCCCTGGCTGCATTTCTTGAAGAGTACTTATCTCCCAGGGTACCAAAAACTCTCCTAGGATACTCTGCCATGTCCTCAGCTGGTGAAAGGCTGGAAAGAATGTCCTGTCAGGAGCAGCTAAGGACTTTGGGTTTATCTGTTTGGAGAGGAAGAGTCTGAAGGCTAACCTCATTGCTCTCTACAGCTTCCTGAGAAGGGGAAGATGATGATGCCTTCACCCTGGGGTGCAGTGACAGGGCACATAGGGATAGTTCAACTTTTCTCCAGACCAGGCATTAAGAAGCCTTCCTTTACTAAGAGGGGGAGCAAAGAGTAGAAGAGACTTCCTAGAGATGTGTTGATGCCCCAAACCAGTCAGTGTTTAAGAGGCATTTGGACAGTGCCCTTACTAACATGCTTTTAACTTTTGATCAACCCTGAAGTGTTCAGGCCCTTGGAAGAGGTGATCGCTGTAGGTCCCTTCCAAGTGGAATGCCTTTATTTTATTTTACTTTATTCTATTCTATTTTATTTTCACTTCATTTCATTCCATTCTATTCTATTAACCAACCCTTCTTATATTTAATCATATTCCCATCTGCTTGTGAAGACAGCTCTTTCATGTCACCAAAAAGAGGTGAAAAGAAAAAATCAAATTCCAGCACAAAGAAAGAGTTATTAATTCACCTGCTCTATCTTTCTGACAGCACAGGATGCTCGTACAGCAGAACTTCTTCAGGTCTACATGGCTGTCTGCCACAACGGACTCAAACAACAGTCTTCAGTGAAGTGACAGTCTTCAACCATTTCTCTACAGATGCAGCTTTGTAGATTAACTTATTTCACAGGTATGAGACTGATGCTTAGCTGAAAATTTATTACCTCTTACTGCCTCCCTGTGCTGATCACTGCTACCACCTGCCAGAACTTCACCCAGGCTGTGTGAGCATTGCAAAGGTTTAGGTTAGGACAACTCCTGTAGAAAAGTAGACAGCAGCTCTTCAGAGCAGCATGCAGTTTCCCCAGTCTCAGGATTATCCCTTCTCCTCCTACAGTCAGCTGCAGCATTTACTGAATTCTGCAGTCAGAGAAACAGGTGCCCTACAGGCAAGAGGCCCCTTCCTCGCCAAACCCTGATCCGCCTCTGAGGCATGACTATGTTGCGCTGCTCCATGGGAAATGACAAGTGATTACAGGCAGCCTTATTTCACTCAGACTTCAGGAGATCAGTTATTTCCAGTATGTCCAACATTTTGACCAATTGATTTCTCAGCTTTGGGTGCAGTTCTTTCAATAAAAGATATGTGAGTGCTTACGATGGGGAAAAGGCAAACCAATTGTTTGTTGGTTGGACTTCTTAGAGAAAAAAGAGTAAGAAACATGGTATCAGTAGCCTTTATAGCTATTGCTTATGGGAGTTAATGCTGTAGGGTCAGCGCTCTGCCTCATGACATGAGGGAAGAAGACACCAGAGCAAGAAAGAAATTCACCTGTTCCTCTGGGATTGCACCAAGACAGGATCAGGCATGCACTGGAAATTTTGCAGATTTATCTGTCGCCAAGGCGGGGGACTAGATAAATGTGGGAAGCATGGCTGTATTCAAAGCTTCACAGCATACTCTGGTGGTCACTGATGCTCGGCTTAACCCCAGTTGACTCAAAGCATTTCATCCAGTCTTCAGCACAGAAGAGAATTGTCTTTGCTTCTCTGGATTACTCAGCTTTTCATTCCTTTCTGGAGATTCTTCCCAATCAGATCCAGTTTAGGTTAGACCTTGGAAAAAACTTCTTAATGGAAGGAGTCATTGGACACTGGAAGAGGCTGCCCAGGGAGGGGGTTGAATCACCATCCCTGGACATGTTTAAAAGTCATGTAGATCTGGAGCTTAGGGACAGGGTTTAGCAGAGTCTTGTAAGTGTTAGGTTAACAGTTGGACTCAATGATCATAAAAGTCTTTTCCAACTTAAAAAATTCTATGATTCTCCAAATTGTGACAGGAAAAAAAAATTAATAACCAACAGTGTCAGAAAATGTGAACACTCGGGGTCCCATCCAGCTCTCTGTGTTGCACACTCATACTGACACGGTGCCTCTGCTATGCTCCAGCGACACTTCTAGGCACAAACAAGATGGGTTATTAAAAATTACTCCTTCATTTAGCCACAGTACTGTATGGGTTCCTGTCAGGAAACACAGCTACCCATACCATGAAGTAATTTTTAAAGCAATAGATAAGTAAGTAAATAAATGCACAGTCCACTGTGGCTTCGATTTTAATCAGGATAACAACAGCAAAAAGCAGCATGGAAGCACTTTCCTTTAATTTTGTGCCATGTTCAAGTTATGTTGTTTCACAGCTTTAATAATCCTGTCAGCATTCATCAGCAAATCAAGAGAGCCTCCAGAATACCACCATAAAAACAGTGGATTTTTAATTAGAACAGGGAAGCCCTTAGCACACCAAATGCATGTTAAATTGATATTTCTCACTGCAAGCTCAATATTACCCAGCTGTTTCCAAATGAAGCAAATCGAGCTTAATGTGGGCTCAGCTGAACAAATGTATTTTCTTAGGTTTACAGCAGCTTTAAACTTTTAATGCCGTGTCTTTTCCCCCCCTCTTTTTTTAAGATGATGTTATGGTAGGAAAATGTTACACTTGCCTATGTGAGATTTACAGATGATCTTTTTACTGGACAAAAGTTCTGTGGGACACGGACAGGACATAAATCCCAGACTGTATCAAAAGCAGATAAATAACAAGGAAGATTAAGAGTGTAGTTTAATGAGGCTCTGTGTGTGTGCTTTACAGATGTAATTATTTGCCAGAAACTGTCCTTTCCACATACACTTTGTTTTGAAAAACAATGACCCCCTTCATAAAATGATTTATTAGGTATTCTGGATGCACCATTTATTAGGAGATTAGTGGTTTTGTCGTCTAGCTGCTGTGGATCACAAGAAGGCAAAGACATTTGTTGCTTTTCCTGAAATCTTAAGTCCCCCAAGCTGCTGGATCTTTTCTTATTAGTATCTGGGAGTTATTAAAGTGTACTCAGTCTACTCCCACCCAGTCCCATTGTACAGTGACAAAAACCACAGGAAAAATGTGACTTTTGTTACTTCTGTGTTAATTTCCCATAACTTATGGGGAGCATATTGCCCTTTCATTTTTCTGTTTAGCAGGCCAGCACTCAGAAGGTGTGACCTCAGGACACCTGGAGATCAGACAACGTGTACTTCAGTGGTGGGAACTGCAGCTCATCCCCAGGGGAGAGCAACTTCAGCCACTTCTAACACAGCAGTCTTACCTCCCACGCACAGGGTTCCCCTGAAGCAGGTAAGGAGATCAGGAGTCAGGCACATGGCTCCCCTCTCCATCTTAACAAAGCTGTTTTACTAAATAAACTAGAGCAAACTAGAGAAGTTTTGCTGATGGACACAGCCACTAACTGTGAACACGCAGTGGACACGTATTTCCCCATAATTCCTGAGTGATCTGTGCCAACTCACAGCTGAATACAGGCTTCAGCCTAGCGAGAGGCAAAAGCACAAGAAGGAAGCAGCAGTGTTAGGCACCTAACTTAGCTGAAGATTGTGTTCTGGTGTCCATCTAGGTGCTGCAACACTTCCATTCATTTTGAGCTTGACCTAAGGGTCAAGACCTTTGGGATCTACAGATCCCAAAAATACTACAAAGAAATTGAGTACCTTAAAAAGGGATTGGCAGTAGCCAATGTGTGCACTGCCCAGTGGAAAACTAGTAGTGATGCAGCAGCTATGCTGCTCTCAATGCTTCGCTTCTATGGAGGGCTGGGAGAGAGCTGCAGACATCAGGTGATCATCACTTATTTTATAACAAGCTCTTTGTATCTCTGCATCCTGTCTTGCTGAAGAGGTCTGAAGGACAGCAGGGAGATGTACCAAAGTCATCCAAGCAAACCAGACATGCTGCTGCACCAGACCTTCATTCCTCTTCATGTGCACTCTTGCAAAGCAAATCTGTTATTATGCATAAAATTGCTCTGTATATATTTTTCTCAGCCTCTCAGGAAACCTGCAGGAGTCGCAGGCTGTTCAACCAGCTTTTCCCACATGCAGAATGATGCACTTTGGCAGAACGATAGGACAAACCCCTCCCTCTGAACTTATCTCACATGTTGTCTTTTTGGGTTTGGGTTTAGTCCCACATTATGTTTTGTAAACCTACACATCACTGTAAGACGTTCCTTCTCATTTTTCTCAGTGGCCAGAAAGAGAAATACATGTAAGTCGATCATCAAAGTTAAATTAAACAAACACAAGACTTCACTTAACATTTAAACAGCAATGAAGCTTTGGAAAAGGGTCTTGTACCTGAAATTTCATGAGTAAATTATGGCTTCACTATTAAAATTTACCTTGGCCAAGGATCTGAGCAAATCCATCAAATGCAATCTTCTGTGGGGAGCTTACTTCCGAGAAACCATTTCTTAACTGAGAAGCAGAGAATAAGTAGGATGGCGAATGCATCCCTTTGCACATGATTGTGTTGGATAAATACTCAGATGTTGTGCTAATGCAAAACTCAGGAGGACTCGGACAGTGTCTGCATTTTACCGTTGAGCATCTGTTTCAGCTCCATGACTCTGAAAGGTGTTGAGTACCCCAAATTCTCCAGGCATTGAAGGGCACAATTTACTTTAAGCTTGAAAAGAGGCCTTCAACATTAGTGGGAAATCAAGGAGTGGAGCAAGGAAAGTACATGTAATGCAAGGGAACAACATTAATCACACACAGAGTGACTTTGGCTGTTCTGGGCTTCTTACTGGAGGTGAAAGTCTATTTTCATCTGCATGAGTTTCCCCAGTCCCACCTAGCAAGCTGGTTCTTCATGAACCCTTACTTGTATCCCAAGATGATTTCCCTCAGGGTTGAGACATCAGCCTTCAGGGAGGCATCCTGCCATGGAGCTGGGGTCTTAAGGGGAACATGCAGCACACCATTACTCTCTCCAAGAGAAGATAGCTTCAGTGTTTTCCAAGTGGCCCTTTACATGTATGAGGAGCAGCTGAGGGAACTGAAGTTGTTTTGTCTGGAGTAAAAGAGGCTGAGGGAAGACCTTATTGCAGTCTTAAACTACCTGACAGGAGGTTGGAGAAAAGAGGGACTCAGCCTCTTCTCCATGATGGCAAACAATCGAATCAGAAGAAATGGCTGCAAGATGCCATTTAAACTGGATGTTAGGAAGAATTTCTTCACTGAAAGAGTTATCAGATATTGGAACAGGCTGCCAAGGACAGTGGTAGAGTCACCATCCCTGAAGGCATTTAGATGGCAGATAGATATAGTGCTGAGGGATATGGCTTATGGTTGACCTGGCAGTGCTGAGTTGATACTGATGATCTTAAAGGTCTCTTCCAACCAAAGATAATTTTGTGATTCTGTAAGAAGCAGCCTCTCCCTTCTATTTGGCACTTGGCAGGCTAAGTCACATACAGTACGTGGCAGTCAGGTTCAATTACCTCAGCTAGCTGAGGAAACTCATGCCACAACTTTCTTTCCCCTGGAAAATCCTTAGTCTTACTGCTGGGAGGATCAGAAAAGAGATGAGAGATGTGACTTAGCATTCTCAGGTCTCCCATGCTCCTGTGCTCCAATCATGGCAATTTCAGGTGAAAAGCCATGCTTTTTTTTAAAAGATTCATAAAGATTTCCCAGTGGGAAAGCCCTGATTACATAGACAAATAATTAAGGAGAAATGTGTGAGAAACACTACTGGAATCCATTAGTGAAAGACAAGATTTGTTTTCAAAGTTCAAATAATTCAACTAAAGAAGTTCTAGCTAGCAGCAAGCGGCTCACATAAACATTTCACAAGTGGGTAGCAGGGAGCAAAGAACCAGAAAGGAGTAAAAAAATTACTCCTCTCTGCCAAATAAACCATAAAATTGTAAGCTTTCTAGGGTGACACTTTAGATCTTTTATTTTCTCTACAAGTTGATACAGCATGCAGCAACACTGACCTCCAAATTCTTTAATAGGGTCTCTAGGCACTAATGGAATATAAACAGAAAGCTGCATGGAAATAAGTCGATAATAAGGTAGACTCAGCCCAGGAAAAGGTCACACAGCTATGACCACATCACTCAGTGGCAGGGGGATTGGACTAGATGATCTTTCGAGGTCCTTTCCAATCCCTAACATTTTGATTCTGTGATCTTCCTGCACTCAGGATGCTGTGTCAGTCTCCAAAGCTGCAGACACATGAGGGCTGCCCTGAGACCCAGCTGCATTTTCTTCCCATGTGCCTCCACTTAGGGACAAATCAGGAAACAGTCCCCATGAAAAAAAGCCCAAAGAGAAATCACATGGTGATTTCTAGACAGGGTTTTATTGAACATATGCAACGTTTGTGCTAACGTTTTTAATTGGGTAGACACATCTCAATGTGGCTTCAAAGACGTGGTGAAGAGCGACCTGAAGCAGGAGGAGGAAATGTTCCCATTGGAAACCCTAGATTGATTAGTCTGTACGCGTGCCCCCCAAAAAATTACACTGGGTAATCCATGTGTGCTTAACCTTTGGACTCTCAACTAATTAATTAAATTTGCTCATAGTACATGCAGTGTTAGTGAGGTAATATTTCATCATGTTTCAAGTAAGAAAGGTTTTGGCACAGTGCAGTCTTTTCTTAGTCCAGATTGGAATAACAGGAGTTATATAAATGCAAATTACACAATTTGACAGCTGTGTAACATCAGCATGTTATGACTTAAAGAGCTAAATCCCAAGGCCCCTTGCTGACCGGTGAAATCAGGTTCTTGTTGAATTTTGCCAGTGCAGGGGCTTGCAGAAGACAGCCCTGGTGCAAAGCCCTCGCTGCCTTACCTTCTTGCTCTCCCCACCAGATGCCCATGTCAACACCCTCCTCTGGTTGCTCAAGGGCTTTCTGTGTGTGCTCCTTCTTCTTTACTACTACCAGCTATTCCAGAGTTTCTTCCTTCTCATATCGCCACGCTGTCTTTCTTCCGTCTCTGGCTTTACCTTAATTGGCCCTTCTACTGCCTTCTTCCATCTCATGATCTTTATTTCTAATCTTCCTTTCTTAACTTCTAAGTGTTTCATTCCACTCTTGTCAGAATAGCTTCATGCCATTTTAATTTTGCAGCATTTATGGCTTCCTCTCCCATTCTCATTTTCATTGTCCTCCCAGCCCATAGCATTTCTCCTTTTTCCTTGTTTCTCTTTCACTGGCTCTTTCTTTGCCTTCTTGCTTGCCCTGCACTGCCTGGCCACCTTCTTCATGCTGTGCTTTATCACAGCGCCTAGAGAGCTAGTTGGATGGATGGGGGCACATTTTGGACAAAGGTGTCCAAAACTGCTTCTAATCTCATGGCCAGGTGGCCTTGGAAATGCTAGAGGTTGAGGTTCCCCTTAACCACAAAGACTACACCACCTGCTAATAATTCTGCTCCCAGAAACAAAACAAAGTCTAACTGTTCCTGGTTACCTCATGCACTTCCCAGTCATCACTAGGCTGGGAGAGAAAACGTGACTGATGGTGAAAGGACAAACCAAGATGACTGTATGTCTACAGAAAAGGAAGAAAAGGGCATCTGTTCATAAGACCCTTGTTTTGGCAAGGATTAATCCATCAATTCATTGCTTACTGGCCAAGACTTTACTCAAAGTAAGAATCATTGTGGTTGGATCTGGACAACAAAAAAATTGGTCACCTTCAGGTGACAGACACATCACCACCTATTTCTCCTCACTGTGGGTTTTTCTACTTTTCTGATGTGCCTCTTGTCCCAGGTGGCTGACATACCTGTAGGCACTGCAGCAAACATTTCACCTGGCTCCTCTGCAACATCTCTAGCCAACCCAGCTTGTCAGAGTTGCTTCTACTGTTGAATCCTACCATGTCTCGGAAGAATCTGGTAGAAACAAGGAGTCCCCAAGCTTTTGTCTCAAGAACAAGGCATCTATAGTATTTGTTTACTTGCAGTCTTGTTTGCCATCCTCTCCAGAGTCCAACCCAAGCACACAAGACTAGAAGTTATCTTTACTCCAGGACACATCTAATATATTGCCTGCCCCAAAATGTTTTTGTAATTCATAAACCTCAACAAATATTAATGAAAATGCTTAATAGTTGGTAACACAAGCAAATTAGTCTGTTTTCTATCGGATTCCTTCTAAACTTGCATCATTCAGAGCCCCCTACTCCAGGATTTACACATGTAAACCCATTGGGAGAAACCCAGTGACTCAATGGTTTTGGAAGAAGCAGGCTTGGAACATGGCATGTAATTGTCATGTTCATTACAATAATGTTCTAAACACCAGCAGGGAGCAGAAACTCGGTGTAGCAGTCCTTCCCCCAAGGAACTCGCAGCCCATGGACCAGGTAGAGACAGCAGAAAGCAGAAGCCCAGGAAAATACGGACAAGTCCAGAGATAGTCCAGACTTATGAATATGGATATCTACGCTGTTCTCCTCTGACAACCCGCCCAGAGTCGGCTCCAGATGTATCCAAATTTCTGGCCCTCAGTGTGCTCCTGCTCCGAATGCACACCAAGAACAGGTTTGGCACAAAATTGTTTCCAGCCCTTTTCTGTATTGCACCCTTGTAAGGAGTCTCCCAGCTCTGCCCCTTTCATCGACTTATGTCCTAGGCTAGTGGAGCAGAAAGGGGTCAGTCAGATGGTAGGGCAGGTCCAAGAGGACAGCTCACTGCTTCACCAGCAATTCCAGCCAAGGCTGTCTTTCACCTAAAGCTTTGTCCTGCATTACACCCTGAGCACAGGACAGGGTATGGAGTGACAAATGATGTGGCAGCTCTTCATATGAAACAGAATTAAAAGGATCACTTGGGATGTGGATGGAAGCAAGCTGCTCCATGCCACACAGCTAGGACTGAGCACTGGTCTTTTTACTTTAAGAACTGTGTCTTAAAACCTAATCCTTCTCTTTTTTTTTTTCCAGTAACATTGCAGCTTCCACTCTACTTAGGACAGCATGGTGGTTATCATAATTTCACACTAATTTTGACTAATTTTCTGCATCACTGCTCTGCATTTAATTACTTCAAAATGTATCTCTGAATCATTTAATATTCTGTAACTGCTTTTGTGTGTTAGAGTAGAAGCATCAAGTGATCTGGCAAAGCTCAGCACTAAATAAATAGACCTTCAGGGAAAAATCTGAGAGATGGAGAGAGATTTCTTTTCCCCAAAACACAGTGCCTAGCCTTATCCGTGTTTCCTGAGCCTGTAAGAAAGAAAATAATTGCAAAAATCAATTTGATTGATGCAGCCTCCTTTTCAGCCTCAATAACACTCAATTTCTGAATTTCTGAACGTGCTAATTATTGATATTTGTTCAACCATGAAAAACAACAGACTGACAAAGCAACAAATACAGAAGAAAGAAGTTGCTGGCAATGAGTATTTGATTTGATTAAATACTCATTACAAAGAGAAGAAAATTGACAGGACAAGCTTGTGGTCTCCACAGAAAATCAGCATCTCTGGTAATAATAAAGAGCAGAATAGCGCAGCCAAGATACCGACTGACCTCTGCTCTTTGCAGGAGATAGTTGGTTCGGAAGCACAGACCACTGGGGAGGATGAAACCACAGATCCCTGGAGGCACTGAAACTGTAGTGATTAATGAGGCCTGAAAGTAAATATTTTATTCCCATTTTCTTAACAGGAAATTCTGCATCTTTTCCTGTGCTTTTTTTTTTTTAAATTAAAAAAGAGTGAAAAAGTTACACAGAAAATGCAGAAATATTTGATAGATACTTTTTCAAATTTGAGAAAAGTAATTCTTGAAGATCTTATTTTATAGTGGGAATATGTAGATAGTCTGAATATTGACATTTAAACCTACCTGCCAGCAGCATTTTATAATCTCTGGGACAAAATTAACTAGCAATTTACATATTGGTTAAAACAACTCATGAGTCTTAATTGAGAAAGAGAAACTGCAGAAGATGAGCACCAGGCCATCCTAACCTGGCAGCGCACATTTTGGTGCTGATGGACCTGATGCTTGCATTTACATCTCAAAGGACAGGTTCCTCTCCACGGGGAAATTCTCAGCAATCAGAAGGGATGGGTTGAGATCCCACAAGCACTGCAGGAAAAGCCCCTCAGGAAGCCTTTGAAAGCACTTTTGGAATAAAGAGAGTCGAGAAGTTAATCTTGACATCAGTGCAGAGCTCATCCAGGAAAAAAGAATTTCTATCATGAATGAGGACTTTAATTTGTCATCAGCATCCAAGACTTAGGATGTGCAAACCAGGAGAAAAGTGGAGACAAAAATAAACCACACTTTTTTAACAGCAAGGATATCTCCATCCCTGGGCACCCTGCCCCTTCTGAGGCTCTGTACTAGTTTCAGAAGGTGGGAACAAACCTCTTCTGATATTAAGATGCTGAATTGGTTGCTTGGTCCCAGATACTTGTCTGGACTTGGACAGTGGAAGGAGGAGGCCACTTCCAGAAGGAAAGTAATCTCACTGACATTAGAGATGTATTTTAGGAGAGGACAAACCACCATCTAGATACGTCAGGTTAGACAGAAGAAGTTAAATGGATGCTAAATGAACTAACCACATGAAGGCAGATGCAGCCTTCCCACTCCTGCCCCTCTGACTGCCATGTGTGTTCCCAGCCTCACTCCTGAGATGCAGTTTGTGCAACAGCCCTTCTGCTGGATTCAGCCAAAACCTACAATCTTGTCTCTTTTAAAAACATAATATTATTCAACCAGTTTCACCGAATCCCCACACCTTCTCCGGGCATTGCTTATATGGTACAGAAGGGAAAATTTAAACTCACATAATGTACACAGACTATACTTTGATTACCTCCTGAAGTCTGTGACTTTGGTAGAGTGTATCTCTAGTGGCATACAAATCTGGATTTTATTATTATAAACTGAGGTGTGATTCAATATGATTTGTAAATTAATTAATTTCTGAAAATATGAAGTCATACAAAATTGCCTACTATTAGTTCAACGTTTTTATCTGGCACAATAAATAAATCCTAGCTCTCCTCAGTGAGGAACAGGGAGAAAAGTACTACACTGTGAAACAAATGGGGTGGGGTTTTTTTGCAAAACCTGTTCAGCAGATACCCAGAAAAGAAAGAATCTCAGGAAGCAGGACTGGGAGACTGTCACATTTGGGAGCTGAAGGACTGAGAATAGGAAGGTAACTCCAAATTAATGATGATTCCAAAACAGGGATGCCTAGCGAGCATCACCTTGCTGAAACTCACTCTTTTTAGAGTTCAGACAGATGGGTGGGTATCACTGCAGAGTGGCTGACTCAGTTTGTGATCTGCGGGGACCTGTGCTTCTGGTAGGGACACCCGTCTGTGGGAAGGGTGGCAGATGAGGAAGTGAATGAAGCTGCACATCAGGACTACATGACAGGTGCAATGCCGTCAGTGCACGTCTGTCCACGGATACAAATCCACACGTAGGAAGCCATTGTAGATGTTGAATAAATGACAGGGCCCTCAGGACACTATCAGCTTCTCCTGGGACCTGCCTACATGCTCCTCACCCAAATGACTGGGAGTCCCCCTAGATGCCCCATAGCTGCCCTGCTTCTTGCTGGGGTGGTGGAACGAATCCTGGATGTGAGGCTCTTCCCATATCTGTGTCTTGAAGGTAACTATGTGTGCCCCAGAAAGTTAACTGAATTTTGTATTTGCTAGCTAAATACTGAAATTAGTAGCAATTTTAAAGGAAAAACTATTTTCACAAGGCTCAAGTGTAGAACCTTGGTGTTTGGCCTTGCTGGAACCAATACAGTTGGCCTCAACCCACTGCGCCAGTCTGACCGGAGCTGGCACTTAAGCCTCATTAATCCTCAAGCAGACCAACACTTCCACCAAACCTAGTGCCATCTGCAAACTTCCTGAGGGTGCATGTGTTTGTCCAGATTATCAACAAACATATTAAACAGGACTGGCCCCAATACTGAGCCCTGGGGAACACCACCTGTGGCGGGTCACCAGTGCTGGGTCCTCCATTTGGGTCACAATAACCTGAGGCAACACCACAGACTTAGGGAAGAGTGTTTGGAAAGTTATTTGGCAGAAAGGGACCAGGGAGTGTTGACTCACAACCGGCTAAGTATGGGCCGGCAGTGTGCTCTGGTGGTCAAGATGACCACCAGCATATTGACTTGCATCAGCAATAGTCCAGCTAGCACGAGTAGGGAAGTGATTGATGCCCTCTGCTTGGCACTGGCAAGGTCACAACCTGAGTACTGGGTTCAGTTTTGGGCACCTTAATACAAAAAAAACATTGAGGTGCTGGAGTGAGCCCAAAGAATTGCAGTAAGGTTGGTGAAGGCTTTGGACTGCAAGCCTAATGATGACCACATCTTCTGGAGAGGAGAAGCACATCTTTTGAGTCAACAGAAGTGAGGTCATACTTCAGAAGGAAGGAGAAGGTCACCTATTATCCTAGACTTACTATAGCCCCAAATATGTCCAAAATAGCATGAAGGACCTGACTGTCATCGCAGCTACATTTTAGATGGAATTAGACTTGCCCCACTGTCTTCTTCCAACCAACTGTTTTCCATTATTTTGTTTTCAGAACTCTTTTGTACAGTACATTTTCCAGTCTTGTTTCATGGGCAGATACAACTGATCAACCACAGTTTGTGCTAAGTCTTACAGAAAAACACAACCACAAAGTGAGAAGACAGCATCTACAATTCCTGTAACCTCTCAGAGCTACAAACTACAGCATTTCTGGGTCAGTATCTGTTCAAAGAATAATGGACAACTACAGGAAACTACTAAGGGTGCTTCAAAAGGCAATCAAAACCAGAAATAGCAAATCCTTCAATTGTACCAGTTTAAGAAAACAGGAGACAACTAGCTGCTCTATTGTAATAATAGATAAATACATGTCAGTTACTGTAAAGTTTTGTTTTCTTTTTCCATTAGATCTGAGAGAATCCCAGAGAATTTTTCCAAGTGAATATAACTGACTGGATGACTTCACTTCTTCCTTCTTTGGATTGGATTAGCTTGCTGCCATCTGCTTTGTGTCCTAAATACTTTTGAGGAAAACTCTTCTCACTCATACAGTTATGTAATGGCACATAGTCTCTTGCCATCCTTGAAGACAGTCACAGAACAGAAAGAGCTAAAACTAGGGGCGAAATGGTTACGTTTGCCATAACCTCTGTCTCCTTCTAAGCCGACCCTGCAGCAGGCTGTTAACTCAGCTTCAAAGTCATCTTCCTTTCTACTCCTGTTCCTAAAGAGCAGAAGTATAACACAGACAATATCATTCCACTCACCTACTTTTGTACTGAGCTCCACAATTTATTTAGCTCATACGCATTCTTCAAAAAGTCTTGGTATGAAGTTTTAAGGAGATGTTGAATTCAGTGTTTCCCTTGGTAGCTCAATTATTTTTCCTAACATCACTTAAATATTTGTCTTATTTCTCTGCTGTATCTGTTTGGTGTTAAACTGCATTCAGTGCTATGCTCTGCTCTGCTTTTGTTCTTGAGGTTAAAGTCCTTTACTACTACTCATTTTCATTGAGTGAAAGGACTTACGCATTCATTAGCCACACAAGCATTTGGATCAATCTTTGGCCATCTTCACATGATCAAGGCACACCTCTACACTCTTGTGCCTCTACACTCTTTATATGGTTATATAAATAATATGTGGGAAGGGGAATTCATTTACCTATATTGACTTGATAGGAACCAACCCCTTTTTTCATAGGACAGCACTAAAAGCTGTGCGTCCACTATGGTTCCCAAATCCTCGGTATTTTCAAGCAGCAGACACACTATTGCTGTGTAATGGTCAATACAGTGCCTAGTATTCTGAAAGACTGAAAGATACGTAAGAACTTCAATATTAAAACTAAGAGAAGGCACCAGACAATAGGAGTCTGTGCCAATATATGAAAAAATCTCAATGCACCCCATTACTACAGTTCTTGAGAACTTGCCAGCAGCACATTAAGCCATGGGAACACTGTCTGTTTTGGGTGTCTCAGTTGCTTCTTCACCTGCTTCCTGAGGGTGGATTGCTGACTGTACACTAGGTTTTCTTTTTGCTGGGATTCTCAATCAGATTTATTTTTCATGAATGTTTCATTTGCTCTACATGTACTCAGGGAGGACAAAGCAGGGCAGCACGTCTCTTGCATATGGTATGGAAAGCACTGAGGCTTGGGATGAACGTTATTCCCATAAGAGTCAGCTCCACAGTCTCCGACTGGCTGCCCAGAAAATTCTGGCTCTACTACAAGGGCAGAGCTTGTCTGTAGAGCTGTCTGAAGACTACTGCTAGCTGGATGTTCACTGGATGTTAGCATCTGTTTAGGAGTATTGAGCAACACGTACAGCAATTGGGGCGAAATGACGTTCACAGACATTTCAAGAGAAGTGCAAAATGGTTCAGTATTCCAGTTGCGGTGCGGAGGAAAGCACTAATATTGCTCGGATTCCCGTGCAAAGTGTCTTTAATAATCACCTACAGTTCAGTGTTTACCTTCACATTATTCGCAAAAACGTATGTCTCTTCTAGGAAAGTATCTGCAATCCTCCATGCTAAATCACATGGAGGATCTGAACCCCTGAATTGAAAGTACTGCTCACAGCCACCTATTCACACTCAGTCCTATGAAACTAAAAAAGAAAAAATACCTGGAGAAAAATTATAACCAAACAGAGAGGAATTACAGTTGCTTCTCATTGCTCACTGGCTTCCAAGGACAATTAAAGTGTTTGCTACTGTAAGAGACATTGCTATCCCCATAAACTCACAGGTAGAGCTTTTCTAGGTGAGGTCTGTAAGTGAAAACCCAGTACTGTACATAATCCTTCTGTCTCCATTAACCTCCCTTTCTGTTCACTATTCCAGTCTGTGGATTGTGTTGCCAATTTTTAAAAGCCCCAAGATGCTTTTAACAAAACCACACTTTCCCTAGCTGAAAAGTAACACCAGAAACTTATTTTTCCCCTGATCTCTCTCCATATGACACCTATAAACAATAAATCAAAGCTCCAGCATCACCCTTTTCACGTCCACCATTCATTCCTGGCTAATTAAGATTTTTTTGGCTTTCTTGGGTAAGTGTGAAATGACTGCCCAAGAACATGATGGGCTGGTGTAGGCTGTGTTTCAGTGTCATTGTAAAATGAAGTTCATAAGGCTAACCAAGTTACCAACATTTTAGAAGTTGGGAAACTTTCTGTCCCAGATGGCTTAACAGGTGATTCCTATAAATTACACAGTGCATTACAGCAGCATCCACCAGTCTTGTTGGAGTAGAGAGTCAGTCAGCATTTCCATTATAAACCACTGTTTTCAGAATTTATTAGATAGTCATAAAAACGTTCTCCAACTGGAGACTTGGCACACAGCGGGCTTCTAGCTTATGAACAAACTTTCTGTGCTACAGAAAGCAAGATAATCATCTGCAAGTCACATTGCAAATTAGATCAAAGTTTTCAAAGCTGATTAAAAACAAAACCTCTGAAATTTGTAGAACTCCTCTTACCCTTCCCGCTTTGTTACCAAGGATATTAAGTTTAAGAAAGGTTTTGTTCCTTTATGGCCTATAATTTCTTGCTAACTGATCCTGAAGGCAGGTTATTGAATTTGCAACATGATAATTCCTTTCACAACAATGAACCAGAATGTCATAAAGGGAATCCTACACTACCTTCCAACGGAAGAACTTCTTGAGCTGTAGTGAAAAAACCCCAACCAGAATAAATGCAAATACAGTTTTTAAAAACAAAATCTTAACCTTGTTTTCTCTGCAGCCCAATTCCCCGTGCTTATGTGCAATAATAGGATGGAATAATTGTAGTTAAACAATGCTTGAACATTAAAGGTAGAAATGAAAGGCAAAAATCCAAGCATCCTCACGTTCCATATATTTCTAATTACATACTGACTTCTGGACATTTTCAGAGCAGCCTTGGCCCCAAATAATAAAGAAAGCCCAGAAAGAGTAGCTCAGGCACAGAAATAGGATTTTGAGGGGGACACAGTGCTTGTTTCAATATTTAAAATACTAAAACAACTTCCAAAAGTAGGTTTTACTGAAACTTGAGGCAGACAACACTCTGATGCTGCTTTGCTTCATGCAAGAAGCTTAACTTTTATAAGATTTTAGCTCAGATGTTTTTTCTGCACACTCAGACAGTGACATCTCCCTGTGTTTGAGGAGTATCATCATGTTGGAGATGAGCAAGTGGTAAATAAGGGGCCTCAAAGGTCCATGGTCCCTACAGATCTTGCCTCTTACAGGCAGCCACAATATGTGTGCTAAGTACAGTGGTGTTACTGGTCCCATGGGAGAGCAATCAGTGCTAGACAGCTTTCAGATTTTATTGGAGAACCACAGCAGGACAGCCGGTGCCTGTTCACTTGCCCACCCCACACTGCTGGATGAAGCAAGTCAGAGCTACAGTCTTGCCTCTTGTATTTTTGAGGGGACATGACTGCAGTAACAAGGATGGCAGTACTGCTACGGATCAGTTCAAGAGTTTGCTCTCAACCTACATCTCTCCTAGCTCTGCTCAATCTCCATGTTACAGGAAGCCAGGCAAGGCAAGCATGGAGGATCAGGCTCTTATGAAAATCTCCTCCAGAAGTCCCCAGGTTTTTCTTGCCCTATCTTTTGAATTGCTTATCTTGCTGTGTGTGCTAGCAAAAACCATAACTGCATCTCCCCATAACACATCCTTAGGACAAGATAAAATGAGAGTTGCAGTAGGGGAGGTTCAGGTTATTAGGAAAAATTATTATGGTATTAAAAATCTTTCATCAAAATGGTTGTGAAGTCCTGGAATAGGCTGCCCAAGAAAGTGATGGAGTCACCATTCCTAGAGGTATTTGAAAGATGTATAGATGTGACACTTAGAGACACAGCTTAGTGGTGGATTAACTGCTGCACTCCGTGATCTTAAAGGTCTTTTTCAACCTAAACAATTCAATGATTCTGTCTCACATGGTGCTATGCGACCAACACCTGAAGTTGCCATTTTAGCTCAGCCCTTCAAACACATACCTACTCTGAGCAAATGAAAGTGATTTCTAAAGGAAGCTGGCACTGTCTCAGGCACAAGTGTTGGCAGCACAAATCCCATTTTTTCCCGTTTCTTCCTCTAACTGAACTGCAAAGTCTGCAGAGGGGCCCTTTCTTTTACACCTTGAGTTCACCTCACCATCACCCAGAGAGGTGTGGAGATTCAGAGCTCTGCATCCACTTTGCACTGCTGTAATTGTTTACAGAAGGAGTAGAAGCAGGTTGGTGGCAATTTGAGCTGATCAGGCAGTAACAGGCAAGACCCTAGACTGTTCCACTCAACGGGATGCATTAATTTGCTGTATGATCAAATAAAACAAAATAACAAAATCATAAACCTGAGTTACGGATGAGAAATGTCTTGTTGATAGCCTCCCTAGCCAGGCTTCCGGCCACCAGACAGCAGAAACTCCTTTAACTCACTCAGCACCTCATCAGCTCCAATGTCGTGCTCAGCCACTCTTCACTGAGCTTTTGCTTCAAATCACAACATTATTAACATGCAATTTGCTGTATTTAAGTGTCCTTGGAAGAATGTAAGTGAAACTGGTTTCTATTTACATTTTGGCTTCTTATCTGAGAAACTTCACGTCAGTGATGCCTTGTCTTCTTAACTGCCGCTTTCCTTGAGCCTTTGCTTTACATTGCCTCACACCTACTTGTGTGTGGTACCTTACGGACAGACTAATTTCTCTCTTCTCTCTCCACAGCAATACAGGAAGAATAAAAGGAGATGCATGACCAGTACATGACTAGGTGTTTTGTTTCAATTACATTCCAGTAAAACTGTATTTCAGCCACGTTCTAATAGAGCAAAATCACTATCTTCTCACAAGTGGTCTGAGAAAGCCTCAGTCGAGGTCAAGACTAACCAAGGAAATATTGCATGTTCTTGCTGGCCCAGAAATCTTCCATCCCCAGACAAAAGAAATTGTCTCCCACATGATTTTCAAGCTCCTGTTTGCCTTTGTTTTCTTCATGTAATTACGGAGATTATAGACATAGACATAACCCTAAATCTAAGCAAATTTTACAGTGAGAAGAGCTTTTACAGTCTCAATGGGCAGGAGAATGTTTGCTTAATATCTTTCACATTTAGAGAGAACCATATTCCTCTTGAGATTACCCCTCTGCTTTGTTTTTATCTAAGCAATGTGAGATAGGTGATTAAAAAGACATGCAGCAACTCCTAAACCCTAGCTACAAGGTCTGTATGTGTCACGCGTTGATGCACACAAGTTTTCATTGCTACTTTTGTTGACACTACCTTGGTAGTGCTAAGTCCTCCAGCTCTACTGATTTCCTGTGGAAGACAAGATACAGTTTTAAACAGACTATGAGTGCTATAGTTTGGATTTCTATGACTATGTGGCAAACTGCAGCACTCAAGTCTTAGAGAAATGAGGGTTGCCTACTTTGTTTTGTTTTAACATGAAAAATGCAGCAGAGAGTTTCTCCAAGCTTTAGCGAGAGCTCACATGTAGAGCTCAAGTAAGGCAGGACATCCAGAGATGACCTACAAGTCATCTCCATTAGTGGGTTCAGCTCTTGACAAATGCAAAGACTTCTTTTCACCCCACAAAAGAAACCACTAATAAGCCATGTCATCTTCTGCTTGCCCCATGGTACAAGAATGGACAAGGACCCTCATCAAGTCCCATCCGAGGCTCAGTGACTTGCTCTGCCACTGCCACGTACAGCCCATCATTTTCCAGACTTCTGGACTGGTACGTGCAGACAGGCATTAGGGCATCAGCACGTACCTTTGCTTAAACTCATCACTCAAGCCTGTACTTTGTCTGCTTCTACCCTCTACTTTTATCCAGTTTGACAGAGTAATCCTCTTTAAAACCCTTAAAATTTTAAAACATGTCCAGTTTTTAATATCTAACAGCAGTGATCACCCCTGGGTTTTGGATACTTTTGTCTCTCTGCCTGACACACACAGGCACATGGCTGAGCAGATGTAACTCACAAGACTTCACACCTGTGCTGTAAGCAAATATGTTAAACACCAAATAAACCAAGAAAACATCTATCTCCTGACACAAAGACAGATGAAGTCAAATAAAGTTAGTTAAAGGACAGCACTGGGCGCCCCAGTTTCAGAAGGACACAGAACTGCTGGATAGAGTCTAGCACAGAGCCACAAAGATGATGATTAAAGGACAGGAACATCTCCCTGATAAGGAAAGGCTGAGGGAGCTGGGTCTCTTTAGCTTAGAAAAAAAGAGACTTAGGGGTGACCTCACTAATGTTTATAAATATATGAAGGGTGGGTGTCAGGAGGATGGAGCCAGGCTCTGCTCAGTGTCATCTAATGATAGGACAAGGGGCGATGGGTGTGAGCGGGAACAGAGGAGGTTCTACATCAATATGAGAAGCAGCTTCTTCCCAGTGAGGTTGACAGAGCACTGGAACGGGCTGTCCATGGCAGGTTGTGGAGTCTCCTTCTCTGGAGATGTTTAAAAGCCGCCTGGATATGTTCCTGTGCAACTTGATCTAGGTGATCCTGCTGTGTCAGGGGGATTGGACTGGATGATTTTTAAGGTCCCTTCCAATCCCTAATGTTCTGTGATTCTGTGATTTAGAGTCTTGCAAATATTTCCCTCATTACTCACTTGTTTACTGTGATTCTTAGCCTAGTTTTTCACAACAGTTCTTACCCTGTCTGTCCTATCTGTACATCAGTTTACCCTAATTGCCTTTGGCAGACAGTAGACATCTTAGAGGACATTCACACACATTTGCTGAAAATCAGAAATGTCTGATGGAAACATGAGGAGAACTCAGCTGTTGTTCAATCTGTTTGGCAGCAGCTGGCCAGTCCACAGCCGTGTGCTCTCTAGAAAATGAGTCTGTATGTGTCTCTGCATCATCACGCACAGCATCTTGCCCAACAGCAGAAACACATGAGGGAGTTTAGAGTGCTGTGGAAGGGGCATAGGAGCTAAGGGAGAATATGCTGTTCCAGGGGAGGCTGGCGGCATGGATACTGCTCAGAAGGGTAGGAATAGAGGTTACTGCATCAAGCTAATACAATACAGGACAACAAGGCTCAAGGAAATTGTTCAATCTGGTGCTGGGGTGGGGCTTCTCTCTGAATGCAAAAATACCAAATTCCCAGATCAGTCTTCCTCCCATGCTCAGACTCCTCATCCTCTCATCATGGCAGGCCACAGCTTCCACACCTGCTTCTCTAGGAAGAACTTTGAGAACTGCCAGAAATCTAGGATGCTGCTTGCACCAGGAGAGAGAACACTTGGCAGCCCCTCACTCAGCTCAGATATCTCAGACTGTGATATGTCTGGGTTACACCAGCCCCTGGGACCAAATCCTCAAAGACACTCCCACACTTGAGTTCCTTCCACAGCAGTGCAGTACATTGCCTCCAACCTACTGGCCTGGCCCCACTAAAATATCCCATTGTTTAATTGGTCTTGGCTAAGGAATGAGTACAAATATCAATTGATCCTACAACTTAATGCACAGCATCTTCTTTAACGCATCAAACCTTTATATGACTAAACTTTCAGGGATACAATGTAAAGCAAGTGAGCACCCATAAATCCAGCATTTGTAATGAAAATAATGCACTAGAGAAAGACATGTAACCACATAGCTGAAGAGCTGAAATTAATTCATGCTGTCTGCCCAGCTACCTGCCAGAGAGGTTGTAATTCAGCTGACAGTGCTCTGAACAGATGTTGTCTGACTGTCAAAAAAATAAAATGTCTGGGTTCATTTCCAATGTAGAGATGGAATGGAAATAAATATGAAATATTTTCCCATCTGTTACATTGCTGAGTCACTGGAGAATATCATCCCCAAATGTGCATACTTGTAGATTAATTGGTCTATAGCTGTCTGACAGCGAAAAAAAAGAATCCTCTGAGGCACTGACTTTACCGTGTTACAGACGATACATGGAGATTGCTGTAAGGAAGAATATTAAACCAAACAACTAGGAGAAGGTTACAAGAAGCCTTATCACACAGCAATTAATAACTAGATCTTTTCCTCAGTGAGCCTCCCAAGAGGCTTGCAAGTATCTCCATACACTACACAGCAGGGTGGGCTTGGGGGCTAAGAATGGAGAAGAGTGGATTTCTCTCAGAGGAGAAAATGGGATTTACTAGGACAAGGTTTTGCATTTATGTGCTGTCCGAAAACAAGCTCCTAGTGGGAGATGGAACCCCCAACTAGAGAAATAGAACAACACCTAGAGAACCAGGAGGGATGAGGGCGGATATGCCAAGAGGACACATCCTCACTTATCCTTGTGAGAACAATTAACCACCAGCCAGGATATATCAGAAATACGGCACAAGAACCCACTCCTCTAAGTCTCTGAGCTGCTTTGGCGTACACTTTGAAGTCAAAGGAAAAACATGAATGCCAAAAGAGTCTTATGTGAGCTCATACCTGTGCTTTAGATAGTGCCTATAAAGACTGTACACATAGAGAGCCAAGAAGTTAAAAACACTCCACCCTTCCAGTAACATGAAGGGTGGTTGAGAACTTAAAATAATTTCAACCCATCTTACACATGTTTTGAAGCAATGTCACGTTTAATGCCCTAAAATCAGGGTTTGAAAAACAGTCTTTTTCTAATGATGACATTTTATTAGTTGTATTTGGATGAAATGAACTCACTAAAGGAAATAAATGGTTTTGTAGACTGGCCTTCTTCAGCTTTAGTATTGCTTAACACTGGAGAATAATTTGAAATGTCTTACTGTTCATCTGCAAATGAGTCAAACACAGGCACCTGTTCGGTTACCAGTAACCTAAAGTATTCACAGTGGCTAGAGAGTCTTGAGATGAGGCGCTAGAAGTAGAAAATATAGACAGAACTTGGCCCATTATACTTACTTTTAGCACTGAATTCAACAGAAAGAACATATAAATGCCAGAATAGAAAAGAAGATGTGGCCAAAACCAAGCCACACAGGTTACATGAGGAACTGAAAATATTAAACAGCAGAAAAAGACAATATTACACTAAGGGAACGGGGGTGAGATGAGGGAGAAGAAAAAGTCTTCACAAACAAACTCAGGAAATCAGACCAACTCCCCAGAAAGTAATAAGAGAGCTCAGAGAAAATTTCCAAGGTGTCTGCAGACAAATGCAACAACAAACAAAAGAAATTAAAGGAAGTAGAGACAGCAGCATGGGGAAAAGAAAAGGAAGAAAAAGCCACAACAGAAACACAGCAGTCTGTAAAGATTAAATAGAAAGAATGGTGTTAGAGAATAGTTCATAGTCAGTAGGAATTTGAAAGAGAAGACTCATTCAGTGTCAAGTACTCCATGTGAGCATCATCTTCCTGAATCTCATTATTTGCATGTTTGACACCTCTTGGAATTGTAGCAAACATTTACTTCCTCCGATCATGACCATACTGTCCACATAACCTTTGATTCAGTCCCTACAACATTCTTCTCTTTAACCTGGAGAGGGATGGATTTGATGAGTTAACTGTTTTATGGATAACAGATTGCTTGGGTGATCTCACCTAGAGGGTGGTTGTCAATACCTTGATGTCCACATGGACACCAGTAACAAGTGGTGGTCCTGAGGGGTCCATACTTGGACCAAAGAGAGAAAAAAAATATTACTAAGATCTTTAGTAAAGGAAAAACCTCTCTAAAAATGTAAAGTAAGTCTGCGCAGCTTGTTTCACTTCCCTGGTGAAACCGCTATTTGTTTCCATACAGCCCCATAGCTCCCAATAGCCCCAACTGGCTATTACTCCACTGTTCTGGCAAGTCGCTAATGGCTTTGCATTTTCTCTTATTGTCAGCAACAGCGGCTGGAACTCATTAGGAATTACATGAATAGCTTCCATGCTTTCAAACTGGATTTGTGAATATATCCAGAAGTGATCAGTAATTTTAGCCATCAGTCAATACTGTGGTAGTTCATCATAATTATCAAAGGATTGGTTGAATAAAAATGCACTTGGTAAGTTGTAAAAAGCTGTATGTAAGAGTAATAAAGTGCCACAAAAGCACAACAGAGGTTATCAGTTACAAGGGTTATTCTTCTGTTACTGTTGTATTTCAAAGTTCAATCAAGACCAAAAATGAACTAAGGACACGTTTGCAGTAGGTACAAACTGAAAGAAAAGCAGTTCCCTGAACCAAAAGGAAAGTATTGTCATCCATTCACATACTATTAACTGACCATGAAGATCTAATGTTGGCAATGTTCACTTATAAGACCTTCTAGAGGAATAACAGAATGACCAGAACAATCTTTTTTCTGAAGTGGAGAGAACATGTGCTGGAAGCTCAGAGTACGTCTCGCCTAGAGTGTAGACACCATGTGAATACATTAAACAGAATCACAGAACGTTAGAGATTGTAAGGGACCTCAAAAGATCATCCAGTCCAATCCCCCCTGCCACAGCAGGATCACCTAGATCAAGTTGCACAGGAACATGTCCAGGCAGCTTTTAAACATCTCCAGAGAAGGAGACTCCACAACCTGCCATGGACAGCCCGTTCCAGTGCTCTGTCAACCTCACTGGGAAGAAGCTGCTTCTTATATTGACATGGAACCTCCTCTGTTCCTGCTCACACCTATCGCCCCTTGTCCTATCATTAGATGACACTGAGCAGAGCCTAGCTCCATCCTCCTGACACCCACTCTTCACATATTTATAAATATTAATGAGGGCACCCCTAAGTCTCTTTTTTTTCCTAAGCTAAAGAGACCCAGCTCCCTCAGCCTTTCCTTATCAGGAAGAGGTTCCACTCCTTTCATCATCTTTGTGGCTCTGCGCTAGACTCTCTCAAACACTCTGACTCAAACAAAAGCATAGAAGTAGAAAATGTGACCATTTAGGTTTTACTTTTTCCTATATTACTTCTCAGCATGTAATACTTTAAAAGATACAGGAATTAACTAAAACATTTATTTCAGACTTCCACAGAATTTAAAGTTTTTGCACACAGCAATAATGACACCTTCCATGCATTTTTCCTCACCAGTGTTTTCCTTATAGATACTTCAATAGTCCTACTCCAAATGCTTGAAATGCTAACTGAAATTAGCCTAGATCGCAGTGAGGATGACTAGACAGTGGAGTAATCTCCCAAAGGAGGTGAGGCAGGGTAAAGTGCTTCAGAAACTGAAAACTAGATAAGACAAGACATTAGAAAATATAACCAACAAAACTCAGCCCTCTGCAGAGACTGCACGCGGTGCAATTGGCATAGTATCCAGGAAGGCCCATACTCACCTAGTCAGAGTTTGGGCTCACCTACTAGCAGGCACTGCTCATCTATGGGTTAAGCAATTGCCTTAACTGACTCTGTTTCTGTCACCTGAACCTGCCAGAGAACAGTGTGAACATCAGCAGAGTAACAACTCAAGTGTGGGTCAGCGAAAGCCAACTGTGTGGGGAAAAAAAAAATCAGTGCAAGAGCTGTCCATAGTGTAATGCTTCTCTTCCCTTTGATCCGGCCACCAGCCACTGTCCCCTCACCCCAAAAGCAAGCTCCTGCTCCTTGCAACATTCTCTGGTCTCACACCCTCATTGGCTGTTGCACAGGATGGGAGATGGGACTGAGCTCCATTATGTTCTAAGAGGAAACCTCCCTAGAGTCACTAGAGAAGTCAGTGGTCTCAAAACACCGGTGAGAGACACTGGGCATGTTGCACGATGGGGTCCCAAGAGAGAAAATGCCTGCTGAACTGGATGCAACCAGATGATACCAGGGGCTTAAGCTGTGGCTGAGTGAACAAAGCCTGGGAGGTGAGAACATGGCCATTACTACAATAAGTCTACGCATTTTGATCGATACTATAAGGATGAGCATTATCAGGAGTAGCGATCAGGGCACATACATTCCCCTGCAGATTAATCACTCTCTAGAAAGAGTTGTGGGACAGAGGGCCTTAGGGCATTAACCCCAATGACCACTAATCCCCCAAAACATAGTCTTTCCAGGCCTTTATTACTACTGAAAGATAAAAATGTTGAAAGTGAAAGGGACAGCCTGAAGAATGATATTTTCTTCTTCCTTCCTTTGGAACAGTTCAGATCTGTGTAAGTCACATCAATCACTGTTCTGAAATATTGAACTTTACTGGGGCAGAAATACTTCTCCGTTTTCCTCCTTCTCTCTCAATTAAGAAAAAAAATAAATACGGTGCCTAAAGGAAAGTGAGGGGAAGAGAGGGACTGAGATCCAGTGCTGGGCTTTAAAGCTGGCATGCTTTATCTTGTAAAAGGGCACATCAATCCGACATGGTGATCAGTTTTAGAAATTCAGAATAGAAAAAATGATCTTCCTGCTAGGTGCAACTGACTCCCAAGATATCCGTATACACATAAAGTGGAATAATTAGACCTTGGATGAAAAATCTTGACAGTACAAAGAAAGACCATGATCTAATATCAGAACAAAGTTAACAGATGTCATTAAGTGAGACGATTAGCCGATGATGGAAGGTCGCACTCAGTTTACTTTTCACAGTTGACAGATCAAAGTTATTCGTTCAGTTTGAGCAAAGACTGAATACAGTTACCCTAGGAAAATCCTTTCACATAACATTAAGTCTCTCTCTGGCTTGTGTTTCTTAGACGTGAATTGTCAGGAAAAATACTAGTGAAACAGCACAGAGCAAGGGCAACCAGCTCGCACGGTACTGAATGGAATTCCCTTAGTGGTAGGTAAAAATAAATGTGTAATTGTATCCAGCAGCCTTTACACTTCTGTGAATCACATGCCCGAGATATTATAAACCTTACTCCTGCACGAGTTATGCAGCTGTGAATTGGGAGAAGCCATTACAGCAGGTCCCAAGCAGAGTCCAACCTTCCTCTGATACTGATTCTCACAGGGCACCAAGGGACTCCCCTCACCCATGTGCCCCTCCACACCCCAACCCTTGCTCAGCTATCAATGAAACATGTTCATTCAGAGCTTGGTCACAAGGCCAGGAAGGAGCCATCACCATTGTGAGTGGGTGCAGGCTGGGCAGCACTGGGGGCTCAGGTGATGGGGGAACAGGGCACAGATGGAGCAGGGAGAAGCACTGCTGCTACCTTTCCCCTTAGTAAAACCCAGCCCAGCACCCAGGGATTATACAGTGTTCTGGCATCCTTAGTGGGTACTCAAGTCAGTCTCCATCAGTGTCAGCAGGACTGCTCAGTGTCACCATCAGCAGTGGCAACACACCACTGTTCAGGCAGGCCTATTCTGCCCAGCTGGGCATCCAACACGGCCAATGCTTGTTGCAGATAGCAAGCAGGGCTGTCATGAGTTCTTTTTTATTATTAAATTTTTACATAGCATGTGTCTGTGATTTGGATGGTTGCTGTTAGTGTTGGGTTTTGCTCCTGGTTTTTCTTGTTTGCTTTCCAGAACAGGGAGGAAAGGGAATATTCAAAACTCAGGTTTTAAACCTGACCTCCTTCCTGCCTTTTCTTTTATAAAGTGTAATTAATTTCATGTTGAGTTTCACTTAGGAGGAGACTGGACTTATGCATTTTCAGTCTTGAAATCTACAGCAAAAGAGTATGCAGGAAACTTTCTCAACTTCAGTAAATTCAGCTCAGTCCAACTATGCATCCAACACTTGTCCACTTAGTTTCAACGTCATGTAATATTCAATAAAGAGCTACATTTCTCCTGTCCATTCAGTGCACAGCTTGATCTGAAAACTCTGAGCCATTATCTCAGTGCTCCCCACTTTGCATTCATGCTTCCAGTAATGCATGTGTCCTACCTAGGGAAGAATGAAACTGCAGCCTCCAAATAAGCCACAGAACAAGTATTAAAAATATGCTTGTACCATAATAAACAAAAGGAAAAATAACACATTTATACTGCAATAAAAATATTAACAAATGCAATGGGGTAGAGTTTCAATAGGCTGTAGTTCAAAACTTCTACAAAACTCCATGTCAGCTAAAGTTACCATTTCAATGCAGAAAGCCTAACATTAAAGAACGCTTTAAAATGCAGAAAGATTATGCTGGCCGCTGCCCCGTGCAAGCTGGGGAATTTGTTCCTTGCCAAACCTGCTGTGGGATGAGAATCAAGACATTCAGACCCTGCTGGGGAAGAATGATTGCTTCATTGTGTGAAGGTATTTCTGTTACATGCAGCACAATAGCAGGGTTCTTCATCAGAGAAGCACACACTGGATTATAAAAACTCTTAATTCTATGGTCATCAGGAATTTTAGCAGTATCAAAATAAGAGGACCAAAGAAAGTGGTGCCTAACACAGAAAAGAAAGGGAGGGCTTAACCTTTGTCCTGAGGGTGCTAAAATAGCATCACATGGCTGAAAAATCAGTCTGGATTCAGCCATGTGATGCAGTTGACATAGTCACTTTTGTGAAAGTTGCAGGATGGCATCAGTAGTTAAAAGGTCACATTTGAAAGGACTTTCTAATTACACAACCACAATACTGGCTGCAAGATTTTGGGAGGTTTTCCAGAGCTACAAGTGTGGATATGTGCATTCCTCTTTGCACTAAAAGACACTGTGCAAAGAAGACCAGCAGGAGGGCCAAGGGAACAGCAGTGTGCAATTGAGACGTTTACTTGTGGTAAGGGTAACATGCCAAGTCTTATCTCTCCTTGCGGAGACCATCTCCACCTGTCTTGGCACTGTTACACTGACAGTTATTGGAGTATTCTGGTGGAATTATGAGTGGACTTAATCAGCAGAAGATCATTTCTAGAGAGATCTCTGAAGACCTGCACTGAATTCTGTGCTCTGTGCATTACCGATGTTGAGAAGGTGTAAAAATGTGTTTGTGTGTTTCAATTTTCTTTTGAGAGAAGACACGGTCAGGCCCGATTCTAAGGAATCTGTTATAGTTAGAAATGTCCCCACTTGTTGTAGGGGCATTGGACTACATGGCGTTTGGAGGTCCTTCCAACTCAATATATTCCATGATTCCTCAAAGCAGCAGGAGTTATATGTCACCTGTGTGGGTGGACTTTCAAACATGCCTGTCTCAGCTGTCATTACCAGACTCAGTATCATAGAATCATTACAGATTGGAAGGGACCTTGAAAGATCATCCAGTCCAATCGCCCTGCAACAGCAGGATCACCTAGACCAAGCCATACAGGAACACATCCAGGTGGGTCTTAAACATCTCCAGAGAAGGAGACTCCACAACCACCCTGGGCAACATGTTCCAGTGCTCTGTCACCCTCACTGGGAAGAAATTCTTTCTCATATTGATGTGGAACCTTCTATGTTCCAGCTTACAACCATTGCCCCTCATCCTATCACTAGATGACACTGAGAAGAGCCTGGCTCCATCCTCTTGACACCTACCCTTCAAATATTTATAGACATTAATGAGGTCATCCCTCAGTCTCCTCTTTTCCAAGCTAAAGAGACCCAGCTCCCTCAGCCTCTCTTCATAAGGGAGGTGTTCCACCTTCTTCATCATCCTCATTGCCCTATGCTGGACTCTCTCCAGCAGTAATTGTTCTTCTTCTCAAGTCTGTGGTGCTTTCATTCTCCTCAACATGTGCTGTCCTTCTCCTGCAGGTTTCATCACCATGCTTTCTTCTGGATCTCCTCCTACTTAACTAGCCAATCCATCCATGTCTTTCCTGGTAAAGAAGCTTTTGACTTTCATCCATGAGTGCTAACAAAGGTTACACTCCTACACCATCTCTTACAATAACCTCATCCATTTCTAGACATGTGCTCTTTCCTAGAGAATTCTTTCACTCTGGACCTTCTATCTTCTCCAGTATTACTCCCTGAATCCCTCTAGCTCAGACATTTCAGCCTACTGAGCCTTCTGCTGAGATTTATGTGACCTAAACTCATTTCTTTCTGCTCTGCCACCATCACCAACAACACCAAGAGTTTTTTCACAACAGACTCCACATCTCTAGATCCACCAACTCTTAAAAAATAGATGATAAAGCTGTCTTTCACCTCTTACAAATAAATAATGACCTTATTTTTACATTGACCTTTCACATTTATCACAGTAACTTAGACAGATCTGAAAACTTTCTCCATGGTTTTGTGATTATATTCCTCCATGCTGAGTGATATAACATCAGATGAGAGTTCAAGATCCAAGAGCATAAACTGTCACTAGAATCTGTAAACCAGGACAACATAAATTTCTTACACATCTTTCACACAATTTCCCCAAGTGTCTCTAAAGGGAAACAGGCAGACAACCCAGGATTAACAGCCTTAAGCACAGATTTTGCAAAGAGTAGTTTGCCAACCTGGAATGAGTACGGAGCTTTAGCATCCCCCTTATCCCACTGTAACCTTCTGGAAAACAGATGAGTGGTTCCAGTAAAAACTCTCCCAACTTGCCTGTCTAAGCAAGAAGAAAGGACTGTGAGAGAGGACCAGATCAGTTTATTCTGCACAATACTCTGAGAACAGCCCAGAAGCACACAGAGGGCAGGAACTCCTTCATTTTGTTTTGCAATTATCCTTTGGTTCCCCAGAACTCTCCAATCTAATCAGTCACATTATTAAGAATAAAAGAAGCCAAATGTACAGTCAGCCCTCTCCTGCCTACTTAAAAAAGAAGCATAAAGCTGGGAGAGCAGTACGACCCATTCATGCCTGTGACAGGGCCAGGGGAAAGGACCCCAAGTACAGTTAATGGTGCAGTTCATTGCCTGCCTCCCTGATGGCTCTTCAGTAATTCCAGTGATGACAAGCAGCTCCTGAGCGACAGATAACTTTCCAGACACATTGCTTGCTGGAGAGCAACCATCAGCTATTAAACCATTGTGCTGCAGGCCACCCAAGCCTTGCTGGATGGCAACTGCTTTCTGTCACTGCTGGCTCACCTCTTTGTCCTAGATGATTTAGTCTTGAGCTGCACATCAAGAGCAGCCACTCTGTTCTTGTGCCCCTGCCCCAGGCACAGTGGTCAGTGTCTGCTGCCCAGCCAGCTGCACTGCTCACCATCACATCATGCACTGTGGTGTTTGGACACCTGAGCCATCCTGTTCACCTTTGGAGCCCTTCAGTCTATTTGTAAAGGGATGTGGGTAACATCACTCAACGTTCTTCCCATCATAAGAGTTTATAACAGGAACAGGAGGCTAACCCAAATTTGTTATTTCCAAACAAAGATCATCTCTCCCCTACTTTACTGCAGAGTCTGCAGTTTCCTGATGTTATTTTTAAGAGGAAGAACATGCAATGTATCCCCGAACACATCACTACGTTCAAAAGAAAGAGGGATTTGCTAACCACAGCAGCAATTCAAAACTAATAAACACATCGTTGGTACCCAACATTTATAGAAAAGCTTCCTGTTGGAGGCAAAAGCAATGGCCAGTTCAGCACACACTCTTCTCTTCTTTAAGGAAAAACCATATTCTTTTGGGTATTGAAAGTCACTGTTTATAGTCAGGCTTTAAGTTCCTGAAACCTAAGCTGCATTATGGGAACTTTTAATATTAACTATATTTAGTGAGCATTTTATTGTTCATACAGGCAACATTATAAAAACAATTTCTCTGCTAAGCTATATATATAGATGTGTGTGTACATGTGTGCGCTCTTGAAGATATGCATATGGTCAGCAAAAAGGCTTTGGGTTTTATTTCTAAATGAACAGAAATGCTCACAAGATCTTCCGCTAAGTACAAGGAAGCCAGAAATGGACAAAGCACTTGTGAATGCAAGCAGCCAGAACAGTTTGCAATCTGAGTATCATATATGTTATAACAAAATTATTGTTAGGCTTTGCCCACACACCAAGAAAGTGTTTCAAAGTCTTGTGTCTCTTCAGAGTTCAAACTCAGGAAATAGTTAGGGTGGGTTTTTTTCCATATAGAAGAGGAAGCAGATATGTTCACATTTTAAATGAGAGGAACAAAAGCACACGAACAAAAGCAACATTTCTGCATGAGCAAGTGTTTCCCTCTGTGACAGTCAGCACTGAGCAAAGTAAGAGCCTGGGTCTGAAGGCTCCTGAGGGTTGGGAAATGTAAAAGTGCAGCCAGCAGCAAGCAAAGATGACAGCTGTCCAACAAAACTGCAGACAAGGAAATGAAAGAGCAATCTCCAGCCGCCTCCCCTCACTCAGACAATGAACTGTCTCTCCAGGTGCCTTGCTGAAATACCAGAAGGTGAGCAGTACTTTCCCTTTTTTCCTCTTCTACCAGTAACCTGGTTGTCTAGCAACACCAGAGTAGCTCTTGCAGACATCTCATGCATCTTCAACAGCAGCATGAAGGGAACATGGAAGGAACAAACTCCACCTTAGGCTATGACCCTCCCAGACAAACCCTTGCTAGATATGGATATATTCCAGTTTTGGTGCATTTGGGATCGCTTACTGCAATGTTTCCCGGCAATTACTGCTTTCAAGAGTTGTCTTCCTAGTATAGAGAAAGGTCTGATGAGTTGAAAACTCAAAAGAGAATGCAAATACTGATTCTTTTTTGGTTTGGCTTTTTCTCTGAGCCTGAAATGCAGGTGTTATATCTTTAAAGGAGGAGAGTGGCAAGCCATATCTCTAGTAAACTTTCTGACTTTGTGTAAACCCTCATGTTGTCTTATCTCACCAGTGGATCTGTTGCACAACCACCACTCACAAAAGAGATCACAAGGTCATGCAGATCTAGCGATCTGTCTGTGGTGAAATTCCAATCAGCACACAATGAAAGTCTCTTTGGAGTGACCACACTGACCTGATTTCTTATTGAGGTTTCAGCAAAGCTCTGTTCTGAAAGCACAAAAAAAGTTGCCTGATAATGCCACCGTGACATAGTCCTGCTTAGATATAGACCTCAGGTTGTTCAAATGTGCCCTTCTCATCTGATCAGCCAACCACACAAGCCAGTTTCTTACAGGTTGTACCACCTAGGAGAACTGGTGCTAGGTTCAGTGGCTTCTGTGCAACAAAGATCAGACTGCCAGTAGCAGGTCAGGGTACATCAGAAACTCTAACAGGTCTTCAACTTCTTTACTCACCACAGCACACTGGAAGTCCTCTCTCTTCTGTTCAGGGGAAGTTCAGGATGTGTCCATAGAGGATACACCCAAAAAGCAGCCTGCTGCACTTTTTCTGCCACAGACAGTCAAGCTGATGCATCTTGCCTTGTCTTGGGGAAAAAAAAAAAACCCCAAAATGTTCTGTAGCTAAAAGAAATAGAAGGCAAGAGTTAAATCTGTCTTTCATAACTACATTTAATTCAATTTATAGCCGGACTTAATGTGAAATTGAAGATGTGTTACGGCTTAGGAGGAATATCAGCATCATCTCAGACAAAGACATCAAGTGTATATATAACATATACTGAATATAAAGGTACCTGTCTCGAGGGTGAGGTGTTTGATTCAGACTAACAGAGCAAGGTTTACTATCCAGACTTCTTGAGCTTGCAATATGGGACTGGAAATCTCTTGCAAACAGGATTTGTTGGAAGATTTCTAATACTTCCTGCTTCTGCTGGGGCTGGAAGTACCAAAAGAACTACATTTCTGTGGTATTTTGGTATTTCCACTTGTGGTCCCAGCTGGAACCGAGAAGGGAAGAGGCACACACGCATAGAAATTATATATTTTTTGTAATCTGTGATTTTTTTTAATCATGAGAAAAGTTTCTTCCAGGTTCACTTTGAGGCAACATGTTTTGGGGAGGTATTCTCATTCTAGCTGAGGTCTATATGCTGCATAAAGTCAAGACTTTTCAGTTACATAAAATTTGCACTTTAGTTTGGAATTTTATGAAATATGCCTCTCCAGCTCTACTGTTTTATATTAACTCTACATAGTTCTGTAACATAAGAGTTTCACAATGTCAGTCATGCATAATAATAACAATCTAAAAAAAAAAATGTAATAAATCCACTCACTAGTCATCATGGGCCAAACTCTGGCAACCCTTTGTGAAAATGTGCTGCAAACACATGTACAAAACGTCTCTTAGCTCAGCCCTGCCTGGCTTCCAGCCAAAGAGTTATCTAATGGCAAATCAACAGACAAGTGTCACCAAAAATGTCTAATAGCTAAACAGCTCTGCTGCGAGCATAAGTTATTCCATTTCAGATGTGGAAAGGTTTAATTGGGTTCTATGCAATTAACAAACCTTAATTATGAGTAATTTGTTAGTCATGCTTACATTTGGCTAGGCTTTGCTTTTTTCCTTCCCTCAGCTTTCCCTCTTGAAACACCTGCAAGTAGATTTGCAGAGGGGGCTAAGTAGGGGGATTTCTGGCCAGAACTCTGATAAAATGTCTCGTTGGTACAGATTTTAATCGCTTTTATGAAAACAGCTGCTCTCCTTGGAGAATGAGCCCATGGGCAAAGCTCTTTTCGCTTCTAACAAGGGCCTGACAAGCTGCACTGGCAATACTCACCTGCTGGAAAGAGTGAATCAGTGGGTTCCAACCCAGAGCAGTGCTGCTCCCTGTCCTGTTAACCTAGTCACCTCTATATTTGTGCTAGGCAGACCCAGGTCATCTCTGGTGGAGAAACAGCCTGAACTTCTCCCCATTTAGACATAATAAGAGCTGGAACAGCAGTCCAAGGTGGGTAAGTGCCTTTGAGTCAGCTGATGGAATATGCCTCCATTCTGTGCTAAATGCCCTGCTTCCACTGGGAGTGTAACTTATGCTCTCCTGTTACATGGCACATATCTTGAATCATCATTTAGCTCCTCAAACTTTAACCATATCAACTTTCCAAATATAGACCACTCTCATATTACTGTTCAGCTGAAGTCTTGGGACTCAACAAAGAGGGTGAATTTTACCCATCTGTTTCAATCTTTATATGACGGTAACCACAAAGACCTAGAAATGAAGCAATTTTGACCATGAAGAAAGAAGCCTGAGACTGAACCCAGGGTTTACTAGATGCAGGGTCTTACAGACACTGATTGTGCTCATGGTGGGACAAAGAAACAGCAGTTCCTCCCAACCTGAGCTCAGATTATTCATTTTCCACAGCCAACTGTCCTGGAGGCTATGTATGCCTGCGTTCCACTTCACTGCTGTTCTGCAAAGTGGTGCTCTTTGAATAGAGGGAAATTTTACTCTGACTACCCCACTCAGTGGAGCATGGCTCAGAGCCTCCCAAGCTAATGGGAAAATGGTATTCCAGAGGTGGAAGCAGTATAGCATGACCAAAGATAATCCTCTTTGCAGTGCCATGGAGGCAGCAACAATATTTCCAGGCCCACACTTCACACAACTGCATGTACCTGCGCTGATGAGCATGAGCTGTGGTGCCACTCCTTAGCTCTCCTCTGTCTCAGCATGGCTGGATAGCCAGAGTGCCACTACAGTCTGCTGAGACTCTGGCTGAGTGGGCTGGTCTGAAGCAGCCTGTACTAGGTCTGATGTTGTGAAAACATAACCAAAGGAATACCATACTACTATCTAAAATGTAAGAGAAAAGAGATCACAGAATCACAGAATATTAGGGGTTGGGAGGGACCTCAAAAAATCATCTAGTCCAATCCCTCTGCCAGAGAAGGTCACACAGGAATATGGCCAGGTGGGTTTTCAGTGTCTTCAGAGGAGGCTCCACAACCTGGAGAAACCCATGGTCATGCTTGAGCTTGTCTGTATGGTTTGGCTACATTCTGCTGAACTATCTCTTCAGACACTTTTTATGAGGATGCCTACAGATACATACAGGCAATCCCTCTGGTTGCTTTTATTCTCTCTGATCACTTCCATCACCTCTTGATGAGATGCATCTTATGGCAGTTAACATCTCCTTCATATTCAGTAGGTACTCAAGACACCACTGAGAGCAGGTGCTCTCTACTAAAAGAAACAGGTTCCTAGATCAGTTTGATTTCTTTCATTTCTCCAGTCTGAGATAAACAACATGCAAGTCTGAACTTTTTTCCCCAGGGGACATGAGAGCAAGGGACAAGTCACCTGAACGTAGAAGTCAAAACCTCAGTAGGTTGTATAAGAAAGCCAATTTAACCTATAACGGCAAAATGATTTTGTTCCTGATAGATCAGCTACATCCAATCAAAAATCAGGTCTGTGGCAAAAGGCCCCTTAGAAATATTTGAAAGTCTTATGAACATAACCAGAGAGTAATTAAGCTTTGGAAAAGAAATTACTGAGGCAGCGGTGGTTATGTGCTATGTGCTCATTCGCTAGGGTGGAAGCTAAAACCTAACAAGAGTACTTGCAGACTTAACATAAAGTAAAAGCCAGAGAATATAAATAAAATGTAATACAGCAAACAGGGAATAATTATTTTGTGGGTTTATGACACTTGATTCCCCATTCCACATTCAGCTCTGGTAGGGGAAACGAAAAAGGTATTCACAGAGGTGAAAAGTTCTCCTAATTTTTTATATTATTTTTTCTCAATTAACTTCTACATATGGTGCTTGCCAGCAACATGGTCTTGTGAAACAAATAAAGGCTGAGCTATAAATAATATTTCCTCTCCTGAGACTTTTCCTAAGCTGCAATTTTTTTGCTGGGAAAACCCAGAAATGGTTTTAGATTAGATTTAGTTTAGGATTTTGCTTTTATTTGAATCTTTTAAAGTCCTGATAGTGGTCTTGCAATAAAAAAACCAAACCAGCATTTTTTCCACATTTGTTCTCTATCCCAAGCACACTTAGGTCTTTTAGGTGAGCCTTTATACTAATTACCATGCACGTGTTAAAGGGATTAACAGCTTCTGCCTTATTGTCTCTTCCATGCAGTCTTCCTCAAACTGTATTCCGAGTACAATGTCTTGCATCGTAACAAGTCAAATATTGTTATAATCATCCCACCTCTGCAGTCAGCAGCCACTTGGGTATCAGCGAGCTGTGCAGTGAGCACCAGTTCAGTTAGTGACGGGTGAGCTCCAAGGCTGCAGAGGTAAACCCCCAAGACCTTTCCCTGCCTGCCAAGGAATGCAGTGGGGTCACGGCTTGTATGGCCTCAGCCACTGCAGCGACGGGCACCCTGGAAAGGCTTATCAATAAATAAAGCCCTGACTTTTGGTGCTTAATTAAACCCCAGGGACAAAATCCTCCCACCATTAACAAGCAGGGAAAAGGGATAATGGCTTCATTTGTGAATATAGGGAAAATACCATACTGATAAACAGGTCTATAGGTGTCACACCAGGGCAGTGACTTCTTCCATGGTTTTGAGCCCCTGTGCTGGTTTGTTTTGTTGTTTTTTTCTTTTTAAGCACCATGCAGTCCTAGCAAACGCAAAATGATTTTTAGAGCAGCTGCCAAGGGATGGACAGACAGCAGGACACAAGGGCTCTAGCCTGTGTTTGCTGCCCAAAAGCTTGCCCCTGAACTCCCAGCAGAGTCAAGAAACTTTGCGAATGACTTTAACCTTTGCTTCTTACAAAATGCTCTTTACTTTGATCCTTGAACCATGATCAATAGAAGGTGCAGAATGGCAGGGAAGAATTTTTCAGTTCAGGGGGAAACAATGTAGTTCAAAATGCTCAAATAGCCTTAAAAGTCTCCCACTAGAATGTGTCAGGAAATTGCAGACCAGGTATTTACTTCTTCCGGATGGTTTAAAAAAATATCACAGAGTCAGTTCCCCATCTTCATTCTGGGGAAGGAGAACAAGACGTGTACTTGATAGGGCCATTTCCCTGCAGCAGCACGATTTCCTTTGCTTGCACCCAGACTGAATTTGATGACCTATCCTACAGCTACAACAGAGTAGATGCAGGTGCCATACCATTCTATCATGTTATAACAGAAGCTCCTACACAAACAAAGGATGTTCAACAAGCAGCTATCTCAGCCGAGTGGCACTTCCAAGATGAGTTTACCACAGGAAAAAAAGTACTTTTAGCAACAGAAATAGCAGGATTTCACAGTCACCCAGGGAGGTTGTTTCCAAGAACAAGAGCCACAGGCATGTGTACAAATTAACCAGTAATAAACATCCTGAGTTTGGTTATAGTCACTGGGCCAAATTCTGTTTGACACTATAGCTGAACCATCCTCACAGTGGTTTACTGCAATCCTGGAAATAGTGGGCAGATCCACAGGTTGTTTAAACAGATGCAGTTAATTTTATTGTACTCTCAAAAATATGCCACAGTAGTGGGGCAGAAAACTAGTTCTGCTATTTTTGTTCAAGAAAACAAGGACTTGTGTTTTGCTTGATGACGTTAAAGAACCCTCAGGTTTGCAGCCAGAGAAGGTCACTCAGTGGTGCTACAGATCCTCACAAATTCACTACTCTGACATTGTGTCCTGTGCTCACCATCTCACCTATGCCACAGATGCTGTTGCAGTCTTGCAAGAGAAATAGACCTGGATGGTGTCCTCCAAGCACACGTTATCATAGCTGAGAACTATCAGCTCTTGTGCCTTGCTGAAAGTCAAAACCTAGCAGCAGGTGCTTGGGCATCTCCTGCCGGCATCATTCCTCTCTGTGTAACACACCAACCACGTATGGATGAAACTAAGGGCTCTATAGTTGCTGAAATCAAGCAAAAGACGTGAAAGGAAACAGTTTGGCCCAGGTGGAGTGATGGACAATGCATTGCAGTGCTGCGAGTGTCTGTAGTCTTCTGTAACCTGGTCCAAACACTTGTCTAATGACCATCTTGCTAGCAAATAGGAACTCAAACACAGCTGTAGCATTCCATACCAGTTCTCCTCAAAGTTTTGGCATGGTGTAAGAATGGCCCCACAGCAAAGGGGAGGAGGAGATCAGTGAAATAAAGATTTAAGTACTTCAGTGCTGTGCAGGCAGGAGCGGTGGCACAGAAGCACATTGTGCTCTATGTCTCTCCTTGCTGAAATACTGGTGGCAGCAACAGATGTTGTGGCAAAGGCCAGCATTAAACGAGTTAAGAAATTACCCTCACAGTCTGCTATTCACTGTTCAGCTTATAACCATTATAAATGGAATGCCAAGGTTTTCTAGATGAGTATCTTGTAGTAATTGCCACCTTTATCAGCCCATGTCTTTCAAGGGATAAGAAATGCAGAAGTGCTTTATAAGTCACCATGCATCTGCTGAGCTAAAATACCTGCTGAAGTTTAAGCTGACATTTTTCCCCTCTGTTTGCCCAGGCTGTAAGCACACAGGGACAGCAGTCACAGCTCAGCCAAGCAGCATTATCTGTGTTCCTTACCTGGGTGGTATCAAGATCTTGTGCCAAGCTGAATGATAACAGGGTACACTTTGTGCTGGCAAAGCAAGAATCTGGGAGACTCTGTATCAATGCATTCTATTTGTGTGCATTTAAGTCTAATCAGAGAATGATGAAGATGATAAAAAAATCACTAGCAATACTTTTATGGAAGGCCAAAAATCCATGACACTTAAAGTTTAAATACTCTGCAATGCAGGTTCTCTATTCACAGCCCAGAGGTGGAACAAAACATTTACTTTTCTGTACCACTACAGGGACTACAATGTAATTTACATCATATATAATATGATAAATTTATATAAATAATATATAAATAATATATAAATATATAAATTTATATCATATATAATAATTATATACCTGCATCTAGCAAGATTAGTGTGAAACTAATGCTCTGTCTTTGGATAATGAGGTGTTTAAGAGAAGGGTAAATGTTGAGTTGAGGGTCATGGTTTAGTGGTGTTGATAGGGCTAGGAAAAGGTTGGACTCAATGGTCTTGAAGGTCTCTTGCAGCCGAAACTGTTTAATGATTCAATAAGTGTACACCACCAGAATGCCCTATCAGCATTTTGTTGTTTCAGTCAACATTGGAAGACAGCTTTCTCCATTCTGACCTGGTGTAAATAACTCTCCAAGGTAGAGTGGAACTGGAGGACTGCAGCGGTCCCTTTTAGAAACATTTCTGTGATTCTGTGACTCAGCTGTTGCACTGAACCATTCAGAAATCGACAACACATAGCCCTTGTTTGGCTTTAGGCTGTGTATGTCCTGATGAATTTCTTTATATGGTTAATTAATGTTGCTTACAAATGTACAAAACATTTTCTTAAACTCAATGCAAACACCTGGTCATTTCTGCCAATGCACTAGAACAGATTTTCAGAGCTATCTGAAGGCTGTCTTTAATTTAACGTATTTAGTATCTTTTCATTTAATGTAATATAATATATAGATAAATGTAATATAAAAATATATTTAATATTGCATTGTATGGATTATATATGTATAAAATATATGTAATTATGGATTGATTCACCTGAGGATTCAGCAGAGATGTCCAGTACATCCTACTCCTCCCAGATGAAAGTGGGGAGTTTTGAGCTTCGCTAACTACTTGCCCATACCTCTAATTACTTAACTTTTAAAAGGCCTTAGGCTTGTGAGTTTCTAACACAGTTACCCTTATTACATATTTCTTGTTGCTATATGTTCTATATTAAAAGACAGTTTGAAAGTGTAGCCTTTCCAGGTCATGAAGTATATGACAACAGCCCTTCACACGGCAATAACAGCCCCAGCTGCAGTCAGTTCAATCTAGTGCGCTAATAACAAGGCAGTTAATGCCAATGGGAACAATGGGCAGCTCACTCAAAGAATCACCGCCATAAGGACAGTGCAGGGGAGTTTGTCTGCAAGCAGCAGGTCTAGAAGAATACAACACAGATCTCTCCAAGTTAGATGTTCATGATCCCAGCCTGCTAGTGAGAAGGAGATGCATATTCTACTTTTTCTATCCAGCTGACCATTACAGCATCTCTCTGCTCCTTGCTTCAGGAAATCAACTTTACCACTTCACAAGGTAATGCAGGACATTTTTCTGAGATTACATTGACAGCTCCATCCCCATGTCAGGGTACAATGTCCTAAAAGGTGGTATCAAAATACTCGTTAAAGATGAGTTTCTGGCATAACATTTTCTAATCCCTTTCTTCATGCTGTAGCATCTTTAAACATGCTCTCTTGGTCATGAAAGGTGTATTTGTCAATGAGATAGGAAGCACTAAGCTCCTCTGCTTCACTTTGGATATCTCTGGACCATGTGATTCTGAGTTTTACACAGGCACTATGATGACAATTCACTAAAGCACTGCACAGCCTGTGACTTCTGCACCCTTAGGAGGTGAGTACACAGCCCAACAACAAGCATTAAATAGTACACTCAAAATGTAGTATTAGTTGTTCATGCAACTGAAAGTGAATTCCTGCAGGTTCTTACACTTTTTAGCTCCTGCACCTTCCTACAGCCGGTAGTGTGATTTTATTTTCTTGTAGTTCTTCCTTTTTTCCAATTCTAAGACACACCTGTAGTTCAGGACAAAACGACTGGTAAGCCCATGCTTGCCTACTTCTAGAAAGGACACAGAAGGGGCAAATACTTGCTTTAAATACTCCTAAGATAAAGGAAGCCGGTGTTTCCAGACCAAACTGTTCTATTAACTCATTTTATTACACAGCTTTAAGCTATATGTGATTTTATGCTGTTATGTTTAAAAACTTCACACACTACTCAGTTTAAAAGGTAGCACCTACTCCACTGTTTCCTGTTGAGCTCTTTCTAATCATCCTTACGCTTTATCTCTCATGTAAACACAGACTCTCTCTCCTGTGCCCTGATGACTGCAGCAAAAAAAAAAAAAAAAAGCAGCTATGTCCCAGCTACTTTCCTGGTAGAAGCTGACGTGCCAGAAAGCCTGACGGTAGAGCCAAATAGAAAAGGTCTGGTTTGGCTGGCGTGACTAGAAAGCACTCCAAGTCATTGAGGTGACTGTATACATATAGAAAAATAAATACATAAAATGATATATAGGGTCACTTTGACCACTGGAAAGTCATGCCAAAATATTGTCACTGTCTTGGCTCTGCCTTTTTAATGGGTTTTGTACCCTAGCCAAAACCAGGCACTCCATTAGCAGCTTCGTTCACTTGCTCTTCCCTGTGCAGCAAAAGAGCCACTCAAACCCCAGCTGCTTAGCCCAGCAGGAGATTTGCTGTTTCTGTTTTGAACACCTCTGCTTGCACTTTTAAGTTTTCTCATTTTTAAGAAAGCATTGAACATCTCAATCCCTGGAAAGCTCGATAAGGGGTGCAGTCAGGAATGTCTCCAAGGTCAGCTGTGTCCTAGTACTTACCCTTCAGCACCTCTATAAAACACTCTCTACCTGTGAGATATCTTCACTCCTGATACATTTTTCCACTGGTTGGAAAGACTCATTCAGATACTTGTGCATGCTTTCCCTGCCTCCCTACCACCACTACCTTCCCTCTTCTGCTTTTTCAGGAGAGAATGTGCTGGGCACAGTGACATTTCCCTTCTCATCAGGGCCACCAGGCACCAGAATCATAGGAGATAACACAGAAGTGACACAATACATGATGCAATGCAGCGCTAGAAACACCTCACTTTGTTCTCACAGGACATTTTACACTAATCTGATTAATATTCTGCCTGATGACTTCCACAAATGCAGTCCAAATAGCAATCACTAGGTCAGGGCAATGTAGCCACCTTGTGCCTTCTGCTTTGCTGAGCAGATATGGTTTGAAATAGATGCCCTCATTTGTTGCCCAAGGAGGGCTAGGACAAATTTTGCTGTACTGTACTCTAATGAGCTGTAAAAACAGAAAAATATCTCAGCTTCTGACCATACACTAATTTCCAAAGCCCATGCTACACCAGTAAACTCCTGCCATATAAAAAACAGGATTGGGGATGTGTTTTCAGGTAGAACTTCAGAGATAGTAGTCTAGCAGGAAGTAGAAACACATTAATCTGCAATGGAAAACCTGTTATTTTTCTTGCTGTATCAATTTGCTTATACCAGACATCACAGGGAGAAGCATTGCCAGACTGATGGACTTCAGGGGCAGAAGGTGCTGCTGTCTGACTTCTTTCTCAGCATACCATTTTCAGGAATCAATTCCTGCTTCATGATGACTTGAAGTGGAGCTTAGCTTTTAGAATAACACTCAGTCTTAACAAAAACACTGTCAGGATTGTCAAGGGTGGAAGTCCTATCAACACCTTTAGAAATTTTTTCAGTAGAAAATTATCCTCAGTATTACAGTTCTAAATTACTAATTTTGTCTTGAATATTTGACTGTTCAAAACATGTGAAGCTGGCTAGTGCTTATTCAGCCACAATTAACAAGTCACTATCTTCGGCTGGTTTTAAATGATGGCAGAATAATACTTGGGGGGAGAATCAGAACTGCTGAGTGCCCAAAACTGCCGGTGCTGCCACAGCGGGACCCGCCGCCGGCCCGCAGCCCGGCCCGATGCAGTCGGCGCCCGTCCGACCCCGCAGCCCCGTTGCGCACACGGCGAGGGACCCCTAGCGGGGCGCAGGGGCTGCTGCCGCCCCGGATCACCTGCGGTTCCCGGCAGCGCGGCCGAACCGCTGGGCAGCGGTGGTTGTCCAGTGTCGCGTTTATCTAATGTGTAGTAGGGTCTCTGAATACCACAGAGACTGCCATGGGGAGGTCCGGCGGGGTCCCATCGCCGACACAGGACTGCCCGCCGGTAAGTGGAACAAAGCTTCTGTCCTCCCCAACAACCCCTCCACACTCACCCTCACCCAACGTGCCCTCCAACAACCATACAAGACCAGTCCTCGCTCCATACCCGAATTCTGAATTGCCTCTGAGATGTTGTATCTCGCATCATCACTTCCCTACAACAAGGCTGCTTATTTTTTACAGCACATCTATCAGCAGTAATAGTTAACCCTATCATAGAATGGTCAGGGTTGGAAAGGACCTTAAAGATCATTTAGTTCCAACACCCTGCCACGGGCAGAGACACCTCTCACTAGACCAGGTTGCTCAACGTTTTTTTCACTTGTCTCACTACTTCAATACAGCGGCAGTTACTCCATTGTAATGGCAAATATTGCTTTCTCTCCACAAGCACTTACCTGGTTCCCCATTCTAATGGTTACTGAGAGCATCACATTCTTTTTGCCTTCTCTTTTTATTCTTGCACAGTCATGAATCAATTTCTCCACAACCTGCATCAAAAACTCTGTATGTGACTCAGAGCTGATAGCTGAAGAGTGGGCTAACTGTAGTTTTAACATTTCCACTTGAGTGGTAGACCCTGCAAACACAGGTGATAAGCAGGATTCTAAACCTCTCAAATAGTTTACAGCAAAAACAGGAAAACTAAGATATGTGAAACATACTGTTGTTCAATGACCAAGTCCAAGAGCTAAAGTGATTACAGCCACAGTTTCTAAATAAAAAATTGAATGTTTTGACAAAATTATCCTTAAATCATCACTGTGTTTCTGCAAGCAGATTACCTATCATGTTACAGAAAAAAGAAAACAAAACAAAAAATGAAGATATATTCTCTCGTAAGAGGTCAATCAGAAAAAGCTCATTTACTCTGAGATCCCACTTCTCCGACTGCCTGAAACCATCCACCCTACAACTGATACAGAGTGATGGTCACCTTCTAAGGACAACTTTTACTAACATAAATGAATGACCAACCTGGAGACAGCCTTTCCTCCCCACTGAGGCTAAACTGCTAGATTAGACACCTAACTTCAAGATGTCAATAATTAGGAGTGATCAGCACATCCCAATGGCAAGAAGCCATTGTGAATACCACTAGTAGGAATTCACACAAAGCTTCACACTTCTCCTGAGTAAAGCTCTTTGAGAATCTAATCCTTCCCCTACAACTTGAAAAATCAATAGAGGGAGCTGCCTGCAAACTCAATTATGGGCAATACTGGTACTGCTTACCTACCCTAGCTGGCCTCTGTAAACTATGGCATATGCATAGAGAACTGGTGGAATAAAGGGTTTTAAGAGAAAATAATCTCTCTCTTCACTTCTTTGGGGAGTCAGGGAAAGGGTAATGGAAAGCATATTCAGTGAACTCTGGAACTAAGGTCAGTGATCTCCACTACAAGCCTCAGGTCACCAAAGCTCTCCAAGACTCTACAGCAGGGTAAGAATGCTGAATAGCTCTCAGCTCCGTTCAGGATCTCACAGAATTTGGAAACTCAGTAAAGTCCACCTGCATTGAGATCACTTTGACAATCACTCAATTTTGGCAGGTGCTGGAAAGTTTTCACACCACTAGTGATATTAGTGCTACTTGTTTGATGCACCTTCAAAGGCTGTGATGGAAATGTGTAAGACTTGTGCAGTATCTTGGATGGATTGAGAAGTATCTTCATTCATAGGTTGTGAACAGAAGGAACTGATTTGCACTAAGATCTGCTAAATTTTGCTTGGTTGCCAGAAGAGGGAATTATACAAAAGAAAGTCCTAAAATACTTGTTGACAGGATGAAGTTTGTTCACTGAAAGACAGGGAAAGGGTTTCTCACATTGAAGACACCTGCAAGGGCTGCTCAAAATAGGTTACTATATCTCTGGATTCCTAACACTGCGATCAGGAGGAGTAAGTTAGACAGGTATGTAGTGATTCTGAGCATTTAGAATGTACAGGATGGGTTATGAACACCTGCATTATTCCATGGTCCTCAAAAAAAGGAGCTCAGAGTGTGATATCTGAGATTTGTTAGGTCAGAAGAGCATTGGAGACACCAGTCATGCTTTAGGAGATTTCAATCTTGATCAGTTATCTGCAGAATACAACAGGGGGATTGAGACAAGCAAAAGACTTAATGGATTCTTCATTCAGCCGAAGTCTGGCAGAGGGGCTGCTTCTCCTTTCAACAGTAACAAACCCCTCTGTCAAGCCTGACAAAAGCCTCTATGAGATGAAATTAACCTTACAGCAAAATTAAGTAAATTTGACTCACTTCATCACCTGGAATTTGTTAAGTAACTACACAGCAGAAGCCTTCTCTGGAATAGTCCGTGTCAGAGATTCCTTCACCACCGTGCTTTGTAAATAACGTGGAGAGGTAGAATCAGAGTCATTTAGGTTGGAAAAGACCTTTAAGATCACTGAGTTTAACCGTTAAACCAGCACTACCAAGCCCACCACAACTTCCTCTCTGTGGGTGAAAAATGAAGCCTGAGAACATTAACAGCATATCCTATATTTTTAACTCATGACCTTTGCTGCTTGTTTGGTTTTTTTATTCCAAATTGAAAGTACTTGACAGATATTCTGATCTCAGGCTACTGATAATGTGCCTGCAGCTGAAATGTCACCCTTTTTAAGGGGGGGGGTTGGGTGTAGATATCAAAAGCAAAACAATCACTTCTCTCTTTGACTTGATCTCTGGGGCATCTGACCCAGATTTAGCATTATCTGAAGTATTCAGCGAGTGCTTCCACAGATGTGCTGCTCCTTTTGAAGAACTGTCTCAAGCACTGTTTTAAGCCTCGGGAATTAAATAAACTTCAAATCTGTTACAGCTTGAATAAAAAGCAAAGCTGGCAGCCATTCTTTCCTTTAAAGACCTCTGTTTACTGTAGAGAGTTTTAGCCATGTTTGAATTTCAGAACTTTTTTCATATATATTTTCTAAGAAATAAACATAGATGACTTAACTGTAAATTAAACCTGAGTCCCCTGGCTGCTAGCCCAGGAGCGTACCAAGAAGGCCAAGGGTCTTGCAAATTCAGCTGCATCTCCTTGGCTGCCCTGTAGCCAGGACAAGCTCTGTTTGTGTTCCTTCTCAGATGCATGTATTCGCCACTCTGGGGATCAGCAAACCCGAGTTTCCTCTGGTACACTTTCTGCTCCCAAGGTGTCTCACATGGCTGCTGGCCTGCATGACAACCACCACACGGGTATCGCATAGACAAATATTCCATCAGCATGGAAACAGCCACACGTCACTACCGAGCACCGGTACTGGGGCTGGTGGGTAGATACCGCACAGTTGCTTATGTCCTGGAAAGGCTCACAAAGAATCCAAAGTGGAATCACCTGGTAAAGCTGAGAGAGTGATTGGAGAGGAACTAGTATGGGGGAGCTGGGTAACAGCAGAGAGAGCAGTGCAAATGTAGGGGATAACACAGGAGATAAAAGAGAAAACAGGAGCCAGTCCTTCTGAGCATTTGGCAATGACACTGGCTGGCTTGCTGTAACTATGGTCATGCGCTGGTCCTAATCTCCATATTCCCAGGTCCTAGTCACTGCACAGACAAAGCAATGCTGCAGATATCTCTGGTGGCTCTGCACCCACCTAAGACATCATCTGGTGTCAGACAGCCATGGAGCTGCGAACTCCTGCTGCATGGAGATCACAGCCCTTTGACACACTGTGAACAGTGGGGAGGTTCACTGAGCACAGATCTGAATGGTGCAGTGGTCAATGACACTATATATTTTTATATATGAGACAGACCCAGAAGAGCTACGAAAGCTAGGCACTTGTCTGCCCTGCTCTTACACTTTACTACCTACACTGATGGATGATGACAGTGCACGTATTGCGTAAGCATAAGGCCTGCCTGCAGCTGCAGGAAAGCACCATAAAGATTTTTGCTTAGTGTGTCTCATTCAATAAAAACAATGTAGTTTTCTGACACCAAGATGTCTTAACGGTTCCAATCCCTCCACCAGCTCTACTTTCACACTTCTGTAGATTCCAGAGTAAATCAACTCTACAGGACAAACACGTTATATGAGATATTTATCAATTTCTTACTTAGAGGACTCTATTGGAAAGCATGCCCACAAGGCTCATGATGATTTCAAGGAGTTATCAGGACAAAAAGTGTGTTTATCCTATCTGTGCTGATGTCCAGGACTGGATTTTCAGCTTAAAGCTCCTTTGAAAGCTTCTGTTACTTGCCAGTCCTGTGACAAGGCAGTAGCTCCTTATGTATCTTTTCAATCTGTTCCTCTGCCTAAATAATGGGACAAAACAAGAATTAACAACCCTATAAGACTGAACTTCACAACCCTGTAAGAAAATGTGCTGTTTAATTGTCATTGTGCTATCACTGTCAGTTCATGTAATAGATAGAGGCACTTTTAGATACGTGCTTACATGTGTTTGTGTAGGTGTGTTCCTAGGTACACATGTATGTAATACATATATGCATGATGTTTACATCTTCATAAAAAAAACCCCACACACATTCATATCAGCTAACAGGTTAAATTGTCTCATTAGAGTTTGCCTTTTTCTGAGGAAGAAAAGCATAGTGCACACAAACCACTCAAATGCTACCTGTAATACAATGAACAAAAGCAAACGTTACAAAGGGACTTCAAAAAGTGTTTGCAGGCTGCTGTCTTGGAAGACAAGGTCTGAACAGCCGTGTTACAGGTACCAAGCTGCACACTAGGTAACAACCAATTTCCTTAATTTCCACATGCTAGGGCAGGTATATCATAAGCTACACGTTGCTGAAGCCAGTGGGTTAAACCCAAAGCAGCATCACATTCAGGCATAAAATCAAAAACATATCCACTACTGTGATAAAGAGCTACAGTTTGAATTGTTTCCTCACAACAATGCAATGAGAAGTAGAAAATCTTCCTTTTCCTCTAATTTTGCTCCAGGTTTCTCATGTTGTGCCATGTCAGAGAAAGCATCATACATTTGGTCCTCTTGCCTAGTGTAGGAAGACACCTTCCTATTTTAATTGATCCCCTCCAATACTAAGAGCAGGAAGCAACTCAGACCAGCTCTGCACTCTACCAAGTCCCAGCAGCCACTTCTATGGATGGCATACTAAGAAAGTCCTGGAAAGAGATGTTTAAATTATTGTTACCTACCTTACAGTTTGTCCTCGAGTTCCTGTGTTACTTCAGCCTCCTAAGTGACGACCAGGCTGCTGACCACTGCAGTAACAGAAACCCCTTGAGGCAGGAACCAGGTTTTCCTTTTAAAAAAGGAAGGAGAATTGCCGCCTGACTGGTGATGCTGAACAGCTGAAAGTGTTGATCAGCTGTTCCCAATGAGAAGTGCTAGGAGTCTTTCTGTGTTGATTGTCCTCTCCTTTTGCACCCTTTACAAGCTTCAGACTGACATGGATACTGCTAGATGGTATCACTAGACAGTCCACTCAGAACTGTTTGCACTGTAGGTTGCAGAGAAATCCTGTAGGTGACCTTAACTCAAACAGAGACAACACCACTTCCTTTTTTCTTACCTAAGCAGCTGAGTCATAACCACCTCATTCTGTAAAACAAAGTGGCGTTTGAATAGCTGGGACCATACCTGACATCTATTCCCAGAAAGCTACAAAAATTTTCAAAATGTCTTAAAGAGGAAAGCAGAGACAAAGCTATCAAGATATCCTACACACTGAATGTTTACAGAATATTTGTAGACTGGTACAGTGACCTCCAGCAGGTCTCTGAAGAACTGAACTCTTAGTGCTAATGAGAAGGAGCAATGAGAAAGAGCCAGAAAGATGTTGATATGGCTCCATTCTGTATTATCCCTGGCTGGGGGCACAAGGACATCCTTAGAGTGTCCCCCAATGGATGCACCACCCAGGGGCTGCTAAAGCACAGGAAGCATGTGTGGAGTTTTCAACTAACCAGGTGAAACAGCAGGTGTTCAGACCCATGAGAAGTTGTAACCTGCAGTGATGAGACCAATGATGCCTTTATGTGTGCGGTAGGTGAAAGAAACTGAGGCTGTAGTTAATGCAGCAGGATTCAAGAAACATTTTGAGCTGTCAGCACTGCCACTTAACATGGTTTCATCTCTGTCTTGCATGCTGCAACCTTTTTCCTATTCAGTCACCTCGCCTATTTAGTCTACTAGGGTAGGAATTGCCATCACTAGTCCCATGGCCAGTGCTATTCCACCATTGCCTAGGACCTCGAAGAACAAAAAATAACAAGTAAAATCTTGGAAACTAGAGTTTTAGAAACAAATGGATTTGATCAGCTTTTTACCTTCTCTGTGCAGGCAGCTACCTTGGTGCCGGCACCAATTCCACATTTGACCTACCTGATTGGTAGGAGACAGAACTTTGTGTATTAAAAAAGCAATTTTCCAAATAGCTCACTTTTTAAAGTATATGTGAAGTTTAAAAGACTTTGAAAACCATCAGAGAGGAAAAAAGAGGAGAAAAAAAAATGAAAGAAGCATTTAGTCACCAGGATATGAAAAACTGCTTTTTCTAGACAACCTGGTTGACTTCCAAGCTGCATCTGACAGCTAGAGAAGTGCAGTCCATCACAGCTCTTTTTCCATTTCTAATCCTTTCCCTGAAGCCCTTCATTTCTGTAAAACATTCCCTCTCAGTGTTCCCCACACTTCATCCCACTCATGACTGGCTCAAGTGATGCATCTGAGAGATCTGGGCTGTGTGAAACACAGCTTTGTACAAGTCTGATGCCAGGGACAGATAGAGGGACTCAAGAGATTTTTTTTCCCTGCAGGTGTGGTAATTTGGGAAACTCACAAATGCTGAACCTGTCACACTAGATCCATCAGTCTCTGCAGAGCACTGAGTATGCTCATGTGTGCTTACATCATGTAGAAACATACAGGAGGAAAATCAGGAAAAATTGTACATCTTTCCATTAACCTGCTCTTCCAGCTATACCTTACTGAGAGGAGTGGGTACCTCACATAGCCTATGAATGACCAGCTTGGGCTGGAGGATTTATTGTCCTCCTAAAAAGAACATAGGTATTTTTATTCATCCACCCTGTATTCTCTATCTTTAGCTAGCTGTACCTTGTCAGGCTTTCCTGAAGACATCTTCTTGGTGTAAGAATTACTATACTTCATCAAGCTGCTCTAATACCTTGCTTTCAAGACTTGACAGATTGTTATAAAATTCCTGAAAATTCTAGTGGCACTCAAATTTTTAAATAAGATTCACCTTCTTTTCAGCAGTTAGCTTATGTCCTTATTCTTTCTGCTCTCTGTTTTCAATACTTATCACAGCATCACTTAGGGTGAAAAAGACTTTTAAGACCATCAAATCAAACCAGAAACCTAGCTCTACAATCCCATCACTAAACCCTCTCTCTAAGCTCCAGATGTCCATGACTTTTAAATACATCCAGGGATGGCAATTCAAGCCCCTCCCTGGACAGCCTGTTCCAAGGCCTGATAATGTTTTCAATATAGGTTTTTTTCCTAATGTCCAATCTAAACTTCCCCTGGTGCAACCTGAGGACACTTCTTCTTGCTCTATGACTTATGTCTTGTCAGAAGAGACCAACATCTATCTCTCTACAACCTCCTTTCAGGTATTTGTATACAGCAATAAGGTCACCACTGAGCCTCCTTTTCTTCAGATTAAATAGCCCCAGCTTTCTTAGCTGCTTCTCTTACAGCTTGTTCTCCAGACCTTTCACCAACCTTGCTGCAGCACCTCAATGTCCTTCTTGTACTGAGACACCCAAATCTGTGCATAGTAATATAGGTGTAGCCTATATTACTATTGCTATATTAGTAAACAGGTCAGATCTTCATTATTTATCTAAAAAGAACATTGCTCCACCAATTCTGGCTAAGATGCATAATTTCCTAGCAGGTGAAAATGTGTTTCCCTCTCCTTATTTGGTCCATCATTGCCATGGACATTCTCTATCAGCACATTCTCTTTTGATACAGTAGGATTTTTTTGGTCTAGGTGATTTTGGACACTTCTAGTTTAGCACGCACCAAAGTAAGACAGGACTGCAAGGGACCCAAAATGACTGTGAGCAGGAGATCTGCTGCACTACCCTGAGGATGCAGATGAAGAAACGGCCCCATTTAAATGCCATGATATATGCAATGATGTACATGAGCAAGATTATTTTAAGTGTCTTGATTAAAGAAGCTGACAGTCAACTGCTTTGCAGAGATAACCTTTTCTAACAGACCTATTTCTGGTGGCTCATCAAGCATGGCTCATCTGATTCACCTTCTAATGTAATACATCTACATTTGAAATCATTAAACCTTTGCTTAAGTACAAATTAAAAAAAAATCTGGTAAACCAATGTATGAAGGCATCAGCATCAGTTTAATTTTATTTGATCAGCTCTTAAGTTAAAGACAACTGTCTGCTGTGTTCTATGGGCAGGCAGATGCTGTTCCCATGTGTACAATCATGCCCAACTCAGAGCTAGCCAGCTTCATTAAGCTGCTCCTTAGTAACTCTAATCCTGGTGTTATATATTCCCTCAGGGACCAGCAGGCAGTACCTGTCCTTCTCCCACTAGGCCAGTATTTTCCCTCAACTGTTTTCATTTTCATTTTTTAAAGCCCACACTAGGCAAGGTGGGATTAAGGTGGCCTAATTCTGTGGCATTCAACCATAAGCAACCTCTGCTAAAGCAAATAGGAACTGCTTGGGTCTGCAAAAGCAGCAATGTATGAGTAAACCTCACGAGTGGGCTGAAAAGCAAGTATTCTAAGCCTTCTGCAGATGTTTGACAGGGGAAAAGCATTTTTAAGTTTCTAATAACTGAAGGCTCTTAGTCTACTGAGAAAACAAAGGACCAAAAGCCCTTTAGCATATCTCGTTATCTGTATTCAGCATATACCAACTTTCTACCAACATGTGATCAGGACTCATCCCCTCACTTCAGGAACTGCTGGATCACCTACTGTCTGGATTCTAGGAAGTCACTATGCCTTACTGGAATCTCCAGCACTCTTCCAGAAACAGATCACACACACAACAATAGTTTTAATGACATGTATGTTCTTGTGCCCTTATGAAAAGACCTTGTGAGTAGGTACAACATAACACAATCATAGAATCACTCTGGTTGGAAAAGACCCCTGGGAACATTGAGTCCAACCATCTACCATACCTTACAAGTTCACTCCTAAACCAGATCCCTCAACACCTCATCCAAATGATCTTTAAAAAAAATCCAGGGATGGTGACTCAACCACCTCCCAGAGAAGACCACATCCAGGGATGGTGACTCAACCGCCTCCCAGAGAAGACCATTCCAGTGCCTGACCACCCTTTCTGTGAAACAGAAACAAGGTACGTCAGTAGCAATAGTATCCTTCACACTCTTCATGTCAATGCTACACTGTACTCCCATCTCTGAGCCCGTCTCAGCTGTTCTGCTTCTTTGGCACAACATGCCATTACTAAGGCAAGAGTGAGCATATGTGGCATTTTTAATCTTCTTTTCTGACTGGAAGTTATACAGTGCTTTGTGACAACATAATGAAGTTTATCTTCTGAAATAAATTTACTTTTCAGCAGAGATTCCTGGAAGGGAGGCTTCCTACAGGTGCCTTATTTGCTGCAAATGCCACGTAATGTTTCATTTCCTTGGAATTTTCTGCAGCTTTTTTGTCTCTGTAATAAAATTCTCCACAGCAGATGGGTGAGAGCCTCTTTCTTTCCTGCTGCTTTTAAATAGCAATTTCATCCTGGCTGAAACTATTTTGAGCAGCCTGGCAGAAATCTGGATTTCAGAAGTTTGGTGTCCGTATGCAAAACCTAACCATGTGGTCTGTCCCACCCTTCATGGCACTCGCTGAGGGTCTGGTCCATTCTTTGTGCAAGAAATGTTGAGCTTGCATTAAAAGAGACTAATCCATTCCACACAAGGCCAGGGTCACACAGCCTATTTTACAGACAAGGAAATGGAGCACAAAGAAATAAACAAGAAGTTACTTGTCCCAGTACAGGAAAACAGACTCAGAAGGAAATTTTTACAACACAAGGGATTGTTTTATCAGCTTGACCTTTACACAGCAATGGCAACAAAGACACCATGATTTCAGGAGGATGGAAGATGGAGGATGGAAGTGAAAGCTCTGAATCATAGAAACATAGAAACATTAGGGATTGGAAGGGACCTCGAAAGATCATCTGAAGGCTTATCTCCTCCTAAAACACAAAAGTGGACATCCTCTAACTGTTAAGAGCAGGCTTATGATTCCCTTCACTTACATCTGACTGCGGCTGCTCATAAATTCCCCGATAAAACCTCTGAATCTTTGCAGAGAAATACACAGGATTTTCAAAAGACTTACATTATCCTCCTCACATCCAGTGGAGTTAATTGGAATAAGTAATGATCTTCTGCTTTTCTCAGAAATTCTGATTTGCCAGAAGTAAAGGACTACACAGGAAAAACTGCATTGAGAGAGATCTTTTTCAACATGTTTAGTAAAATTCTGGTTTCCTAGATCAGCACTACTTTCTTTCAAAATGCAAACAAATTCAATTTGAACACTTCACTCAGGGTGGAAAAAAAGCTGCCAGATCTGATAACCTGTTCTACATGGTTTTTGTGAGGAGCAATTACACCATAAAGCAAAGTCCAAGCCTGTAAGCAAAATTCATCACTCCCTGTGTGTCAGGTAGTCAGTTAAAATAATGCAAAGCAGGTCTTGAGTGGTAATACTTGTTTACAAGTACCATTGGCCAGCAGAACTCCATCATTTAAGACAAAATGTGCTTTAAGGAACAGCCCTACAGAGCTGACTTTCTGCCATCTGGAAGAAATAAATGCAGCTGATTCTAAGACATGGTTGTGACATTTGTAATGCAGATACGATGCTGTACGCATGCACAAAACATGCAGGTAATGATTTTTCCTTGTGAGTCCATGAGGCATTTTTTGTGATTTATTGAATCGCTTTTCTGCAAAGGTAAGGGGAAAAAAAAATATGAGGGTCTAAGTAGGGGAGTAAATATCCCAAAGACACTCTCTGCCTCTTGGTGCAGCTCAGCTTCAGTGTCCCACTGAGGTCATTTTAGCCCCAGTGTGCAGTCAAACACCATTAATCCCCTACTAGTGATAGTCCCACTGAACTAGCCACCCCACTCCACACCATGGAAAACAGGATTGACCCCAGAGGAATTGGACACAAGGAAACCAGATCCCTGTTTTCTGGCCATGCTGCTGTCAGTTAAAAATCAAAAGTAAGCACATTAAGTAGTACATAGGGTCACAGTGACTGACAGGCTGGCATAAGACCTGGCCAAGCCTGGGAAGTATCTGAGTAACTCCAAGATAATCTCGTCCTCCTTGCTGGTATCTCTGCTTGCTGGGCAGTTTTAGCTGCTGATATGGTAGTTCTGCTCTCCCCTCATGCCCATCTTCATCTCACCCTGGTTTCTGCAACAAAACAGATGGCTGCAAGAAGAGGCTCACAGGATGCTTGTATGTGCATGTGAGTGCATGCTTTCCACAAGATGCAGCTCACTATGGTTTCCTAGCATGCCTGTTTGCAGCAAGCAAAGCCATAGGAACAGGCAGTCTGGGATGAAGGCTGTGTCCAAAACTGACTAGTTTTCTTCTGGCTCCACTCTGCAAACACCCAAGGAGGAACCTATCTCTCCTATTACCTCCTAGCCTGAGGCAGAGTACAGAGGGAAACCTACGTGCTGTGCTCACCAGGACCAGCATAAACCCCAAGAGGAGGCAAAAGTGGTGGGAACGGGACATGTCATGACTTCTGCTATTGCTTCTGCCCAACCACCTCCCCACCTGCAGCACCTGCCTGACCCCTGCCAGAATGCAGGAGCTCACAACCTCCCCAAAAAACCACACTGGGTATCTTGGTACCTGGCTGCCAGGACATGTACCTGCGCTTGGCACCTTTGGCCACATGAGCTACCTCACAACTTCAGCACATTTAGTGCAAAAACTTCTTTCTGTTCCAAATCAGCAGCAAATTCTGCCAACAGCATGCTCCAGCTCGAGCTTGAGCCCCGCTCTAAGCACTGAGCATGGGATTCATCATGCTGTACCTCTGTGATATTTTCAAGTGCTTACACATTTACGTGCAATCCAGCATCATAAAATGAAAGGAAAACACTCACAAGTTCTGTGAGAGTAGGCAGACACGGACATTATCAAATCATCTGGCCACAGTAATAAATATATAATAACATTTAAATTTGCAAATCCAACAGCTTATATCTAAAAGCCATTATTTACTTTGTACATAAAAGCGCTTTACATCATACACACATCATAAAGCAATGGAAAGTCTGAACTGCTCTACAAATGTGGGACCTCATCACCTTCTAAGTCTTAAGAAAGAAAATGTTCACGTGGAAAATTTAAACTTGGGTTACTAGAGCGAATTAGCAAGAAGTTCTAGGGATACACATCAGAAAACCCTTTTTTAACAGCACTCTTTGTATAATGTGCTTTATTTCACAAGAATTAAATTATGCTTATCACAATTCTTTCAAGAGCAATTCAGAAATATCTTGCTATTGTTATTTTCAGTGTGAAACGATTTCCTCTAGTTTACTGCAACCTTCACATTTTAGAGTTACAATATACAAGTGATACAAGTCAGAACATGATGCCCCCAACCCATGTCTTCAAATCCTAACTTAACATTTTTGAGCTTCCCACATCCTCAATTATTTTTGAAGTTAATTATTTATAGTTTTTGGTATTTGCCTTAATTCTCATCTGACCTCCAAGGCAGATTTTATTAAGATAAATTGTAAGTTAATATCTCTTAACAAGGAAGTATCAGCATATCCTGATGTAACAGGAACCAATCTAGTGATGCCATGAGCAAAAGAAAGGTCCAAGAGAAGTTTTTGTGTATAAACTACATCCACACATGCTCTGCTTCATGTGGATTTCCTTCTATACACCACTTCCACTGGTGAAATGCACAGGCACAGCCTGTGCTTCAAACTTTCATCTCTGTCAGACTTGGTTGCTCTACATCCAAGAGTGCTTACAGCTAAAGGACTATACTACCCTCAGTGCCTGAAGAGACTACATTATAACTGGTATAAGTGGGGAAAAAAGAAAATAAGCAAATCCTACTTTATAGCTCTAGTTAGAGTTGCTTTAGTTAGAGATGTCCCTGTTTGTTGTAGGGGGGTTGGACTAGATGACCTTTGGAGGTCCCTTCCAACCCAACACATTCTATGATTCTGTGATTCTGGTTTTTTGCACACTACCTGTCCTGTACCTCTTATCCAGGAAGGTGGGTGGTCTTTTATCTAAAGTACATGACTAGCAAATCAAGACATTCAGCTTCTGGTTTAATCCTTAGTATATCTGTTCTTTGACTTTGGGAAAATTACATTGTTCCTACCTACAATGATTTTTGCAAATGTCAGACAGGTTGATAAACTTGGAATGGAGCATGATTATTCACCTTCATCCCCAGTGGAGCAGCCCAGGACCTCTGCAACCAGTCAGTCCAAGGGATGCTACTTACTAGCAAACCAGGAGTATCATCAGAGCCATTAATTGCCCTCAGTTGTCTCTCCCCTGTGAGGACAGAGAAACTGCAACTTGCACAGGCATCTGGCTTTAGATGCTTGAGAAGAACAGGGTGCTCATCTTCCCATGTCCACAGGCCGAGCAACATGTTTTCATATGTAACTGGGAAGAGATTTATGCCTTAAGATTAGCCACAGACATTAATTTTAGCATCTTTCAAATAAATCTGCTAATGCAAAGAACTCTTAATATTCTAGCAATTAATTGTAATCACTTTCATAACAAATATTTTTCCTTCATCAGTAAATCAATGTTACATATTTATAGACTTTAGTGCAAAGATGTGAATAGTTGAAGTGCTTATTGGAGGTTATGTAGGAGAAGCTTTTGATTTCTATACGACATTTTTGCATACACTGGTGCCCATTAGTTTGCAGAACTAACGCAGTTTTGTACCTGGGGGTGTGCATTACAGTGCTCTGCCCTTCTACAGAACCTTCACTCACCACTTTGAAAATCCATTGAAGCCTTAAGGTTTTTACTTCCAAAAGTTGACCTTAAACTTGCTTGATTAAAAAGTCCCATATGCCTTGGACCCACTCTGTTCATATCTCAAAAGTGAAGTGTGAGACCTGCGGTGTGGCACGCTGTTAACCAAGGGAAGAGGAATGAGCCGTTTGCACATGACGAGGAATATTGATCTATTTCCCTTTTGCAAGCTTGAATGCCTCTTGATTGCTGCTGGATTGAGCTGGTCTTCTGCAAAAGGTACGTGTACGTTTTGAAACAGGTGAAAAGGGTAAGTTATAAACAATTGTGGAGACAAGTGAGATTGTATGATTTTCAACCTGTAATTGCTGTTTAACCTTTCACAGTCCTGCAGCTTGTCCCCCATATTCAAAAACATGATGTATTTCCTCTTATTTATTATTTGCACTGGGCTACTGAAGAAAAAAACCCAGTGAAGTAAGCCTCTGAGTCAAGATGGCCTCTGCCAGGAATAACAGCAAAGCTCTTGCACAAGTGCCTCATTAGTTTATGGAAAACAGGTCCCTAAGGAAATGGTGGGGTGTAAATAAATTTAAAACAGTTTAGCCTTGCAAGTAAAGGGGATGCCAGATTTTTAAAACAGTGGTGGCTCAGTGATGCCTGAACACTGTGTTGCATGTATCATAAACTTCAGCTAGGTCCTCTAGGGTGTTTATAAGCACTGTAGAGTAATACTATTAGACATATATTTTAAACTTGTAAAGTGCATGTATGCTCTTTGTCATCTCTAAGTGGTATTTTTACTACTGGCAACAATCATTGTTATATATATTTGATAGAGGCACAAAAGTATCACTCTGCCCCTTGACACACCACTTTTGCTCTGTTCTGCCAAAAAAGCCAGATGTGTTTTATGTTCATATGATATCCACAAACACCAAGGTACAGAGTGTGATGCATAAACATGAAAAAGTTCTTTAATCTGAGGGTGGTGGATCACTGGAACTGGTTGTCTAGAGGTGGTAGAGATCCCATCCCTGGAGACACTCAAGGTCAGGCTTGATGGGGCTCTGGGCAATCTGGTCTAGTGAGTGATGTTCCTGGTTGTTGCAAGGGGGATGGACTTGGAGACCCCTTCCAACCCTATGATTCTATCATGAGCAATGACATCCAAGGTTCTCAACAAAATCCTACTGCTGATAGAGACTCTCATGTTTCTGAAGAACCCATAACAGTAACCGATCTAGGAACATCATCAGTTCCTCCAATTTAGCCCTGTGGATCTCAACTGCTGATCTAACTTGTGATGGGTTTTCTCATTCAGAAATCTCCCAGACTTGGATGAACCTCTTGAAAAGGAAACTAAAATGTCCCGCAGCATCTCAGAAAGACAGGTGTTAACCCCAGGCTAGGCAGTGAGACCTAGTCTCACATATCCTGGGATTCTAATGTAATTCAAACATGTCATCTTTCAGCTAACAGTTATCTGAAGACAGGTATCAAGGCTTCATTAGTCAGTCTTTAATCTGGAGCTGCATAAAATAGTCTCAAATCAAATCAGGTCATATGAACTGTTGGTATATCTTTTGGAAAATAATTGAATAAAAGATAAGCAAAATGAATGCCAAGACATTTAGATGAGAGAATGTCCAACAGCATAAAAAGACTAAATATATCACCAACACCAGATCCTTTTTGATGCTTTTGTGTCCAGTGGCAAATAGTAGTCCTCTGTGGCAGACCCAGACAGGTCAGAGGCAATAAGAGAGAATACACTTTGGTTATGTTTCAGATTACTGGAAAAAGGCATCAGGCAGCAGCTCCTAAATGAGTTACCTGAGGCCAGAACAGGTCAGTGATATACAAACCTCAGAGGCCACCACTGCAGCAACTACTCTCATGTGTTCTGGTGAAGCAATAACCCTGTCTCATGTTATATAGTATTGGCTGGAGGCAGTACCTTATTCAAAGGTGATATTCAGGCACATTTTAAATTCTAAGTTTCAGAATACATGGCAAGCATATTTCTGTGTCCATTAATAAGACATCCCTCACTGCTCAAGGCTTCAGTGCAGCGGTCTGACAGCAACAGGTCCTGTTTCTAATTAGCACATAAGAGCAAGATTACAGCCATCCTGAGCTGCCAAAAATTTATGAAGCAAAAATTCTCCAAGGAAAGCCATAGTTTTATATAATGTTACTGGCTATTTACATTTACAGTGGGACATGAGACTTCTGCATTAGCAGATATGTGTGAGAAAATACATGAATCCAGCCATCCCCCTCATGCCTGTACATCTGGGAAAGCTACTGCATATCACTTATTCAATCTGAAGGCCGCAATAAGTTTTTTTAAATAAGAGTGGGGTTAATCCCCAACATCTTCACCAGAGATGTGAATATCAGAAGTAAATGACTACTCAGATCATCACTCAGGCCTCTCATGTTTCATTTTTGATGCCCAAAGATGCTCAGCACCAAGAAATCTCTAAGAATATATGTGGAGCTGAACAAATTTGGCACCTTTGGAAAAGCCACGTTCTTTTAGGAGCAGGACAGTTTCATACTGTAATTTTTAATTGAGACCATGGGCAATTTCTGCCTGGATTTGCTTGATAGGATGCAGAACACAGAGGCAGCATGGTCCAAGAGAGTGTCACCTCACCTGTAGCCCAGACAGGCAAGGAGGAGGGCTGGCAAAGCTCTGCCAGGCTCAGTAAGGTGGGACCTTGACAGCTCAGAGGTTTACAAATTAGTTTTCTGAGATAGTACAGAGAATATATTTCTGCAGGAATAGGCACAGGTTACTCAAGTGTTTCTTAATTAAAAACAAAATAGCATTTGGGAATCCTGGAGACGTTTAAGACCTGCCTGGATGTGTTCCTGTGTGACTTGGTCTAGGTGATCCTGCTGTGGCAGGAGGATTGGAATAGATGATCTTTCGAGGTCCCCTCCAATCCCTAATGATTATATAATTCTATGATTCTATGATCCTGACATTTGACCACAGACATAGCTCCGCAGGATAAGAGCTTTTCTTTTCTCATGAGGACAGCCTAGTTCAGGCAGGACATACCCAGCAACTTCTGTGCAGAACTCTGCCCATTCTCAGAGAAGGAGAGGCTGGTCCGGTCTGTGCTGCTCTCCAGAAGCATACTCTAAACCCCAAGTCTAAGCATCACAACAAAAGCCATATCTCCTCAACTAAACCAGGCAGTATGAAACAAGAATCCTGAAAGGTCTGTAACTGTTCTAGTAACCCTATTGTATCTTCTCTGACCAGCTCTATATACAGGCCCAAGAAGTATCATCGCATCCTGGGCTAAATATTTCACTAGCACAGCTCTCCAGAGGCTCCCTTCTAACCCTGACTGACTATGACTTGGTCTAGGTGATCCTGCTGGATGATCTTTTGAGGTCCCTTCCAATCCCTAATGATTCTATGATTCTATGAATATTGTGCCTGTTCTCTTTTATTTACAGGTCCTGGAGGAGACCTGGCTGCCACTGGCATAACAAGCATTACCCTGCCATGCCCCAGACTCAAAGCCATGCTTCAAGCAGGAGGACACCCCTGCTGAGCCAGCCCAAAGTTGGGAACAACCCCCAGCAACCCCTATGCAATGGAGTTAAGGAGCTAGTCACTGCAGTAATGTATATCTCCAGGGCCCTAGCTAACTTCACAGCTACTCATGGAGCGCAACTGCATCTGAAAAGCCCTTTTGGCTTGTCCAGGACTGTTTGAGTGGACAGCATGGGCAAAGTCCATCTTCCTGCTTCTGGCAAGGCAGCAGCAGAACTGGGTTGTGTGAGTCAGCAGGGTATCAGACTTTAGTGCTTCATTTCCTATTACTCCATCTCCCAGGTCTAGTGAAAAGGTGAGTTGTCTTGTGGGACATAAATCTACCACATACAGAGGAATAAGCTCAGTACTCCCCAGAGCCTCCTTTACTTCACCAACAGCTTGTGCACTGGCTTTTCCCACTGATGGCCCCAGGGATCTGCTGTTACAGTTGAGTGTGGGCACAAAAGGACATAGCACCACAACAACGCATCCATCCTTTCCAATGTTCTCAGGTCTTCAAACGGGCTTAAGCTGGATAGGCAATTAAAAAGGTAATTAAAATCCTTTTAGACAATTGATGTGGCTACTGGCCAAACACAGTACCTGGCACTGCAATGTCCAGACATTAAAGCTAGAAAATTGCTAGAAAACACTGCCTCAGGATTCTTTTCATAAACTTTGGGAAGGGTTCAATTTCCTTTGTGAACAACATTCCCTTCCACCAAAACCAAGGAATATAAGTGTGACAGTCTATGCAGAGGTGGAGTTGTAGTTATATTGG